>JACDJE010000177.1:1245970-1321921 GCA_016647715.1 Pavo muticus
ATTCTTTTCTCCCCAGTGGGGGATCGCCATTTGAAACAATACTTAAAGACTTGCCTCTGTTTGCAGGAGCAATCTTCAAGTTTTTTTTTTTTTTAACCAAATAATTCTATTTATGTTTTTCTTACAGAGACAGCGGTGGCCCTGGATGCCTACCAGTAGTTATGCTGTAACAGCGTCAAAGGTTAAGGCAGATTTTCTGCAGATCATGTAAAGAACTGTATTACAGTTACTAGAAGGTGATAGTAAGTAATTCAGTAGGAGAAAAAAAACCACATGCTCCATCTGTCAACTGAGGACTGCGTACAAAAGAAGCCTGAGAAAACACACAGCTGAAGAAAATACAGAATTAAACAATGGACCAAAAAAGCAGCAAGGATGGGACGCGTCAGATACAAAACAGACACACGCACACCACACACCCTCTCTCACATGTAGGCCCCTGAAAGCAGGATCACAGTGATAAAAGTTAGAGATCATAGAGCGCTAAGTTACACTGTCACTAAAAAGAAAGTAACATCTTGCTTACGGGAAATATCTGGTATTCCCCAGGACTGTTAGTGCCTGAACAAAGATGAGGTTTTTCATTGTGCTCTGCAACACAGCTGATTGTAGGTCTTAAGCCTGGCTGTAAGGAAGAACTGTTACGTAGAGGAGTTACCTTTTCTGTTGACATTTTCTACCCCGTGTATTCCTGTCATACTGCTATAGCAATAAAAAACACAACCTGTTGAAAAAAAGCTCTACATTCAAGTAACTTATTCTCCTGTGTCTTATCAAGATGTAAAGGATGCTCTCTGGTCACCTAAGACAATGTTTTAGATGCCTTACAGCAATACTTAACTATCTTTCTGTATGAGAGGTAGGCTTCTGGGTTCTTGGAGGCCTGCCACATCTAGGGCTGAGTTCTTAAAGCTTTAAGTTAAAGCAATCCAAAGCAGGGCAGTCTCGCAAGTGCCCTGTCTAAACCTTGAGGTTTGTTCAAGTTCAGAATGTTGCAAAGCAAAACAAGTATTAAAATTAATTTGTAGTTTTTGTTCTTATAGCTTTACCACAAGAACAGCGTGGCTTTTCATAAATACCTTTAAATAGATTCTCTTCTGTAGAGTATTGCTGCCAAGAGGTGAAGGCCTCCTACCCATGTCCAGTAAAAACTGTCACTTTTGTTTCCATTATGGCTGTTTTATGCTTAAAATTCCCAAAGGTGAACACTAAGTCTTACAGGCAAGCCATATAAATACAAATCTGAACTTGTTTTGTTGTAGCAGTTATTTAAGAATGATATTTGTATATATATGCCCACACTACAAACTTTTATAAATCATTTTATATTGGTACCATTTTGTCTTAACTGCAACCAAGAACATATTCCACTAGATCAGCAATAAGTGTAGCTTGGAGTATTCCCCATTTCCCCTCCCCTTGAGAAAAATGCTTGTGTGGGTATCATCCAAACCAATGGTATGTTGCTAACTGAAATGCATTCTGTACAGTAAATTAAAAGTTTGCATGCAGTTTAAGCGTTTTAAAGGCTATTTTCTTATATGAACCTTCTGTTTCCATTTAAAGGTGTGAAAGACATCTGTCATATCAAGGGACTCTCCTCTTCAGACCCAGAGTCAAATGGAATTACGAAGACCAGATACTTTCTTGCAGCTTCCTGCACATCTTACTAAATAACATGCAAAGAGTTCAACAGCATTCTTCTTAAAATGTAAATAGTACTCTTTAAATGGGCATGTTAACCACTGAAAGAAGTCCACTCTACTATACTCCTCCATTACACTGCTTTCATTCAGTCATCGGTAGTATAAAAAGTCAATTAACGGGATTAACAGGCTAGTTTATCCACTGGCAATTGCGTATGACACCAAGTGTGCAGTAAAACAAAGGCCAACATATGTTTATGCAATATAGTTGTACTGATTTGGGTTTTCTTTATCTCTTTCCATGTAGTCTCTGTCAATTAAGGATTCTATTCTCTTCTTAAGGTCAGCAGGCTGTAAATTAAAGCAGATGTCAGCATTATTATTTTGTAGTCAATGCTTCTCCATTCTACCCAAGCCAAATATCCCTACTGTTTGAGATGACCGATGAAACGAGTTATAACTTACATCTCTCAACACATCAAAGCTTCTTAAACTTGCAATGTGCAATTAAAGAGAAAGGTACAAAATTAGATAGAACGCACCATATATCTGAGCTCAGGTGCTGTCACGGAATCATTGAATCTACGTTATCTAAGTTGTGTCGCTGTCTTTTGCAAAAGCAGTTTGCACTCGTACACAGTAAGCTATTATTTCTCATACTGAATCTGTGGGCCACTTTAACTTTGAGACACCAACATGTAATTTCCATTCCACAGTTTTTTTTATATAACGCAATTGGTCTGGAAAAAAACACTCTACGTTTATTGGTTACTGATTTATTAATGATATTAACCAAATTAAGTCAAGGATCAAAATTATTCCTGCATATTTGAACCGGTTTTCCCCTTTCTCTCAAGACTGCATTGCCACAACACTTAAGAAACGGAAGAACAACAACATGCAAACAGACAGCTTAGCTTCACAGTTCTGAAAACCTTTACTATGCTGTACTAATTTGGAGGTAATATTCAGATAAACTGATGAAACTGGCACTTTAAAAATCCTGAAATTGTGTATTTTTTGTTCCTCCTATCAGGAAAGAAGACGCACGTCTCAGATAGAAGCACTGTTTGAAGACAGGCCAAGGAATGTGAAGAGAGGTAACATTTTAAAAACAAAAGAAATCAGTACTGCACCTTTACTGGGAATTTAAGCTGGTTGTAGACCTCTGACACAAGCAAGTTATGACTGAGTGTTTTTCGCATCTTCATAATTCGTACGATAGCGGCATCGATCTGGTATTGCCGGTCCTGGAATACTCTCTCTGTAGTGCTTGCCTGCTCCTCTACCTGATGGATCCATTTAAAAAGAGAACACCAGAACTGCTGAATCCACTCTTCTTCGTATCTAAGGCAATTCTTATTGTGAGACACTAAAAGGTCTACGGTAAAATACTGGACATAAATCCTACAAAATACGGAAGTCCACTGTCTTAAGAACTCGTACCCAGGAGTGAAATCTTTGCACAAATTTTACACTGGCTGGCAAATTCACAGTGAATTTGTTTCTGTGTTCACAAATCAGTAAAGCTCTAGGGAATGATTAAGGATGAGCAGAACATTCACTACTTGGAACCTCTGCTAATCAACCTTAGAGATGTCAAGGATGATTGATATCTACGTTAGCACAGAAGCTCGTGTTTAAATCTCCACTATTAAGTTTGTGCTATCATCCGAAATATACGTGCATCCTTCACATAGATACCATTACGTACATTATAACTGAGAGGAATAAAGCCTGTAAATGGGCAAGCAACAAGACACTTAACCCAAGAATAAAAAACCTAGAATATTAGAAAAAGCAACAAAAAATATACCGTTTCTTTCATCTGAATTTGGTTGATTTTTATCCTGAACAGCTTATGTCTGAAATCATCATTGCATGTGAATTTATCACCATCTTCCACATCTTTTCCTTTGGGGCTCTTAGTCAGTACTCTAGCTTTTCCACAAGCCAGAGACTGAAGTGTCCTTCTCAGCTCTCCATCCTCTAAAGCAGAAACAAGTTGTTTAGTATTTTCACTCAAGAACACACTTGAAGCAGTCAGTGTTTTTAGTACCAACCTATCCCAGTGGCTTGCTTTATCTCTTCTAGACTGAACTCCTCTCCTTCATTAAACATGAGCAGCACTAGTGTCTGGAACAAGGAGACCTGAAGTTCTTTTTTGCCCTATCGCAGAGGAAATAACAGACATCATTAGGCTGTTTTTAGGGGGGGGGATCAACTCACTCTTCTATGTAAATTATTTCACTTACAGGATGCAGTTGCTCCTTATTCATTTTAGAATATGAAAGAATAAAAGTTACTGATCTCCTCATGTTTACTATGAAATGCAGAGCAAGATAGAGGTCAGATTAGACTACCATACCCACTGACAAAGTATGCTAATGTACGTATCAACTTAAGGCAAATTCAAATCCAAAGTGTGCTTAAAATTACAATTTGAAAGACCTTTAATCCAAAGCGTAATACAAGCATTAGTTTAAAAAACATAGTTGCTATTACTATTTCTTTAATAACCAAGTTGGAAATACTTGTTTTATCATTAACATTATGAAAAATAAAACTTAGTAAACATTCCCAGCTTTCAAGGGAAATCTTCCCAAGATATATTCATACCCACGAAGAAATGATAAAGGGAAATACTTGGAAACTCTCCAAAAACTGCTGTGTTCTTCCAAAACTTGTTCTTAATGAAAAGGCTGCTACGTTTGACACCAGAGAACAAAAAGCATCTCCTAAGGCATCATTCCTGAGGAACACCCATGTTTGGATCTGGCACAGGAATAAGAGAAACAAGACACTCACCTCTTTAAATTCTGCTTTTAGCACACAGTGTCCTAGAGTTGACTGCCACTGAAGTTTCCTACCACTGTGTTTTCCTAAGTAAAAGGTTTTGAAAATCTCCTGCAGTTTTACCATCTAAAAAAAAGAAAAAAAAAAAGCCACGATACCAAACAATTTCTACTTTAAAAGCATTTCCCTCTGCTCTGCAATCAAGTAAGACAAATTGCAGATAATGTCAAGGTGCAGTTCTGTTAGGTTGCTATTTGGTGTAGTGTGTGTATATTCATTACCTCCGGGGGCAGGTGGACCTCCATAGGCACGTAGGTTGGCCAATAACCCATAGTCAAGATATTCACTGTTAGTTCAATATTGCCAGGTACATTCTGATTTTGCATATACTGCAGAAAGAAACACATTGAGAGAAAACAATGTTTGTTACATGTGTTTTCAGCAGAACTGAAAAGCTAGCCAGAGCAGGCATAACGAGAGCACAGAAGGCAATGACCCTGCGATACCTTTGCTACATAAAATGCAGGTTATGTAGAAGAAAATTAGAATACAAAAAAGCACTTTTCTGATATTCTAAAGGTGCTTTACAGGAAGGTAATAACAAGAGTGCTTTAGCAGGCTGATGTGAAGATGCACCTAGTTATATGTGAATTGAGGAAAGTAAGCTGAACTATGCTTGTAATCAGAACAGTATAGAACTGCCATAAGTAACGGCCAGAAGGATTGTCCTAGAGGCATCATTACCTGCTTAAATGACTAAACTTATGAGACAATCTCATCAGAATACAGTGTTATTAACTAGCATTAAAGTGTTTTTAAGTTTACAATTCTTGCGTTACATTTTTTCCCCCTTTTCTTTTTTTTCCCTTTTTAAAACTACTTCTTCCAGTTTCTTTCCTGCTTTATTGATCAAGAAAACCACTAATAAATTCAGCAACATTTTCAAAAAGTACAGAAACAAGTTAAGAAATCAACTCCCACTGATTTTCAGTAGGGACTGCTTTCCCTGTCAGATATTTGGGCACTCCCTTTGAAAGCAATCACTTATGTTGCAGATAAGCGGAATAATCCCAAAGGAGTTTAACTCAAATTACAATAGAAATGTTTACAGTTAAAGACATTCTGCATCTCTTACTAGACTTTTGGAGAACACCTCACTCAAAAAACAAGTAAATGAAGGTGCCATGGCAGGCTTTCCAGCAGTACCTGTTTAAATTGTATCATTATGTCTTTTGAAAGCTCCATATCTTTAAACATTCCTTCAAGTTTGCTCGTGAAAGCAGCTCCACATTCTATATAAAAAAAAAAAGACAAATCCATTCTTAAAAATAACTTTTTCAACTACTATAGAGTAGCTACTCTACAATGAGAATGTATATTGAAGCAGGATGACCTATTGCATCAAGTGTTCTTCCATAAAGACCTGGATTTAATTAAGATAATAAGGATACAAACAACAGGAGGGGGGAACGTTTTAGTGTGGCAGTTACTTCGCAACCGATTTTTTTTTCCCCACATGGAAAACAGACCATTCCTCCCTGAACTGCATCGGCAATTTGTCACTCAGACTTTTATTCCAGTCTTAATGAGCTTCCTGCCAAACTGTTTCAATGGTGGAACAACTCTCTGGGTTTTAGAAATCCTGCTCCTGCTACCCACAGACTCCATTCTAAAGCAATGAAGACCAGACTACAAAACTGCTAGCCCACAGCTTCATGCTACTGACCTTATATGGAGTAAATAATAAGAAAGGCCATCCTCAAGTTCTCTGAACATATCACTGATAAACTCTGCATGGAATGTCAACTCCACCCCACAGGCTAAAATACAGAACAAGCTTCAAGCTGTTGGGTTTTGGCTATTACTGTTACAGTTACTTAATTTAAAGCAAACGATTCTCCTCAAGATCACCGAAAGATTTCTGCTGTCATACAGAGAGGAAAATATAAACAGTACTTCTGAGTAGTCCCATTAGAGCGACTATTTTCAAAAGAAAGCTGAAAGAAGCATAGATATTTACCATGTTTGAGTTTGGAAAGCATAGATTTTTCAGCATCTACTGAAGCACTCTTCCCAACTAATAGTCTCTTTGCTAGATCTTTATTATAGAAGGCCTCAAACACATCTTTTCCTGTAAGAGATGAGATTTGACAGCGATCACAAAACACTGGGAGCTTTTATATACAAATTTTTGCTATTAAGGGGCCTAATTCAAAGCTCAGTAAAACCAACAAGGTTAATATTGATGTTAATATATCAATAGATTTGGAGGCAGATCTCATTGTAGGAATTTTAACTCACTAAACAGCACTACACTTAAAAATGCAGAAAGACTGCAAAAGTGAACTCAGCGTACCTGTATGTTGCTGATTAAACAACTGTATCCACACAACAAAGAACACTTACCATAGATGAATCTAAATATGATCATAATTTTATCCAGCATTTTTTCAAGTTCTTCATCAGTAGCTTCTTTGTTGCCTGCCCGAAGCTTTGAATCTACATATTTAGCTAAAAGAACATTAAAGAATAAGTTTAGCACAATGCCCAGTGTCACAATGAAACAGTACCCTAATGTTGTTTGTTTTTAATATCTAATAACGTTAAATCTTTTGGAAATTAAAGGATCTTGAAGTTGCTTTAATCACAGCTAGCTACAGATGCTATAGAGTTATAAAACACTCAAGTCTGATCTCTTTTCAGATAAGCAATTACTGCGCCTTAATTTTAGTAGAGTTAAATAACATTTTTCTGTATGCATGAAATTCTGGTCTGTATTACAATCTCGGTGCAAAAAAGCCACTACTGCTATATATATAACATGGCTGTAACAGTAAAGATCATGATAAAGAAAATAAATACATAAACTAGTATTTAAATGTACTGGCTACGTCACCCAGTTTCTCTAACAGATTACAGTCTAACTTCCAATTGTTTGGTAAGCATGTGACAAAGAAGGGCAGAAAGCATCATGCCACAAGCCTGAGAGCACAACAGGCAGCAAAGCAAGTATTAGGCACCATCCAGGCAAACCATTAAGGTATCCCCAATTGCAGAGAGCTACACACATAACACAAAGATGTAAGCAACCTTTTTTGTAAGCTACAGAGGCTCTGTTTCCAAGGAGACGATGAGTACAGCGCATTGCCATCTCTTTCCACTTTTATAAATAAAAACATAAAAACAAATATCTGTGTGGAGCCCCAGCTGCTCTGTGCACGCGATGACTGCACAGTTACATCAGCTTCTGAGAAAGTCAAAATTACTAGCAGTATTCTCAAAACTGGAAGCCAGTCAATTGCTGGAATCCCTAAGTGTTAACAGCTTTCACTTTTCTATAACCTTGCCAATTAATTGTAAAGCTTAATGGTAACCTCTGAAGGAATTCACCAGCATAACAAAATACAAGAGATCCCACAGTCTGAGGATGCACCGTGTGTTAGGGCACAACACACAATTCTATCACATCACATCTCCTTAAGCTGCATTGGCAACTCCCTCCTGTCCCTCCCACCAAATTCTCTCACGGGAAGAGATAGAAACAAAATACCTATGAGTTCAGCCGGCTTATTTGGTCTTTTGTTAATGAATGTTTCAAAGGCTTCTTTCATGGCGTTTACAAACTTCTCATTCTTGAGAAAGCAAACATCAATAATATGGTCAACCTTATCTTTAAAATCAAGCAGTTCTTGGACCATGGTTTTGTCTTTTTCTGGATTAATTACTATGGTGCTACCAAATGCCTGCAAAATAAAACATATCTTTCAACTGGCCTGAATGATGAATGTAAACGACAACATTTCTAAAGCCTAAGTTATCTTTGTAATATTTTGGGTTTGATATTCACCTTAAGTTGCACTAACACAACAGAAGAAACAGCATTATAAATGAATTACTACAGAATCATTCTCAGAACTTGCACGTAGATTCAAAACCAAATTAACAAACTCAGAACTTTCTTTCTGACAGTAAATTTTAAAAGGGCAATGAGAGAAGCGTTCTGTCAGCATCAAAAAGCATATGGCAAAATACAGTTATCTCCCACAACCAGCTATAAACAAAATAACTCCTCATTTGTTTACAGTTTGGTAATTAAACAGTGATATTTCTTCAATCTGACTTGAACAGTTACCGTTCTTTACCCAGTAGATTTTGAAAGGCCATACATTAAATGTTTATCAGCAAGTATTGTAAGAATTAAACAGAGATGCAATAGTTTCCAGAGATCACTGAAGTATCTCTGTATAAATGCCACCAACACCAGAGTTCTAAAAACAATACCTTTATGTACTCAATCCAGTGTTGCAAGAGAACTTGCACTCCACCTCTCACACGACTGAATAACTGATACAGAAGGGACAGGTCTTGAATTCGATTTTCATCCAGAAGGTGGTTTAAACCTGCAAATAAGGGAATTTTAATAGAAGTTAAAAACCTACAGTAATTCAGAGAGAGCACAGCTTATAATCACAGTGAGGGACCAAGGGACCTCTTCAGTGCTGGTATTTCTTATTAGTGGGTGGGCTGCTTTTTTTGTTTGTTTTTGTTTTTTTCCCCCTCCCTGGTTTGGAAAACTATCCAGCTAACTGAAAGAGTGAAACGCAGAATGGCTACTTGAGCTGATTCTTAGGCTGCTTCACACAACCACTTTTGCTTACTTCTGCTTTACTATTCCTTTAAAATTTGAGGAGTTTACGCTCTACTGATCAGTAAGAAAGGTTTCCTCGTAATTCCGGCTGAAAAAATAAATTTTACAGGTGTTTGAAGGCAAGCAGCTTCAAGAAATAGCTTCACCTTCCACTTTAAAGTTTTTGGCAAAGGTCTGACGCTCAGCAGAAAGGCTCTAGGAAAAGTAGCTGGGTAAATACTAAACGCTTGATATTCCTCTGAACAAAGAATCCGCCCCAGATGTGCAAAAAGATGCTCACACACCTCTTTCATCCAGAATCTGGCAAGCAAGAACCGGATCACTTCATTACTCAACTTTTGATGAACCCATATTTATCTTCAGACCACCTCTCGGAGTAAAAAAGGATCATTCTGACTCCACAGATGCTGTTGCAGAGCTGTGGCAATGTTCTTTGCAGCTCAAGTTTATTTACTTGTTTAAAAACAAGTTGCATTTTATGAGTAGCAAGTAATCAGTATTTCCCCTTTCTGGTAAAACCGTAATTCAAAGGCCCCAGAGGCTCCCTTACCTCTAGTTTCCAAAACGATACTTAACACGTTGAACTGAAGAGAACCCTAATTTGGTTTTCTTTTTTTGTTGTTGTGTATCTGAAAACCATCATTGTGGCCCTGACAAGGAGAACAGTACTTGCCTACTTGCAAAATGGTCAGTGCTGTTTCATGAACTGAGTTGCAAAGGGCATTACAGAACGATGTAAGCTTGTGTCCTCCCCCAGCATCTGCATCTGTCACTTTTTTTTTTCCCCAGTACAAGAACTGAAAGCCCCAAGCAATAATTAGAAACATTTCTATAAAGAGGAAAGATTACCAGATTACCTTTCTGGAGAATGGCTGTTAAATGTTCACCTAGAAGTTGCTTTTCTACAGTAGCAATTAGTGGCTTCCTATAGAAAAAAAATGTTTAGAATTACTTTTCTTTTTTCCAGTACTGACAAATCCATTTTTTGAGATGATGTTAACTAGACTTGTCATCGGGAGTGCTCTTATTATCTGTGGCCAAGGACCTAAAATGGGAATATACACATTTATCCTTTTTCCTTCTCAGTAAACGTCTTTTTTTCCTGTTTGTTGACTGAGGAATGAATTCTCACATTAAGCGTGCAGTGACCTGCAGGCAGCTGGACAACGATTCCGCCAGCGAAGAAGCTGAGCAAGAAGCCTATCAAAGAATACACCTTTTCCTGCTTTGTGGGAGATCTGCCTTGGGAGCAGGAAATAAAGACGTCTCACGAGCCAAGAGGTACTCAAACAAAATAAGGAGCCGGCCACTGATAACAGCGTGGAAGAAGGAAGCCGCTAAATGAGCCCAAGTTTTTAACAGCTCAAGGAGGTAAGAAATCAAAATTTAAGTTGGTAGCAGCAAAGCATCTTCCTCACTGGAATCCTTCATACCTGCTGTTTAAGAAGTTGCTAATACTTGCTCATAGTTTTATTACAGTGGTGACCACAGCAACCACAGCTTTATGTTAGAAGGACATTTCTCCTGCTCTACAGTGATGACTTCCACTTGGTTTATATTTAGGGGCAGGATTTCCTCAAAAAGACTGAAGAGTGGTATTAGTCAATATCTCACACTCCATAACAAACACGCAAATATTCTTGTGTAAACATCAAAAGTTTTTTTACTTGAGAATTCTCTCAAATAAATTGGCCCTATCTTTTTCAGGTAGATGCATTTCAGGAAGATGCTTAGACTGGGAGTGGCAGCCTCTATTTCTCCCAACAATGTTTAAGTCAAAATTAATAGTGGCTTAGAAAAAAAGAGTATCAGATGTGTCAACCAAGACAGTGTTTCATCATAACCAAGAAATTCTGGGGAACAAGAAGCATTTGATAGTCAGTCAATAACTGAAACAAACTGATGGCCCTCAACAGAAGAGCCAAACCAAGCAAAGAGAGATTGCACTTACTGCGTGCTCTGATCCAAGTAAGTGATTATCCTGTCTGCTTCTTCTTCCAAGCGCTTGTTGACATGGTGAAGATATTCTGGAACCTGAAAATGCCAGCATAGTTTTATGTATTTTAAAAATCAAGAGAGGAAAAAATTGGTAATATTGGCTGACAGCAGCAACAGATCCAGTTCTAAGGGGCAATCGTCAGTGCTCTGAAGGCAACTCCAAGTGAATTTGCTTTTCAGACTACAATAACACATACAAGGCACATTATGGCCCAACACACTATGTAATGCAGAATATTCCTCTCCTTGAAAAATACTTAGTTATTAGGTATAACAAAATATCATTAAGCATTCAAAATACCTCTCGTTCCTGCATAAGCCTCTGTCCTTCTGCTGCATACAGACGGTTAGTTTCTTCCAAGAATCTGTGCTCAAAAGAATCTTGATAAATCTAGAGAAACAACACAACAATCCACGGTAAAGCTTACTAAACACTAAATAAGAATAAGCTATTTATTGATTTAAAGTTAACACAAAAGTTTACTCACCTGCAAGTCAGAAAGCATGCTCAGAAGGCTTCGCAGTAAGCTCCTATCAATAGCCTCACCATTCCTTTCTCTCTCAATCAGCAGAAGAATGCCATCGATAGTTTTGTTCTGAACCTTCTGATCACTGATTATATGAGTCCTGAACAATTCTAGCCCCATATCCCTAAAAAGAAAATAAATTAAGAATCACCTCTAAATAATTCATTAATAAAACATGACCTAGATCTAAAAGAGAGCCCAATAGCTTTCTCCAAATTCCTCATTCCTCTGCCCCCAAATCACCTAAGATGGATAAACACATACATACTAAAATAAATAATGGTAACACACCAGCAGTAAACTACACATTTTGAAGACCAACGCACACATTTTTCCTACATCATCGCTGAACTTTTGCAGCATTTTCTTTTTTACTTGGCAGATGACAGAAAACTGTTTGAACTGCAGCCTCCACAAGGAAAGTAGAATATCGTCCTGGGCCTCACTTCCACACTTAAGCTGTTGGGCAGTATTCCTTTTTGTCCATCACTTCCTAATCTTTATTTCTCTTTGGCAGCCCTTAGAAGAACTCGGTGATTTGAAAAGACGAGAAAGGATCACAGCTTTAGGCATCGCAGTTCAAATGTCCCATGAATTTGGAAATGTGATTCTGGACACTTCAAGAAAATTCAGGCCCTCCATCCATCATTCTTTTATTCTGCAGTGAAGTATTTCACGTAGTTTAGCTCCCAGGCAAGAGCCAAACACAGTATGGCAGTGGCACTGAAGGGCATTTGCTTAAGTATTAGAACAAGAGAGGGAGAATAACTTGCTCTTATTTTAGGTAACTTTTCCCCTTCAAAAACATTAGAAGAATACTACACGTGTAAGAAGCAATAACCAGACAAGCCAAACCCTAGCACTTCAGTTGCTGAACATGCCCTTTCCTTTTCATTGTGCAAACCGGATGCTGATATCTACTTAGCTGATGCTTCCTATCACAGTTATTCTAGAAGAATCTGCAATTCACGGTAAGGACATTAAAAATGCAAGAAGAAGGTAGGTATTCACCACCTAATTTACAGCTCAATGGAAAGTGCTTTGCCAGACAAGTGATAATTTAATAACCCCCTCACAATGTTATTCTTTGTGCCCTTACCAAATAGATGGCAGCATCGAATTCTGAAGTACGTACGTTCGGTCCAAGAACAAAAAAATACTTCTAATCATAATCTGGTATGAGAAGAAATAAAAGCCACAATTATTTCACTCTTGAAACTGAAGAGCAAAACAAATTATGCTCAATGACAACAACAAAGAAATCCCCAAGTGAGGTTTCAGGCAGTTTGCTCAGAGCACGCTGCCAATCCCGAGGGACATTCAATGTGACACTCAGTTTTCTTCTCCAGAAAAGAATAGCTTCTTTCATAAAAGGTATAAATAGAAGAAAGTTTGCATGGAAATAACTGTTCCGAGTTGCGTTGTCCCCCTCCCTGCTCCAACGTGACACCATATCAAGAACTGCACTACAGTATTTTCAAGGCTCTATTTCTAATGTACTAGATACAGTGTATTTCACAAAGAAGCCTTATCAAAATATAAGGCAGTGTCTCGGAAGCACAGTGTGTTGGTAAAGGAACAGGATTAGTAAAGCATCAGCTGAACTACTAAACTGCTTTTCTGCACAAAGAAAAAAACTTACCATTTGTCTGCAGTGATCTTGCCAACATTTGTCTATTTTCTTTAGAAAAAGAACACTATCCAATGAATCCATGAAGAGATCGTTAAGAAAATTATGATTGACAGGTTGCATTAGCATTGAATTTAACTTAAAAAAAAACAACAAAAAAACCCACTTAACCGCACAACAAACTCACCTATTACCAAGTAGAACCACCCAATTTCTTTCAAGTTGTTTATTTTGAATGAAGGCCACAGTATAAACACACTATTTTCAATAATGACAAACCCAAACAATTCTAACTTCTTTTTTTTAACCTAAATACTTCTGAATGTTTTGTCCCATGCCCCATCTTGGTGAGGATGTGCAGAGAACACTGAAAACCCACACGCTTGAAACCCCAATAATCCACAACATACACAGGTTGCTCCAAAAGTAATGCCTCCCATTTATTTCCACAGAAACGACCAGAAGGAGCACAGTAACACTAGCTGATAGAGCACGATAGAGCAAAGTCGCAGCTACAAAACACTGTTTTTCAACAGTCACCACCACTAGCTCTGCATTTGCACCAGCCATGAACAAGAGCCTGCATACCACGCTCATAACTACCTGCACCAGCCCTCACTGCGCTCACATCTACTGTTTGGTCTCCATCAGTGTTCAGCAAGTGTCAACGAATGTCAATGGGTGCATCTTTTCTGCATGAAGGGATTCAGTTCCAGCCCTTTACTCCGTATGTACTCCCATCTCAGATGCCATTCTGTCAGACTACCCCTCTGCTGCCATCTTTCACACGGCCACACAACATAATGGGACAATGGTGGGAAGGTTCAGCCTCTACTACCGTACCATCACCATCATAAAATAGGAGGCGTTACTTTTAGAGCAGCCCTCCTATGTAAGAATCCACCACTACTTCAGCTCACATTAATAGGTAACATCAGGAGATAAAATTTGTCCTCAAAATTCTACTTGTACTCAGCTTGCAGCATAATTCTGGTAGCAACCAAAACCCACTTAACAGGATCTCATTCTGATGCAACTCCAGACTTCTCTAGATGAAGCATTTTGAACCTCAGAACCAGCACCACCGTACCTCCCCAGACCGGTAGGACTTTCCAGACAAGACAGGAACTAGCTGCTCCAACCTTCCTATTTACCTGAACAAGGCAACTTGAGCGTGTGATACAATGAACAGTCTTTGAAGTCTTACTCTGAAGTCCAATTTGAACTTCTATAAAATGTCAAAATGTTTCCTGAGTACCAACGAGACTTTCTCAAGTTTGCAAATGGTTACAGATATAAAGGAACCAAAATTGGTCTTCATGAGGTCCTACAAAAACACAAATAGACCCAACTACGCAAAAACCAGGAATTCAGCTCACCATAGCTCAGTGTCACGAACTACTTAGAGAAATCCATCACTACATACTGGCAGGTAAAAACATTTTGGCTTGTCAACAGCTAAAAAAGGATATTCTCTGAACTGGTGAATTTGTGCTTTAATGTGGTCTTCACAGATTTGTCTCAATTGTTTGTACAAGTTCGCTGAAATCTTGTAGGAGCAGAGATTTTCAACAGCCTGAAATAAAGAGAAAGCAATTGTAAGAAGTCTGTCTATACTCTCACATGTGGTTTTGCAAGGAAAAAAAAACAGACATGGGATTCTTCTGCTTCTCACTCAAAGTCCATCATCTTCTGATTGTAGCACTTAACATCTGCATGCCAAACACCAGAGATACGTGATGCTGCAGTGGTAGTAAGAGACAAAGGCGAGCTGCGCCCTGAGCAGCTTAGAACATAAGGGCTTATTAATTTCAGCGTACAGAGCATGCCTATTCCATTACATTGAAGCCCTCTCAAATACTTGCTAATAGCTCACACAAACTGTTAAACAGCTAACAGCCACTGTTACAAGCACAGCAATAACCAAAGCAGTTAAACTGGTAATCACTCCTGGGGTACACAGCACTTCTTGATGTAGACAGCACAAGTGCAGTCAGTAAATATGGGCTCTGTGACACAGCAAAGCTGAAACAAAAGAAAACCCAGCCAACACTGCCAACAGGAAAATCAGACTTGCATAAGCTCGTCAGAAAGAAACAGGTACAGCAAGAGTAAGCACGACAATTAAAGCTGAGCCAGCATCTTCTGAGCACCAATGTACAGAAATATGAGCCAGGAATGTGACATCTGAATTAGGATTATTAGAAAAGCCAGAAATTGTCAAAATACACAGATCTTAGTATTTGTAAACAGCAAGAAATTCAACTCTGTCTTAACACGTGAGGAATCCCAAACAAATACAACAATACAATAGAACACATTCTAGATTACAGTTCAGAGTAGGTTGTGAAGGATAATCAACTCTATTGTGCTGTACCACCCATCGGGGTAGGCTCAGCATTAATTCCCAAGATCTGCTGCTGCTTAATTGCTACTTTGATTTCAGAAGAAAAAGATGATCGAAAACACCAAGTTTAAAGAGACTGACTGAAGTCCCACTAAGTGCAATAAGCAGACTACTACTTCTCTCACTTATTTTGGAGAAATCAACAGAGAGCAAGAAAGATGGATGTTTCTGACTTGCTGGTTGCCTGCATAGCCCCGCCAGCCTCACTTCTAACCAGCACTCCAATCCCAGCAGCTATTTTGCTGTACTTCACCAGCAGCTGAGAGCTCCTGCTCAGCTCAGCCACTTCAGCTGAACATCCTCCTAACCGCTGCCTATCAACCCAAGTGCTATTTAACCGCACTGCCACAAATCCTTAGAGAACTCGGCCTTTTTGCTGCAGACAGAAAAACACACCTATTAACATATATGAGCACGTGCTTGTTTTTATATATCGTTCACATAAAGCTGTGCTTTCCCATTTGTGCCTCAGAAATCCCAAAACATTAAACACATGGTGTGTGCTAGAATACCAAATACAAACCTTCTGCATCTTCATTGGTAACAACCATAAAAACATTTTAATTTGTGAATTCTGCCTAACTTACTGGCATTACTATGATGATTTCTAAGAGGACAAACTTTCTAAGCACACAAACAAGAGTTTCACCAGATTTGCTCCATGAAGCACAACGCTGCTGCAATGCTACTGCCAATTTGATTGCTAGAGACATAATTCTATATAAGGAATTCCTGATAACTTTAGTAGCTGTAATTCATCAAGTGGTTTTATTCCAAATTGCCAAAATAAAACTTTTCATCAAGACATCTGTGTCTTACTGATGGTCAAAACATCTGAATCCGTCTTCAAGGTGAATTCTAGTCTTTTAATTAAAGCATCCAAGTGAGGGTTTGTGCTAGGGAAAGCAGGAACAAAACAAGCACTGCTCTGACGAGGGAACCTCAGACCTTCCCAGAAGCACTGTGATTAATTTAGGAAAAAAGAAATTATAGGTATGGTACCAAAGATCTGGATCTTTACTTCCTGGTATTAACAAAAGAAGAATTGTTCCCATACAGCAGCAGTCAACTCCACAGAACTTCAGCTACTCACAACCGTGTTATCTCTCCTCTTGGAGGGGGAACAAAGTAAGTGCAAAACTAACAGCCCACAAACTAACAAAAGCTCAATGTTTGCTCAGCGAGGTTTTCCAACATAGTCAAGAGTGAAACTAAACAACTTAACTCCATTAAAAAAAAGGCATCCTATTTTGATGTGTGCAGCAACAACTTCTGCAGACTTCTGCAATTTCCTATGCTTGGATAAGGGCGCCTGCCAAGGCACAATTGGAATCAGATCCATTTACCAAACAGTTGTTCAGAAATAACATCAGTAAGCACTAAAAACACCAGTGATCCCTAATCATTTTAAATCACGACATTTTCAGATTTATAAGAACAGGAAAAAGATCATCCTTGACTGCACACTATTTTCTTGAAAGGTATCTACATAATTACGGTGTTAAAACAGATTTAGAAGAAAAACCTCATCCTTTTTTGGGAGCACAGGTGTCATCAAAAACTAAGGCTGTGAGAAAAACCAGCAGGAATTTAAGTGGCAACTTCATAGCAGATACAAAGCTGTATTAACAGCCTTGCATCTTTAAGCCATTTTGAATGCACTGCAGTACTGACTGGCAGCTATTTGCACTGTTGTTCAGTCTAGAGCAAGTTATTTTCAATATGAGCTAATACAGCGGTCTGTGCTTTGTTATTAGTTTCACCACTGAGCATTATAAAAAAAGTGTAATAACCTTAAAAACGCACCAGACCAAGGAACTTGGCCTGGGAGGATCCAGGTCCCATGAGGAACCATGAGGAATTTTTCCCTCAATCTGATCCCAAACCCTGTGCAAACTGCATTTCTGTCCCCAGCTTTTCACAGAAACCAGGCAAATCTAATACAGTGTTTACCAAGAAGGGGAGGGAATGAGGAAGAACAAGCTCAAAAACAGATGAACAGAACCATATATACAGAAACAGAGAGCTTTGAAAGTCATTAGAGTGCTTCCCTATACCTAGCTTAAGCAGTAATGCCACTAAAACCAGAAGTTCAGAGTAGGTGAGGAGGGAAAGAAGTCTCCCCATCACATTCCCTGCAAAAGAAGCTGAGTTTATAAATACAACGTTATGAGACGCAGTTTAAGACTGATCGCTTGCTCAAAGGTTTAGGGCAGAACAGTCAGAGCTGTTGCTGGAAACAAACAGATGTTAGTTCTCAGTTGTTAGACATAATGCTGAATGACAGGCAATTACAGACAAACCGAACCAAGACAGAATTATATTTACTTTTAAAAAGGCAAACAAAAAACGTTGGCTTTCAAATGAATTACTTGTAAGCCTCAATCAGAACTATAAGTAATCTTTTTCTTACCTAAACACCATTTTAGGATTTCCATATTTCTCCTTTAGCAGCTGCACACCACAGACCCCAAATACAGCTACTTGCCTTATTTATCAACAAAGCATCATGTCCCTGCCATTGCTGTAAGATCAAACAACAGCAGGAAAAGACACCAAAAAAACCCCCTGAACCATTGAGAAAATCCCTCACCTCAACACTTCTACTTAAAGCACTCACCTGATAGAGCTCCTCTAAGTTGTACTTAATGGAAGTACTGTTCTGGATTGCTTCTACAGCTTCTTTCAGTTTTTGCCAGGTTTCATCTGTGTAGTTTTCAGGCAATTTGGGTTTATCTTGAAAAGAAATTATTTTATAGTTTGAGAAAGCATTTAGTAAGAGCAAAACTTTTTACCTTTTACCAAAAGCACAAATATAACTCAGAGAGGAGAAAGTATAGGTTGATGTTCTAGGTTATACTTCACACGTGAAAAGAAAGCAATAAGGCAAAAGCAGTTTCTTACATTTGAAATGGTAACACACTAAAAACCCAGCATTGCTCTTCACACACACACACGACAACATCAGCGGCCTTAACAGCCTGCGATTGTATTGAAAAATACAAATAAAACCCAATCCAAATAACACATCTATGCAGCTCAGCGAGGGGAGCACTAAAACCCAGGCAGATCGTTCTGCATCTTCATTACGCTCCCCTCTAGTGCCAGATCGGTACAGCTGACAGAGGAAAAAACCAAACACACAGCAAAAGCTGAAAATGATGGATGAAGGGATACGGAGCTGTGTACAGCATATTTTTAATTCAATATATGAATTCAGCTCTGCATTAACACTTGGAAAGAAACTCCCAAGAAATGTGCGTAGAAATACTTAGTGTAATACAGGCTTTATGGTCACAAGGAAAATCTCTGGATTTTGAACTAATCTATTTATGTTTCTCTTGGGTTTGGCCAGAGGATATTTGTAGAGTTAAGGCCTCTTTTGATGCTCGTATAGTTCAAGCATTTGCAGATTTTCCAGAGAGGCCCTGCTACGCAGCACCCACAGCAAGCCCAAAGCAATTACCACAGGATGAGAAAGATTACCCATGTCACATCCTCAGAAAACCAAGACTATTTAAAATTCCATGTTCTCAAGCTAGCTCAAGTGACCCCTTCGGTTGGGTCACGGAAGTTCCCAAATGGAGATGGGAAACAGGAGAAAAATTAGGAAGTCAGATGCATATCCATGTCACCAACGAGTGAAGTTGACTGCATTCAAATGGACTTCTGCAAACTTAAAGGTAAAAAACCCCCAAACAACCAAACACCTCAAAGCTTTATGATTTCTCTCTGGGATAAAAAAATCCTACTTCTGTTTACTTCCCCCCCCAGTACTGGCAGTATCCCAGCACTGACTGTACCATACAGAGACAACTCGCTACAACTGGGACTTGCTCATTTTCACTAGCCTGTAATGAATAAGACATACAGGAGTAAATAGCAAGATTCTGAATCTTAGGAAGTTGTAAAGGATGTGTATTGCTACCGGAGACAAAAGCACACTACGATTATTGGTCATCTCGCCATGTGAGCATAAATAAAAACCAGAGATGCAGATTCTCAAGACATTCTTTTTAAGGAAGTGACTCCAAGACCAACTGATAAGCAGTGATGATTGCAGCACCATGCCGACCACGACATGTAGGTAATATTTTAAATGTGAAAAGTTGCCTTCTCTTAAAAATAACGGAGTACACACAGCAGTGGCATTTAGGATGCACGATGGCAAGAAATAAGTAGGACGCTTTAAAACAACCAAATTAACAGATGGTGACATGGCAGCACAGGAAATGGACTGGGAACATTCTTGAGAATTAGGTGGTCCTTAGAGCAAGAAGTCGCCCTGGAACATTACAGTGGCTCAGGTAATCCTAATAGTCACCTTTTGTGCTATCTCTACAGCACATCTGTATCAACAGCATCTTTAGAAATAAGTGTTAATCTCTGTAAGATCTTTAAGCCCTCTTCTCCCATCCAAACACATGAAGAAAAACAAAAACACTCAGGAAAGTAAGTTTTTGGATTACTGTAAAAGAGAAGAATGAGCTAACAAGAAAATCTCACAATTTGCAGATAAAAAGGATAAAAACTTCAGAATTTTAGCTAGGCTCTGTGCCTTCACCTAGTTCAATTTTGTTCATTAGAATAGCATGCAGCATTCACATCAGAAAGCTTCATTTCTCTGCTTCAGTTGGTCTCAAGTAACAAAACTGGAAAAGCTCCATCATGTTGGCTGAGAAATTACAAAATAATGTAAATTTGAAAAGAAAAAAGGAAGAGCATATTCAAGTAGAAAAGATGTTAAAAAGTTAAACAGTAAGTATGGCAGTGATGATACTGCAAGAAAAATAGCCTGCAAAAATCTGGACTACCTACTTTGAAGTCAAGTAGGGGAAGCAGAAAGGAAATCCGCCTTAATAGCTGGATAATCACCTTAGTTTCAACATTTAAAACTAAGCACAAGCAGATTAACCTACAAACAGACAAAATACACATGGGCAAGACATGTAGATTCAAGTCTGCTTTTTTTTTTTTTTTTTTAAAGTGTATTTTGCAAAGACTTACCATAAACAAGGCTAAAATGCACAGTATACCCTGAGTCAGGATTACTGGAAAAGTGTTCTCAAACATTAGAAGTTTGATCAAAGGTGATTTACACACTTAGGCAGTAAAACATTTCCTTCAACATACTAGATAGGGCCTTCTCCTCAACAGAGTGAACGCAGTCAGAACAATAACCCAGGCAGGGAAGTCTGGCTCAGGATGTGCACGTGATTGGGCAAGGATGCATCATCAGCATAACCCCCCTTTACATAAGTCTAAGAACGTTTACCACAGAAAAGCATTTCCTGTAAAACCTGGAGCTATTTGAAAGCCAACCAGTTTTCATGTTGAAAACAAAACACGAAGTTGAGCACCAGCTCCGCAGAGATTGTGAGGAATTAAGGTCTGTTACCTTTAAAGTTCTTGATCACTAATTTCTTAGCGGAGCCAGGTTTACTGTTGGCGAAACTGGACACAGTAGAGGAGGCAGCTTTGGTCAGGCCGTTGGCATGGTGCCCTACGGCCACTGAAGAAATTAAAAGGCTTTTATTTTTGAGCTGCTGTTGGTGCTGCTGTTGAGAAGAGGCAGCGGGAGAGGAGGAGGAAGAAGACTCTTCAGCCATCTTCACATCGAGTCCGATAAAATCCAAGGAGTCCTCAAAGCGCAGCTTCTTCTGGAGGTGATGGTTGGAGGACGCAACCCCTGAGGAGGAGCACGAAGAGGTGGTGATGACCAAAGAAGATGAGGACGAGTTGTTTTTGGAAGGAGATGAGGAGCAGGAGGAAATGGAATCGAATTCCTCTCTTTCGGAGTTGCTGTTATTTAACTTTCTCTTCTTACAGGAGGAGCTGCTGCCGCTACTACCATCAGTGGCAGGCCTGACCTCCTGAGCTGCAGTGGAGGGGTTGGGGGAAGAGAAACCTGTGGGAAACATGAACACACAGAAATGAGCAGGCTGAGGGGCATCAAATCCTGGCGGTGCGGCAAAGAGGAGAGAGGTTTTGTGTCAGCCTCTGGTGTCTCTCAGCAGAGTCTTTTAACTCCTCTCTCCTTATCAACAGAGTCCCTCGGTATTCCCCCTCCTTCGCCTTCTTATTCCTCGGAGGAATCACCGGATCTCCTCTCTTCCCTTTCTCTTTGTGACTTTGTTTCTCTTCGCAGCTCTCCTCCGTCTCCCGCCGCCACTCCTCCCTCAGGGCAGCGCCTCCGCCCCCGCCTCTCGCCACCCACGGACTCTTCTCAGTGCCGTTCTCCGGCCCCAGCGGCTCCCCGCTCCCCCGCCACCTCTCCTCCGCTGAGCGGCAGCGGGAAGGCCGAGCGCGGCCCCAGCGCCCCGGCCTCAGCGCCCTCAGCGCAGCCCCCGCCGCCCGCTCCCTGCGCGCTCCGCGGGGCTCCCGCCCGCCCCTCTTCGCTGCCGGGGCGCTGCCGGGGCGGCCGGGCCCGGGGCTTGTTATTGTCAGTACAGGCGGGGAGGGAGCCTAAAGATGGCGGCGCATCCGCTCGCTGTGCATGCCGGGGCGCGGCCGCCCGACGGGCCCGCTTCGGCCCCGCGGCCCCGACGGTGCGACCCTGCCAGCGAGGCCTTTCCTCCCGCCCGCCCCTCCTGTCGCTCCCGCGCGCGGCCCCACAGCCGCCGCCGCCTCTCCCCGGCCACCGTCTTGCTGCCCTCTGACCTACCGGAAGTGATCATGGTTGCCGGCCGCTCTAACGGCCGCCCGCCGGACCCCCTCGCGCGCCGGCGCAGGGCGTGGCGTACGGGGGGGCGTGGCCAACGTCCCTCGGTGGACTCCGCAGCGGCGCGATCGCTGCTGACGTCCGGTCCGCGCGCGGGGTTGTGCGCAGGCGCGGGGCGGGGCGGGGCGGGCGCTGGGGAAGGCTTGGCTGCGGTCCCGGCTGCGTCCGTCCGAGATTGGCGAGGAGCTCCTTCGGTGTGAGACGTGGTGTGGAGAGAAGGGCTCCGTCGGTTGGGAGCGGGTGGGGGAGGGAGTCTAAATGTTTGTTGGTTACGTGCCTGAATATTGTATCATGTTTTAGTTCTTTCCTATTTTTTTTTTTTAATACTGTGTGTGTTCCTGACTGTATTTTACCGCTTGAATAAACTATGCCCGTGTATGAAAGCTTGATTTTACTTTGCATGGCTGCTGTTATTTGTAAGCGTTGCGTTTTAATTAGCTGTTACAGTATCGTAGTTGATTCATTGCTTTGGTATAGAAAAGGAGCTCGGATGGTGACCCGATCTTTCATGTCCTCTACACCAGCAGTAATGTTTCCGTTTGGATGTCAGTCTGTGTGGTTGTATGGCGCTTAGCTGCCTGGACAACTAACCCCTTCCTGGCTGCTTTTCAAAGAGATAAGGAGCAATACAATCAAATTCCTTTATCTGTTGTTCTCTATACTAGAGACGGTATTACCGCAGTTGTCACCAAGCAAAACACTTTGATTCCAGTGAGTGCTATGTGCTGCGCTTGTCTTCACTTGGGTCCATGTGGTTGAGCGGTGGGCTGGTGGCTTGCAGTGTGTTCTGCTCCTGAAGGGCACTGCCACTGCCTGCAGAAGAGAAGGCTGAGAGGGCATCACATCATTGTTCATGTGAAGAGTGGGTCTTAAGTTGGCGGGCATGGGCCCTTTTCAGTGGTGTGCAGCAACAGGACAAGGGGCAACGGGTGCAAACTGGAACCCAACAAGTTCCATACAAACATGAGGGAAAGCTTTCCTGTGAGGGTGGCACAGCTGCCCAGAGAGGTGGGGGGTTCTCCTCTGGAGATACTCAAACCCACCTGGACACGATGCTGTGCCACTGCTGTAGGGAACTGCACTGGGGGGTTGGACTGGGGGAGGTCCTGAGGTCATTCCAGCCCTTACAGCTCTTTGATTCTGAAACATCTGAGAAAAGAGCGCTGTGTCAGCACGTGACCAGCACATTGCTCTTTTGGTGAGCGGGATCCTCCCGCGGCCCTGCTACTAGGCACAAAACGAGGCGCCCGGCTGCGCGACAACCGCAGCCCGATTTGCCACCCGTGCGCATGCGCAGAGACGCCGCGCGGCCTGCTGGGAGTTGTAGTCCCGCCCGGCGCCGTGATGCTACGCGCGTTCTGTTGTCATGGAGCGGCGCGACAGGCCGTAAAGCGCGTGGCGCTTTCCGGCTGGTGCGGAGGGGAGGGCCGGGACCTCGTGTGAGGGAGCGCGGAGGCCCCGCAGCCCGCCCCGCAGCCCGCCCCGCGCCCGCCGGTCCACGCCCGGCACAGGCTCTCGCTCGTCCGGCGCCCACCGCCCCAGGATGTTCAAAAAGTGAGTGCGGCCAGGGGGTGCTGGCTGTAGGAGGCCGGTGTGGGCCCAGTGGGTGTGCTCCGCTGGGCCCGGCGCTCTGTCCGCTGCAGCGGTAGGGCCGGGGCGCTGTGGGAGGGGCCTGCCCCGCTTCCCCCGGCCCCTGCGGCCGCCTTGGTTGCGTTCTCAGCCTTATCCTGGGCTCTGCCTTCCAACTCGTTGGTGTCAGAGGAAAGGAAAAAAAGCAATTGGGGGCGTTCCGTTGTCGAAACTTTGGGATAATGTACAGCGCAGGCGGGGGGCTGTGTGAACGCGCCTGGTCAGGGCTGCAAGCGGTGCTGCTGTCAGTGAAAGCTGCCTCATGAGGCGGTGAATGGTGCAGCGTGGCTGTGGGGCGCTGGGAGCCCCGTTGGCGTGCTCAGTGCTCGGACCGGCTGCGGCTGCTGGGGGTAACCCTGCCTGCCCCTGCCCAGGACCGATGTCACGGCTCGTGTAAGCCTGTACCTCAGAGTTGGGCACGTTATGTTGTTAACGTTTTCTAACCAGTGTATACTTATTTAAGAACGCTCTGTAAATGCTACATCGTTAGGCAGCAAATTCTGTGTTTCTGAAATGTTTTTGCTTGGCAGATTTGATGAAAAGGAGAATGTATCAAACTGTATCCAGCTGAAGACTTCAGTTATTAAAGGTATTAAGAACCAACTGATAGACCAATTTCCTGTTATTGAACCATGGCTAAACCAAATTATGCCAAAGAAAGACCCTGTCAAAATAGTAAGATGGTAAGTTTCTTTTTGTTTAACCTTTGTTTCCAACGTGCTTGGGTTGCTTCATTTATATGTTTACTTTCTATAGGAGAATGGCCTAGGGGTTTTAAAAAGCATGTATCCATTCTTGTAGATAGCAGTGCATGTTATAACTGAGCCAGAAATCGTGTGTGTGCTCGTCATCCTGTTGAAAGTATGCTTGTAGGGTGCTGGAAGAAAATGAGAATGCTTGGTGGCAAACATCTGACCTTTGTGGTGACTTTCTTGGAATTAGCTTGTTGTTAAAGGGAAGCATTCAGCTTTATGGCTTCAGAAGATCAAACTTGTTTAGATAGTTTTTTTTTTTTTTTTATGACTATTACTGATCTTGGATTTCCGTGTATTGTTTGGTTTACTTGCTGGCTTTTGTGAACAGCTGTCTGTCTGTCTGCCGAACTTTTAAGGAGAGGGAATAGTGCATGAGGCCAGTATTGAAGAAGAAAGCATAATTGACTGCCTTAATTATCTTCAGTTGCCAAGATAGACCAGAATATGTGAAGCATTTAATTTACCAAAGAGCTAAGTAGTTATGAAACTTACATTTCTTTTATCTTGCAGTCATGAACATATAGAAATCCTCACTGTGAATGGGGAATTGCTGTTCTTCAGACAAAGAGAAGGGATTTTTTACCCAACGCTAAGGTTACTTCACAAATGTAAGTTCCCTGAGGATGGTGGTGGTGGGAGCAGAGGGGTGAGTTTGTGAATCAAGAAGACTTCTGTACAACTGACTTAAAGAAACTCTTAATATTTATATAGTGCATATGCACGTTACAGATCTTAAAGATGTTTTGTACGTTTCCAGCTGTACTTGCATTGCTGTTTCAGGTACCTACGTGGCTTGTTTTCTCCAGAATAAATGTAATTCTCTATGTGAAGTAATATGACCTTTGATTTTTAGGTATTACATTGCAGAATTCTTGTGGGGCTTTGTGCGGAGTGATTTTTCTATTGGAGTCTACATTTCTTGTTGTTAGTCCTGTTACCCTATCTCTGTTGTTTCAAGCCTTTCTTTAAACCCTTCTTGCTGCCTTTAAATACTCGTAGGTTCTTCCTGCAAAAGTAGTCTTTAACCAGGTGTTCAATGATGCGATGGATCCTCGTCTCCTTCTAGAACTTACACTGTGTGGTTTTTACTTAAAGTAATGCAAAAGGTTATATTTTATCTCCTCTCCTGCTGTTCTGCTCCATTCTGTTACTGCTTTGGATGGCTTTGGCTGTCCATGAAATGTTGATCTGTATTTGAAAACCATGTTTGAAATACTTGATGTTGCACAAACTTGGAGAATGCCTTTGAGAGCTGACATTGATGAATTTTGTCTGCCTTTGCTTATTTTGTGCTGTTACTTCTGAAGTGTTTATTTTTAGTGGAAGAAGTTGTTGTATGTATGGTTGTGGGGTTTTCTTTTTTTTTTTTTTTTGAGGGCTTTAAGATCCCCTCAGATGGAGGCACTTCAGTGACTGTTTTCTTTGGGGAAGCTTGGGCTGTGTGCACATGCAGGAAGGATAGGCCTAGTGTTCGGTTCTGAGATTCCCAGCCTTTGGTTCTCAGAAGAAAGGTTTAATCAGGAAAAACAGTACCTGTGTTTTTTCAGGACAGTGCTGCCCAGCAGGGGTGTTGCTAATTATTTCTCAACCTTCTTGCCCGTGCAGAACATTATACATCTAATTACCCCAGCGCGATAATGAATTATTCATGTTGTTATCTTAATGTATTAATTGTAATGCTGTATCTTTCCCCTCTTAGATCCATTTATTCTACCACATCAGCAGGTTGATAAAGGAGCCATTAAATTTGTACTAAGTGGAGCTAATATAATGTGTCCTGGCCTGACATCTCCTGGAGCAAAACTTTACCCTGCTGCCGTTGATACTGTTGTTGTATCCTTCTTTAATTATGAATTACTTCTTGCTGAGTTAAATTTGTATGTGTATGTTCTTGGCTGGTCACAAGCTTTAATTACTTTGCTGTTGAATATTATTTCATGGAATAACTAGTAATCTGAAAAGATTTGCAAAGCTTTGAATGTTATTTGGAAAGATTCAAATTGTTCTTAATTCTTTTTTCCTGTTGTGATGTTTCAATGTCCCCCCTCCCACATTAACTATTCCTGATGTGCTTGGTTAGATGGGAAGCTCTTCTGTTAATGTAATGGGTAATAGGAGCTCCTCTGGTGTTAGGCAGAACTGCAGAAGGAGATGAGGTACAATCTAATTTTTTCTCCTGCCTCCTTAAAACAATTATCTCCTTCAGTTATAGAAGAATATAGTTCATTTCTTAGAGAATGAATGCATTACTGAGAAAGGAGCTATGAGCAAATTCAGCATCAGTGCCAACCTCTGCAGCTGTTGTCGCTATTCAGATGCGATTGGAGAAGACGCACGCTTACTATTACATGCTGCCAAGCTTTGAGAAGGATGTCTGATTCCATTATCTTCCAGATTTCTTCAGATATGTCTCAGTTCTTCTGTCCAGTGTGATGTAAAATGGCCCCATGTGTAGCTGCAGCATTCTTCCAAGATGGGAGAGACTGTCACCTGTGTTAGGTGTAACGGAAGATACGGAGAGTGGTGTTGGGGGATTGTTTTGTAATTGCTATTTGAAGGTCATCAATATGTGCTGCACGTTCTGTGCGCTGTGATTCAGCTGTTAACTTTGCTTACCTTCAAGAGCTACTGCTCTGCAATTACTGAAGGGACAGAAGTTCAACTAGGGAGTTTGATGCTTTTTTGTAAAGTGATTTCCTCAAGTTACTGCTTTTACTTTTTGGAAATAACTTAAAAAAACCCACCACCACCAACAAAAATGTTTTCCTTAGTGGTAATTTACAGGCTATAATGGCGGAGGGAAAACAACATGCGTTATGCGTGGGAGTCATGAAGATGTCAGCTGATGACATGTAAGTGTTGTAAGAAATGAAATACAACTTGTCCCATATCGTAATTTCTCTTTTCGTTTGTAATTTAAGCTCTACTGTCAAGGTTATTGAGTCACTGTTGCAATGTGTTTCTTTTATGTATAGCATTTATTTAAGCTTTCATTTTTTTGATTAACATTAAGCTGGGAGAAGGAGGCAAGGAGCATCTTTCCTACTTATTTATTCACCAAATGGAGTCAAAATAGTTACTTTATGTGAATATAGATTTTAAGACAAACAACTTCAGCGGTGTCTCTGAACGTCAATATTTCTTACGCTCTGATAATACTTCCTCAGAGATGTTGCTGAACAAAGAAATACCTCTGAGTATTTACTGCCTGCGCTGGGCGAGAGCTGTAGTTTGGATCTGAGCAGGCTGAAATGGTTGAAGTGATTTTATTTATTTATTTTCATGTCAGGGCAGCCGAGGCTGAAGTCCGACTGGTACTTGGCTGACCAGTTGGTCTCTTTTCTTTTTCTTTTTTTGCCTTGGACCCACATGCAGCATTCCTGTCTAAAATCCTTGCTAGCTGAGCTTCTCGTGAGATGTAGAGATCTGTCTGGGGGTAAA
The DNA here is from genome assembly GCA_016647715.1 of Pavo muticus. NCBI lineage: Eukaryota > Metazoa > Chordata > Aves > Galliformes > Phasianidae > Pavo > Pavo muticus. Next base: position 1,274,169 of record JACDJE010000177.1, read on the forward strand.
CACCGAGTGAAATGAAGAGGAGGCATAAAACTGAAAAGAATGTTGATTATTCTTAGCATTCTGATAATCCAAAATTAGGAGATGAGACTTTTTTATCATCTTCTATGTTCTATGAGCTCTTAAAAATGGTGGTTTTGTACATCTGCATTGGTTTGGTGCTCATCTTTCTTTCCAGTTGATGAATTCCATGGAAAAAAGATCTATTTTCATCACAGTGAACAAGACAAAACTAATCATTCTAGGGCAGAAAAGATGTTCTATGACATCTTGCAGCATGATGATCTTGCAGCCATCTTACGAAGCAGCCCAAGTAAGTCTGGGCTGCTTTGGTTCCAGCCCCACCTAGCTGTAGCGTGGGTGACAAAGCTGGTTCTGATGAAAACAAATCACTCTTTCTTGCGGGGATAATTCTCAGCTGGATTGTCGTCTTCTGTACTGCATCACTGTGCGGTTATAAGCAGTAAGGAAAGCACAGGGGAAAGGTGGGGATGTGTTCCAATGGACAGGGATAGAATGGCACTGCAGCAGCCTGGCTTTGGACCTGCTGTAGTTGGTGGGTAGTTGTTTCTCTGAATTATTTGCGGTGCCTTTGATGGGCTGAAAGAAAAGGTTGAGAGAAGGAACACGTAACTACCTATGTCCCATCCTACACCTTCAGAGATTTGCTGTGATCATTGAAAGCCTGGTATTCCTAATCCTTACTTCAAATTCACTTGAATATTGTATTCCTGTGCGAAGTAACATAAACTGGAGGGGGAAAGGAAATGACATTGCTCTATGCAGCTGTGTGCTGTTTTCTGTGGTACTGTCTAAAATGGAAAATTGAGGATCAGTCCTATTTAGATCATTTTGCGTTATGTTACTTGATGCAGTAGTGGAATTAACACAGGTATTTTCCTTCTTGATTCCCAGGGGATTTAAACTTTTCTGCCCCAGAATGATTAGTTTTGTCTTGTTCACTGTGATGAAAATAGATCTTTTTTCCATGAAATTCATCAACTGGAAAGAAAGATGAGCACCAAACCAATGCGGATGTACAAAACCACCATTTTTAAGAGCTGACTTGACTCCTATTATATAAGAAAAATCTGTATGTAAAATGCTGCAAGTCCTTGTTGCATTGTTTTAGCATTTGTAGTCCTTTATTAGTAGGTAGGTGTCTCACAACTAGAAGCAGAGCAGCTTCACCTGCATTTGATTCTGTCACACGGTTGAAACCATGAGGTCAAATTCTGTATTCCTGACGTGTTTCCTGTTAGCCCATCCTGCAATTGGCCAAGTCATTTACGAGCATTGTCTGTACTTTCAGTGTGGTGTTCTGTACTGCTCTAACATTAACCTAATGCTTCTGTGCTTTTCTTCTTCAACAGTGAGAAGGTCAACAAAGGGATTGGTATTGAAAATATCCACTATTTAAATGATGGTCTTTGGCATATGAAGACGTACAAGTGAAACAAAAGGAACTGTGTTAACTCCAAGGGAATGCACTTAGGTTAAATGTGGACTGCTTTGTAATTCCTCGTTTTTAATGTGACTGAATGTACAAATTATTTCGTTCTGTGGCAATGCTAAATAAAACAAGTGAATGCAAAAGTACTGATAGGCTACTATAGTTTTCTAGATTTCTCTTTATTACAGTTTTTAATTGGTTTGTCTTAAACCCAAGTCTTCAGTCACTGAAGGTATCTGGTGGGAAAGATCCTGCACGGACTGTGAGTAGAATTTCAAATGAAGAGGAGGAAAAAGCCAAGGAATGTTTACATGCTTATGCTCCTCTAAAACAGTAATGTAAAATGTATGTGAAATATAATCAGTACAGTTTCTAAAACCTCCAAAACACTTCAGATTTTTTTGCTTCTGATTTAACATCTCACTAGCCTGTTTGTTTATTGAATGTGGAGAAATGGTTTTTTTAACTTAATTTATTAACAGCATTAACTTTAGTATTTTACTTCAGGAATACTTCTTTTTAAGAAGCATCCTATCTATAGGATTTAAGAACATGAAGTCATACGTGGACTATAAAGTCTTCTATCTTAGATCATAACTTAAGAATACATATAAGCTCAAATTTCTACCTACCAACACTGATATCGCTCTCCTTACAGTGGCATTTACAGCAGTGGTGGTCATGCTCCAAATGGAGTACGTGCCAGTTGGTGCCTGATGTGCTACTCCCTGTTTCTGCCTTACTTTAGGAGCAGAAACAAAATCACTGTTCAACAAAGGCACGATAGCAAAAATATAGCTCTAGAGCCAAGTGGAGCTTCAAAGGGGATGTCAGCTTCTGGACACTGCTACACAGGTACACCTGCACAAGTGGTTAGAGAGCACTGTTTGTCTGAGTAATCCACCACTTTGTTCAGTGATTGCATACCCAAAGCTGTGTCTATGAAAAACAGACTGTGCCATGAAATTATTTAATAAACTAAGCAAACATTAAGGTCTGCTGTTCATAACTCTGTCTCTGGAAGTATTTATTAATATTTTAAGTCTCTTTTCTAATACTTGTATTTTACTAATGGTAGGGTGTGATTTTTGCGTGCAGTGCCCTCCATGTGCATTTCTGTGACCTTTACAGCAGATAGTGGCAGAGGTGTTCTCAATCTAATTCTGAAGTCAAATTACAACACAAGAGATTGAAGTATTAACATGTGCTACTTAAATTACTTCTGTAAAATTATTTACAAGACTGCTTTTGAAAATAAGGTATACCTGAAAGTATACATGTAATTACCACCATAATTTTTGTATCCTACGCCACTATATTGCAGACAGAAGTTGAGTCAAACCACAGACTTCCCTTCAGAGTAATAGTGGACATTATTACACATCTTAAAGACTCTGCCATAACTTTACTAATTTCTTAGTGCTGTGGGGAATCAGTTTGTGCCTCAGTGGTTCCTTTGTGTATAAAATGAGCTAGTCAGTTCTGTGGCTTGCTTTTTCTTCCATCTTGTCCCTAAGTCTCCTCTGAAACAGCTGTGGTAGCTGCCTTGGTGCCATTATTAATAAAAAATGTTGCTCAGAACAAAATACTGCTGCTACTAATGAGCTCTGGATTAGCTCTTTCACAACCTGTCCTCCCCCGCTGCAGCTAAAGCTAGGATGAAATATTACAGACAGCACAGCTTTCTTCAACAGACTAACCTTGTATCTTCTAAGCTCCTCTATAGGTAATGTAGTACCAATGAAGCCCAAGGCAGTACCAGTTTAAGCCTTTCTAACGTCTAGGTCAGGTAAGTGGATTCTAAACGGAGTAAACACACCGAAGTGCTGTTTATTACCACTTAACTGTAACTGGTGGAGGAAAAGAATGTGACAAGGTGACGTGTAAAGCTTGAGATTTCAAGTGCACATAAAGTGTTGGAGAGTTCTGTACATTTTCTTTTTTTTTGGTGCACTTAATGTGTTTGGCGCTGTGAACAAAGGAAGGCTGAGTGTGGAAGCACATTGATCTATTCTGCACCTTCGTGTTCAAAAGTGTCTGTAAATAGAGCTGTACTTTATACTTGTATTCACAGCTAACCAACTTCTTCCGTGTAAACTCTATTAGCTCCTCTAACACTGAAAACAAATAGAACATTTATTCTAATATTCTTATTTAACAACTTTAAATGAGCAATTACTTCTGTGCTAACAGGTTACCTGACCATACTAATATTTATATAATGCTAATATTTAAATGTAGTTATCTCGTTCTTTTTTTGAGATTAAGAAAGGCGGTCTAAAGGTCACTTAACATTATCCTGCATTAACTTCTTAATAGATTTCTTCTGTCAGTTGCTTCCTGCTGGTTTGTTTCTGAGTTAGGAGATTGTACGTAAAGCAACAGGTGCACCCTATGGACTGCCTAACCAGTATAATTCAAGCTGCTCTATACTTCAGCATAAAGGAAATCACATAAAAGTTGGTCTTTCAGACTGAATCTGTCATCGGTTTTATTGGTACATCTTAAAAAGATATAAAGACATTCCGGAAGTGTCTGGAAGAATTGAGAGAATCAAAATCTTGCAAAAATATATTTATAGCAGACTAAAGTTCTTTTGACTTTTCATTAATAAATACTTAGATATACAATCCCCCCCATAAACTTAATTTCCTTTTATCCCAAACAACTCCTTTATCGTTCATTCTAGCGCTGTCAAGAAGCCAGAATCATTCCTGTATAAAAGACGTAGAAAGTTCTTCCACTTTTAAAATTAAGAGCTTTACCAAATCTTTGTGCAAAAAATGTACACGAGTACGATTGGATAAGAAAACTGAGTGTCTGTACAAATGCATGTCATGAGAAAAGCTGCCTCCTTGGTCCCATCTCCTCTCTGAAAGACATCAGTCATTGTCTGAACCCGCAGGGGGTAAGAAGACGAGTGCATCGCTGTAAGTGTGGCCATACGGCCGCAGCCTGTAAACGCCGTACATCATCACGTGCATGTGGTTGGGAGACAGGCCATTGAAAGTGATGGCCATATCTGAGCAGCAGCCGTCCACCACCTGCTCAGGCTGACTAGCCATTGCCTCTTTAATGAGAGCATTGACTGATTTGGTGTTAAAAACATCCTTTCCTTCAGAGTCCTCTGCGTTTTCAGCAATCACTCCAGTATACTTCAGGCACACTGCTAGTTGTTTATCCTCAGAAAGCTTCCAAATCATACCGCCTTGCTCTGGACATTTGTCAGAGTCTTCAAAAATGTGTGAGAGTCGTCTTAGTGATTCAATGCTCAAAACAATTCCTCCCTCACCATCTACGTACTCCAGGTCACCAGATTTCATAGTATGGCCTATATAAAAAGGCTGTGCAGGGTCTTTCTTCAGTAAGAAATACTTGAGATTTTCAATAATAGCAAATGTTGTTGGATAGGCAAGGAAGAACCAGTTGAATTCATCTTTATAATGCTCATAGGTTATCTTGTAAGCTTTTCTCATCATTGTCCACATATCATTTGTGTTGAGGACTACAGCGTTGAACACTTTAACGTTCTCAGAGCTGTAGAACTCTGCCTTGTCGCAGTGCTTGCTCCATGTGTCTTTCACCGCAGCCCAGTGACTGATGTCTTTGGGTTTCACGAGGATGATGCAGTAAATGCGGATGCTCTGGCTGAGCTCCAGTCGTTCATCTTCCGAAAGATTTAACACTTCTTCTTTGTTGGGAGCCTGAATGTGATGGTGCTCGTGATGATGTCCTCTGGTCCCATGGCCGATCTTAACGTGTCCAAGAAGCGTGACCACTACGCAGAATATTCCTCCCAGCAGCACGCCCTTCATGAAAGAACTGCTTTCGGAAAGCATTGTTCCTGGAAAGGAGACGCACTTTAGGAACCGATAAGGGATAAGCGCACTCCACCGTTTCCGTGTGTAAGCGTGGCAGCAGGCGCCAGGCACCGGGCAGCCCCTCCGCAGGCAGCGTGCCCACCGCACCTTCTGCTCTCATCCGCGGCGAACGCGCAGCCTCACCGGGCTGCCGTCATGGGCCGAGCCCCGCGGTCCCCGCCACCCTCAGCCGCCGCGGCCGTGCCCGCTCCCGTTCTCCCCCGCGTCGCCGGTAACCCGGCTAGGCCCGACTCCGCCGCCACTCACCGGCGCCACCGCTGCCGCCCGTGCCAGGACACCGGCACCCGCCGCGTCCCGCCCCTTCCGGCTCCTGTTCCGGTTCCCGCCGGAAGTCCCGCGCGGATCTTCCGCTGCCGGTTGGCCCCGGCTCCCCTCGCGGCGGTCGCTGGGCGGCGTCGCCATCTCGCAGGGAAAGTGGGGGGGGGGGGAGACGAAACGGGTGAGAAGAGCTGGCATCGTTTTCTCCCGAGGTGCCATTGTGTTCCCCCGCGCTCACGGCGCCGAACTGCCGGACCCGCGTCTCTCCGCGATGTGGCAGCAGTGGTGCTGCACGCAGCGTTCGGTTTGGGAAGGCCTCATTAAAATGAAGGCGAGATCCGCCCTGATGTTTAGTCCCGGTGTATTTCAGAAATCTGTTGCTCTTCTACAGGTGTACTCGTGACGTGGCCGGCAGGCTGCCCGCGTAGCGTGGCTTCTCGCTTCAAACGCAGATTTATTCTTGTTTTCGAATACGAACTGAAGTACACAGATCCGTGCTTTGGTAATGTTTGTTCTTTGAAACTAGGAACGTGCCTCCTAAATGGTAACTGATGGATAAAGAGAGGAGTGCGTTGCGCTGAGGGCACCCCTGTGATTTGTTGGGCTGCTTTGGGTGGCTGGCAGTGAATCGGTGGGGCTTTGTGCTGAGCTGTGCTGGTTTCTCTGGGCACTGAAAGGCATCGGGCACGAGGTGCGCCCCATGGGCATTGTTTCTCACTGGATTTTGTAACTGTAAGCTTGTGATTAAAGAAACTTACTATCTAAGCACGTCTGCCAGAATGAGCTGTGCTTCTGTATGGGAACTGTTGAATCATGGCCTGAACCTCTGATTAACCACCTAAGGCAAGCGCTGAGTCAGCCATGGGAGCACAGGTGAAGGCAATTCACCTGTGTGCTCGGAAGGGGTGGAGCCAGGCTCCACCTCTCCTAGACCCCACTTAAGGGTTGACTTCCACTGAGGAATGATATCTTCCTGGAGATCACTCCTTGTGGAGTTCTTTTGTGAGCCTATAACACTGGTGAGCACCTTTCCTTTATATCTAACTATTCTTACCAGCCTAACTCATATGTAGAATATCTGTATACTTATTTACCTTGCATCTATATACTATAAAACATCTGTATACTTACCTTGCAGTTTCTCAATCTATAATTAGGCACACAAATAAATTTGACCTAATTTTAACTCACCTTCAGGTTTTACTGAATGTGACGTGTTCCTGTGTACTGATGTGGGCCCAGCTTATGACCTCTGTAACCTTTTGGTAGTCTTCATAGGTGCTTGGTAAAGTCTAATGCTCCCTTTGCATAGATAACGGTTTGCAGTTTTGTATTTTCACAGGCCACATCTGGGTTTTTCTTACTGACCAAAAAAAAAGATCTTTGTGCATCAAAAATCCAGGAATGTCAAGTCAGAGGTTCTATGGGGAGATGTTACCCAAGTACCTACAAGCTTCCAAACTGACAGCTTCTTTGCAGTGCTTCTCAAGGAGGTTGTTTACGACTTCATAATAACAGGGCTGTTTGACACGTAGCACTATAAGGATGTTTTGCTCCTTGTGTTGTAGCATCCAGTCACAGAAGTTAGCCTGCAGGCTGAGCGTGCTATTTTTGCATTTTGCCAGATCTGCCAAAACTTTGATTTTAAACTTCTGGATGCAAATGAGAAAAGCTAATACATTCAGGATGATTATTTGCTTGTGGACATCAGACTTCATTTTCAACTGTAGGTTTTTTAGGATTAGCATTTTCCATTAGTAAAATGACTATTAATCTGCTTCTTATGCCTTGCATCGATGTTCTCCTTTTTAGCTGCTTGTATATTTCTTCCAGAGACCCCAGAAATACTTCTCTGATGCTAGGAAACATGGGAGACAAACTGATTGCCAAGGCTTCCTCTCAGTGTTGCCACCTGCAACACTGTCCCAGGGGAGGTCCTCTCCTGCACCCACGGCTAGTCTCATGTAAGAGATATGATCTTCTGAGGCAGGGAGTATCAATGCCAACCACTGTAGGCAGGTGCTCTGCCAGCAGGGCCTCCTTTCACAGTGGGGAGTAGAGCTGCTCCTGGAAGGGGAGCATGGGAAATGAACATGTCTGCCTGGAGAAAGAAGTAATGCCACAGCTGTCGTTTGAGGAGCCTGTTGGTTGCTGCTGTGTCTGATAGCAAGGTGAGATGGAGGGAGAGGAAGAGGAACCCCCTTATACAGCTCTTGGTACTCAAAGAGAAACACCAAACAATCACAGTCACCCTCATGCTCTGTCTTTTCAGGTGCTTCTGTTGTGAAGAACGGAAGTCAACAGCGGCAAAAATGTAATTGCCAGATGCATGCGTGTCATGGTTTTGTGATTTTTGGTTTTCAGTATTCCACATCATAACATCATGTAGTGCACTGGGAGTTAAAGTTTTAATACTCTATCCGGGTACGTGTCCCTGCATATCACGGAGGTCATGGGATCATCCCCCCCTGGGGGGAGGTCTCTTGCTCTTCTCTGACCGGCAAAGAATGCAGGAGGTGTTTTTCGGGTGCTCTGGATAACTCTCTCTTATTTTATTTATTAGTCTCAATTTCAACTAGATTGTATTATATCATAGTAAAGTAAGTTTTCCTCCTTAGATCGTTGTCTCTGCTGTTTATTTTCCTTTCCCTTTCCGTTTTTGGGAGGGGGGGGGAAAGGGGCCTAAGGGCCTACTGCCCCTGTCACGGGCATAGATTGGTCCGGATAACCCCGTGACAATGCCTCACTTGCTGCCCCATGTTTTCATGGGTCTTGCAAACTCAAACTTATTGCGAAGTCTGTGTGTCTGCAAGAGTAAAAACAGCTGTCATCTGGTAGCCTGGAGGCCTCCAGCCCAACGTCCCTTCTCCAGGCAGAGCCAGCTCTGGGAGCAGACCATGGCACTTGGGACTTGTTTGGGATTTTGCTTGGTGGAAAGCTGGGAACCTCCAGGGGTGGAGCTAGCACAACCGATGGGGGCAAACGTGTCATGGGGTGTGGGTGCCCTCTTGTCTGTGTTAAATGTAGTTAGGTAATTTGGATCTTTTATTCAGAGCTGGGAAAGAGCCTTCTGCTTTTTTATGTTCTTATGAATTCTTATGCCCGGTTCTTAGGAATTCGTGAGATAAAACGAGATGGATTTGGAAGGACTCGGGGAGAGAATTCAAATGTCTTTCTAGGCCATTAAGCATTGCTGAATTTATTATCAAGCCAGAGCCACAATCTGATCCAAGGTCTGAAAACCAGAGAAGTTTTAAAGCACAGTTGTAGAATCACATAAGATCACAGAATGGCTTGGGTTGGAAGGGACCTGATGCAGATCAGGGCATATCTCACCCCCTCAGACTGAGGGAGGGGCCCAATGAAATCGACCTGCCATCCCTGGGGAGGATTGTGTCCTCTGGCAAAATGGGCTGTTGTCTCGGGCAATGGTCTCGGTCTCATCTTGGAGCTAGCATTGCACACTCGGCACGCCTGGATGATATCAGATAGTTGTATGGGCAGCCCCTGTGCTTTAGCAGCTGCCCACATTGTCTTTTGTCCAGCATGCCACAGCTTCTGATGTAACCAGCAGGCGATGTTCTCGGATGGTGAATTCTTAATCCATCGGACTCGAGCCAGCGTCTCAGCTTCATCGTTTCCTGGTAGAGGTAGAGACTGTAGAGGTTGGTGGCCAGAAAAATGGTAGACAAGTATGGTCCTGAGTTTAACCACATTCCATATGTCTAACCACATATCTCTGCCCCACACTGGTCAGGTATGAGTAGTCCATTCCTGGGTGGCCCACTGTGCAATCCAAAGAGTGAGCCCCCGGTACACAGCCCAACTATCTGTGCAGATAGGATACCATCACAGGGTTCCTTGGTTATAACCATCCACACAGCTCGCAGTTCTGCCCATAGGCTACTCTGACCATCCCCTCTTCAAACCAGACTGTTTCAGAGGAGGGATGGTATGCCACTGCTTTTCACTTGCTCGAGTTGCTCTTGCTGGACTCATCCATATACCAGGAATCTTCAGGAATGGGATATTTCCCTTCCTGAACGGGACTCTTCCCCAGTAAAGCGACCATTGTCTCTTCTGGCACATCACTGTGATACATCACTGGGCTGAGGATCTTCTGAAGCTCTTCTTTCAATGGTGATGAAGACAGACAGACTACTTCTCTGGCTGTGACAGGCGACCCATCGTGCCACTATCTGTGCTTGGGCCACCTCTGTCTTAGGAAGGTGGGTAAGATCTTTCACCCACCACTGAATTGGCAAGGTCATCTTAACTATAATTTCAGCTGTTTGGGTTATTGGCTCTACTGCCTGTAATGCAGAGTAGGCAGCCAATAATCGTTTTTCAGTCATACTGTACCTCTCTTCTGCTTCATGCCACCAGCAGGCCCCCTGGTGTAGGAAGCAGCATTTCTGGCTCATATGGCAGGCAGAAAACAGCAAGAGGTGCATGTGATCGTTCTGTATGCCACAGACAAGGGGAAGCGTCCATGGGGGTGTCCGAATGCTGCTGGGTCAGAAAACCACATAACCATAGGGGCTGGAAGGAACCTGCGGAGCTCCCCCAGTCCAACCCCCCAGCGTCTGTGCTTCCCTCCAGCAGCGCCACAGGAATGCACCTGGGCGGCTTTGAGGCACACCTGACAAGGATAGTGCTTGAGCATAAGTGTCCCTGTGGGCCCCCCTGTGCCAAGCTAAGCCTGCTGAGGCTTCAGGAAGGGTGTACTGTGAGGTGGGGGGGGTTAATTCTTGAGGTGCTGTCCTGCTGTGTCCTGTGAAGATCACTCAGGGTGCTGCTGCACAGCTCCTTGAGGGCCAGTGACCAGCTCTGAGAAGTCGCCTGGTGCTGGTGGCCCAACACCGCTACTCTTCCTGTCTTGTGATGCAGCAGCAGCAGAAAACCCTGAACAGACGCCCAAGCGCCCTCCTGAGCAGAGCGTGACGTCGCTGGCGCTCACCGTGAGTCCCCGAAGCAGGCCGGAGAGATTCTTGTTGGCCAGGGGCCTCGGGCACAAAGGCCTTTTCCTCTCCTCTGCCACTAGAGGCAGAGGCTGCTGCTTGCAGATCCGGCTGCTCACAGGTGCCACTACCAGATGTAGGTGTCTCAGCTACGGGCACATGCTGTGTTGCGGCTGCCTGAGCCACTGCTTGCTCTGGCAGAGGTGGCAAGCTGGGCACGCTGGCCGTGTCTTCCTGTGGGACCCCGTTTCTGGGCAGCGTCTCGTTGTCTTCCAGCTTGTTTGTCTGCAAAAGAAGGCAAGGAGAAAGAAGGAGTTATCTGTGTTGCTCTCTGTGGCCGCACTGCAAATGCTCCTGCAAACCTGGCCTTGTGGCACAGTTGCATGGGCTGCTGCCACCCTGCTCCACAGAGCTGGATGGGAAGAGAGGAGTGGCTCCTTGCATGGCACTGGCTGGGCCTGGGGGCTCCCTGCAGCAACCCCCGCCATGCCCTGACAGCTGACCACGCTTGGTATAGCTCAGTCTGACAGGGGGTCGGCCCACCTGTCTCCTCCAGCACATCCTGCCAGCTGGACTTACCAAGGCCTGGGCTGTGTACTCCAGAGAAATGGCACAGGCAGTGGGGTTGTGCAGACAAGGCCTCTGGCTCTCATCCCTAGCAGCTGTGCTCTGTTTGCTCAGGAGAGGAGAAGCTGAAGCATTCTTTTCTTCCAGTGTTGGTGTGGGCGCTGGTGTCCCATGGCCATCATCCCAGGCACCTCCAGCCAAGGCAGAAGCTTTTGCCTCGGCATCTGTGTGCCTTGATGCAGGAAGAGCTGTGCTCTGTGCCTGGCCATCTGACTCTCCTGAAGCCTCTGTGTTTGTGATGCTGGAAGAGCTGGGCATTTGCTGAGGAGGAGCCTGCGGGTCCTGGCAGAAGCCTGTGATCCTGGGGCTGACCCAGTGGTTTTTGATCTTTGGCTCTTCATCACGACCACCGTCTCCCTGCTCATTCTCCTCTGCCATGTCCCGTGGCTCATACTGTGAAACGCACGGGACTTCCTGCCCTGCTCTCTGCTTCCTCGGCTTCTTCATCTGCCTAGTTAATTCCCAGAAGCTGGCTAGGCTTTGCCCGGTATAGGCCGTGCAACTTCTACCCATCTCCATCAGAAGCTCTGTCTTTGATGACACGATCTCTCGACATGGCCTTTGAGTCTCATGGTGCACCCATAGCCTAGCGCCTATCATTCGGCATGGAATGCACGGATACAGGAGTGCTAAGTGCCGACTAGCACAAATCCCCTCCTGGTGCCATGGCGTGTAGCCCCTGCGTGAGGAAGCGGGCACAGCTTTTCTTTGGGCAGCCATTGCTGCTGTATGCACTTGGGGATCAGGCCCTGATTGAGGAGTGACGTGCACTCTGTTCGTGGCCTCCTGGGCCTTGTCTGCTTTTGCTTCTCCCGCTGCTTGCTGGGCTTGTGTCTGGCCCTGCTGTCTGAGGCATGCAGCCACAGTTTTTGTCTGGACCTGTGGCAGGAGGGATTGCACAGTGTCCTCAACTGCTGTGTCACTGATGGCTGGGCTTGGTGGAGCATGTTTCTGTTTGCCTGACCTTGCTGCTTCATCCTGTTTGCCAAGGCTGTCCAGAGCAGTTGCCTGTCCAGAGCGGGCCTGGTGGCCCGGGGCTTCAGGCACAAAGGCCTTTTCCCTTACTCTGCCACTAGAGGCAGAGGCTGCTGCTTGCAGATCAGGCTGCTCGCACGTGCCTCTAGCAGATGTTGGTATCTCAGCTACGGGCACATGCTGTGGTGCGGCTGCCTGAGCCACTGCTTGCTCTGGCAGAGGTGGCAAGCTGGGCATGCTGGCCGTGTCTTCCTGTGAGACGCTTCCGTGGGACAGTGTCTCATTGTGTTCTGTGTCTTTCTGCGAGACGCTTCTGTGGGACAGTGTCTCACTGTGTTCCACATTGTTTGCCTGCAAGAGAAGGCAAGGAGAAAGGCCAAGTTACTTTGGGCAGTTCCCTGTGTTGTCCTCCGTGGCCCCGCTGCAAATACTCCTGCAACCTGGCCTTGTGGTGCAGCTGCATGGGCCGCTGCCACCCTGCTCCACAGAGCTGGCCAGGAAGAGAGCAGCTCCTCTCTCTCCTGGCTCAGTCTGCCATGGGGATGGCTCGGCTGTCTCCTCTAGCATGTCCTGCCTGCTTGTCAGCTGCTTGCTTGTCAGCAACTGGCAGGGCTGCCAGAGCTGCTCCACTTGGTCTCCATGGGGCTCCCTACCTGTGCCTGGTGGCTTCCATGTGGATATGGCAGCGGCAGCACCCTGTCCTCGTGGAGGGTGGATTCTGGGCTCTGGCTGCCTGCTGTCATTGTGTGAGGTGGCCTGCGGATCACCTGCGGGGAAGAGAAGGAGAGGGATTGAGGCACCCATACTGGCCCGACAGCGCCCATTGTGCCAGCGAACCTGGGCCCAACGTGAGGCCAGGCAGCTTCTGGCCATGGATGGCAAAGATGAGCATGGCCAAACTGCTCTCTGCCCCTTGTCTCTGAGCTTCCAGGGCCACGTGGGCCTTGGCTTTCCCAGGCATTGTTGGCTCTGTGTGGAGATACTCCCAGGTGTCAGGAAACGCAGTGCTCAGGCTGTAGGTACTCAGGGCCAGCTGGCAGACTTTCCCCAACACCATGCCCCTCCTCCTGCTGCTCTCCACACCATCCTGTCATGCTACTGGTCTCTCCCTCAATCCCTGAGCCTCACCTGGAGGTGCTCCTGTACGCTCGGAAGCCCTTCGTTGGGCTGGGAGTGAGCCTTAGGCTCCTCTTCCTTCGGCATCTCCATGTCTTTGTCCGGAGACCAGAGAGAGGCACCCAGGGGAGCTGCTGCCTCCTGACAGAGCTGCTCTCCTCGGAGTGGGCACCCTGAGGATTCTGGCCCTGCCAGGGACATCGTTGCTATGGTTACCCTTCCATGTCACAATGGCCTTTGGGCATGGTGCCGCCCACCCATCACAAAGCCCCGGTGGTGGCTGTGGCCCACAGAGTGCTAACAGCTGCCCTAGGGATAGCAGCTCGCACGCCCACAGGAAGGCATAGGTCAGCAGGGCCCCCTGTGTTCTTCTGCCACGCCTCCCCTTAGTCAGCCCAGTCGTCCTCCGTGGGCTCTCTCCTGTAGCTCCAGCAATCTTGTGTGCTGGGCACCCGAGACCGGGCACAGTTCTTGTGGCAGGAGAATCACGGACTCCATTGCTGGTGCAGAATGAAGAACTTTTTTTGTACATTCTTATAACCTTTTATACCTGTGCAACAACCCCTTGGTCACATGTACCAACCAGGTGCCTCATGCGTGTTTACGTTTTGTAGCGTGTTCATTTTTATGAATTCACGCAATAAAATGAGATGGATCTGGAGGCATTGGAGTGGGAATTCAAATATATTTTCAAGCCATCAAATATTGTATTTATTATCAAGCCAGAGCAACAATCTGATCTGAGGTTTGAAGACCAAGGAAGTTTTAAAGCATAATCATAGAATCATAGAGAATCATAGAATGGCTTGGGTTGGAAGGGGCCTTAAAGTTTGTGTACGTCTAGGCCCCTGCAGTGGGCTGGTTGTCATCCACTATATCACACTGCCCAGGGACCCATGCAGCCTGGTCGTGAACACCTCCAAGAATGGGGCATCCACAGATTCTCTCTGGGCAGCCTGTGCCAGTGCCTCAGTGCCCTCTGACTAATACGAAATGAAGTGCTCTTGGCTTGAGGTGTGCCACTTAGTCTGCTCTCTATCACGCGGGGAGAAAAATATTTACCACTTAGTACTGGTGTGGGGATTAATGTTTGCTACAAGAGGCTACAATTACAGAAAGGTTGATGTATGCAGTCAGGGCGAAGTGTATCTGTTTACTGAATTGCCCGTTAAACATTTTGCCTTTGAGCAATGCAGGGTCACTCAGGTACCTCTTGCCTGCCTGCACTGGCTCAGCCAAGGACGATGGAAGAAAGCGTGTCATTATCTGCAGGGTGGGCATTATTTGAAGGTTGGCATTATCTGCAAGCTGGGCATTATCTGCATGTTGGCACTTGCTGCAGGGTTGGCATTATCTGCAGGCTGGGCATTAGGTGCAGGCTGGGCAGCCCAGCGCTGCTGCAGGCAGAAACATGTAGCCCTGAAAGCTCAAGAGCTGATGCAGAAATACATGAGCTGTTTGATTACCCCGCAGTATTTTCCCACGGTAAATGAATATATTTATCTCTGGAGTTTTGTGATGTGTGGGCTTTAAACAGCTGAGTCCTAAAGCTTATCAGAAGCATCAGCTATTGCCTAACATCTTGAAAGAAAATTTTGCTTTGCTGAAAAGAGAGATTTAATGTCAGTATGTGGTGTGATTTTCTGCTCTCCTTTTGTTTGTGTGAAATACAGTGTGTTTCAGGCAAGGTGCTGCTAAATTTAAATCATAGAGCACTGGGAAGAAAGCTCTGCTAAACACCTAGATGCTGTCTTTGAACTGATTAATGCCGTTCTCAGATTAATGGGGCAAAATGGCTTTGAGATGCCTGAGAGTCACTTGCAGGGGTTCCAAGACATAGGTCCCACAGCCTGAAGGCAGAGCGTGGGGGAGACATAGTAGCCGCATGAGCCTCCTGTGGCTTCTTCCAGCATCTTGCAGTCTGAAACCCACTGCTTTCCCAGGGCACTCAGACACTTCCTTTCAAAGCACTGGTCCTTTCCCCACTTTGTGTCCTCCACAGATGTAGTTATTTAGGAGAACGTGGTGGTGGAGAGAGATTTAATAGGGCCTGGGATTAACAACGACTCATTCTGTATTAGCTTTGTCTTTGATGAAGAAAAGAAAGCAAAAGGAGAAGCCATACAGCTGCTCCGGGGCTGGCAGAGCTCAGAGGAGCCCCCCTGAGCATAACCCTGTGTGTGCTTTGGAGTGAAGAAGGCTCCTCCAGGAAATGTGTGTCTTAAACGTCAGAAGCGTGTAGTGGAAGATCTCTGAGCCCACCTTGTGGAGACTTTTGAAAGCTCATGAGATGACAGTGTCTCACACGTTAGTTATTGTTTGTAAATGTTAGTTTTATGGCCAAAAGCAAGAATAAAAACTCTTATTCACTATTCTGTGGTTCTAGAGAAGCTTTTGTACTCATAGATTCTCTACCTGTAGCCTCTCCACCATTGCTTGGGTTTCACCATCACTGCACGTGAAACTGATTTTTGTCAGGCAGAAGCAATGAGATAAAAGATTTGTTCCTGAATAGCTAAAAAGACTTCCACCAAAGTACAGGGCATCTGTCTGTGTTAATCTCAATTTGAGTACATATTGCATTGCTGTTTTTTCTCAATTCTGTGACTTCCCCTATGGAAGAACCCTCCGTGTGTGGCCTTGAATTGCGTGAGGGCAGAGTCACGCTTGCTTTTTACCATCTGGCAATATGGTTTTAATATGCATGATGAAAATGATTGCTCAGTCTAGAGAGCAAGCAGTGACTTTGTTTTTTAATGACAATTGTGGATTCTAAGATTAATTACAGAAAACGGGAACCCACAAAATTGATCTGTATCCTTACTGACATGCAGGTTTCTTTTTTTTTTTCTGATTGGAATTCAGATTGGATTCCCTATTAAAGAACTACAAATTCCTGCAGATGGTAATTGAACTGAAAGAAGGGCATCAACCTCCAAGGTGCTTCCACTGATTCAGAAGTCTTTTGTGAGCTTGAAAGGCGAAAGACCAGGCTCTGCACTGGCCTCAGGAGTTAGCCCTTTGGCACAGCTTCAGCATTAGGTAATGATGCTACCATTTAGTTCTCATCTTCAAATGGCTGCACCAGCAGGATCTAGGGCGTGCTCAGACCCCAGTCAATAGGAGATAGCCCTGTTTCTATCGGTACAGGTCCAAAAGGTGCCATCGAGAGGGAGATGTGCAAAACCAGAGGCAAATGGTCAAATGTATCCGTGGCAGCCCTTCACGTGGAAACAGCATCTCAGCCCTTTTACTTAACAACTGCCCCCTGACCATGCTACCACCTTGTACAAGAAATTTTAGTTCATAGAGGAGTTTGACATCACACATGGATACTATGACCTCAACAAACAATGGGCATTTAATTCCACAGATTTTTACAGATCCTCCCGTTTGCCTTCATCAGTTATACAGTGCCGGCCCCATTGCCTCGAGGAGTCAGTGCTTCCATCTCTGCAGGAGAAGGAGGAAGAGACAGAGGAAGGGGGCCGGAGGCACAGGAACTGCTATGCTAGCGGGGAGACCCAGCGGGGTGCGTGTTTTTCAGTGTTCTCTGTGGCCGGTGACATTTTTCTCATCGGATATCTCTTGGCAGAGATTTCAAATGCTGTCACGATTCCATATCTGCAAGATTTGATTGAAGTTAAGGCACGGAACCAAACCTTCAGGCTCGGTACTGCTGTTCGGCTGCCCCCTACCGCCAACGTCCCGCCCCTTCCGCTTCCCCTTCCCATTCCGCCCCGCCGGGCGCGGGACAGCGCGGGAAGCCCTGTGCGGAGGCCTGACGGGGCGGGAAGGCGGGGCCTCGATACTGCCGCAACCGCTCCCCCTCCCGTTGGTTGCGGGCTCGGCCGATGGGAGCGGGGTTTGTTCGCTGAGGGGGAGCACGTGGGCTCAGATTACCTGCCGCTGACCTGGTGATGGAGTGATATCTCCGGGGCAGGGGTTTCTTGTGTGAATGAGCGCTGCTGAGCATAGAGTGGGCACAAGCAGACCAAAATATGCTTCGGTCCTCACTGGTCGTCAGGTTTCCCACGTCTCTCACATCTCCGAACCTTTGGGCAGGGTTGGGGAGAAGAGTCCCTCCTTCTGTAAGAGAGCAGAAAGTTCAAGACTGCCTCATGAAACTGCGTGTACAAGTCTGTGGGGCGTGATAATACGCATCAGGGTCCTGAAGGAACTGGCTGATGTGACTGTAAGGCAGTCCCTGGTGACTGGAGAAATATCACTCCCATTTTTAAGAAAGTGAGAAAGGAAGACCTGGGGAGCTGCAGGTGAGCCTCACCTCTGTGCCTGGGAAGATCACAGAGCAGATCCTCCTGGAAGAGATGTTACGACACATCTTAGACGGGGAAGTGGTGTGAGACAGCCAGCTTTGCTATTGGCAGATTGTGCCTGACTAATGTGGTGGCCTTCTGTGATGGAGTGACAGTATCAGAAGACAAAGGAAGGGCAGCTGATGTTTTCTACCCAGACTTGTGCAAGGCCCTTGGTGTGGTCCTGCACCACATTCTTAAATTTAAATTGGAGAGAGATGGATTAGAAGGCAATTGTTTGGATGTTTGCAGCCAGAGGTTGTGGTCAGCAATGCTATGTCCAGGTGGAGGCCAATGATGAGTGGTGTCCTTTAGGGGTCTGTCTTGGGACCAATGCTCTTCAACATCTTTATCAGTGTCATGGAGTTCAATGTGAGTTCAACACGAGTTCAGTGCATCCTCGACAAATTTACTGATGACACCATGCTGAGCGGTGCAGTTGACACAGTAGAAGAAAAGGATGCCATCCAGAGGGACCTAGACAGGCTTGAAAAGTGGTCCCATAAAAATCTAATGAGATTCAAGAAAGTCAAGTGCAAAGTGTTGCACTTTAGTCAGGGCAATCCCAGGTACTTGTGTAGATGGGGAGAAGAACTCCTTGAGAGCAGCCCTGTGGAGAAGACCTTGAGCATCCTGGTGTGTGTAAAGTTGGACGTGAGCCAGCAGTGTCCTGGGCTGCATCAACAGAGGGGTGGCAGTGGGCAGGGAGGGGATTGTCCCCATCTGCTCTGCCCTTGTGAGGCCCCATCTGGAGTCCAGGCCTGGGGTCCCCAGCACAAGAAGGATGTGGGGCTGTTGGAACATGTCCAGAGGATGCCACGAAGCTGGTCAGGGCTGGAGCACCTCTGCTGTGAAGACAGGCTGAGGGAACTGGGCTTGTTTGGCCTGAAGAAAAGAGAGCTCTGGGGAGACCTCATTGTGGCCTTTCAGTACTTGAGCTTATAGGCAGGAGCGGGACCGACTTTTTACATGGTCAGATAGTGATAGGACAGAGGAGAATGGTTTTAAACTAAAAGAGGGGAAATTTAGATTAGATGTCAGAAAGAACTTTACTCAGAGTGTGGTGAGACCCTGGCACAGCTGCCCAGAGAAGCTGTGGGTGCCCTAATCCTGGAGGTGTTCAAGGACTTTGAATGGGGCCCTTGGCAACCTGATTGGGTACCTGATTTAGTGGTTGGCAACCCTGCCCCCAGGAGTTGGAATTAGATGATCTTTATATCCCTTCCAACCCACTCCATTCTATGATTCTATGAAAATATGACCACTGTTAATGCAGGTCTAGAAGCCAAAACAAAGTTTAATTTTATGCCTTATGCCATAATGCTGAAAAATGTGTGGAACGATACTGGTACTTACATGGAACCCTTGAGCTTTGTTTAAATACCTAAATTTCCATACAAGTAGAGATATTTTGCCTAGAGGCTATAACATTCAAGTCCAGTAAAGTAATTAGTAGGTGTCACGCTTTGTGTGGCCAGTCTTTAGCAAGACTGAATGTGGGAATGGGAAAAGAGTTGCAAAAGAAGTAAAAATAGGTTAGTATGTTTGCTTGACTACCTTGTTCTAGATAAAGCAGGGGGTAACTACAACTTTTCTTAGCAGATAGTGAAGCTACTAAGATCTTCTTGCTAGGAATGGGCAAAGAGAGCTCTTTAAACATTAGATTCCCATGTTTTAATCTCTGTTTGACTTTTTTGTTTTATTTTCACAGAGAATGCTTAGCAATCTGCTTTTTTTCCTTCCACCTAAATGCTGTGGAGAATGTTTTCAGGTTCTTAAAGCTGGTGCACGTTTTGCAGGCAAGCATTCCTCTGTAGTACTTAGGAGCTGTAACGCACTCTCTAGGTCCTAGGACCAGAGGGTACAAACAAAAGTGATGCTGTCTTGTAACAGGTACAGACATTTGCTGAATAGGCTGTAGCCAGTAAAGAACGTTATGTGATTGGCAAATGCTCTCATTTTGCTAGTGATATAATTTGCCCTTCACTTGCCAAGCTCTGTTCAGTGAGATGTTTAAAGGTAATTGCTCTCTGGCCTGCGCGATGTCTGAGCTGTTGGAAAAATGAAGCAGATCCCATGCATGACCTAAAAAACCTATGCCAGTGGCTCACCACACTTATTATAAAATATGTTTTTGTTATATTCAACCTATATCTACCCTCTTTAAGCTTGAAGCCATTTCCCATCCTGTAACAACAGACCCTGCTCGAGAGTCTGTCCCCTTCCATCTTGCAGCCCCTCTAGATACTGACAGGATGCACTCAGCTCTTCTTGGAGCCTTCCCTTTTCCATGCTGCACAGCCCTGCTCTCAGCCTGTCCTCAAAGGGAGGTGTTCCATCCCTCAGATCATTTTTGTGGTCCTCCTCTGGATGCGCTCCACCAGCTCCATGTCTCTCCTGTGCTGAGCACTCCCCATCTGGATGCAGTACTCCAGGTGAGTTCTCACAGCGCATAGCAGAGGGGCAGATCCCCTCCCTCGCCCTGCTGGCTGCACTGCTTTGGATGTGCCCAGAATCCAGTTGGCTTTCTGGGCTGCGAGGGCACAGTGCTGGCTTATACCCATCCACCAGTACCCCCAGGTCCTTTTCAGCAGTGCTGTACTCCATCCTTCCATCTCCCAGCTTGTATTGATAGCGGAGGTTGCCATGACTCAGGTGCCAGTCCTCGCACTCGACTTTGTTGAACCTCATGTGGTTCTCCTGGGCCCACTGCTCGGCCTGTCTGGATCTCTCTGGATGGCATCCTGTCCCTTGGGCGTGTTGGCTGCACCACACAGCTTGGGGTCATCTGCAAACTGCTGAGGGTGCACTCGATCCCACTGTTGATGTCGTTGATGCCAAAGAGCATCCATGTCAAAGAGCACTGGTCTCAGTACTGAAAGACATGGACTCTGCAGGTTATTTGCATCTTCTGCAGGTGTGCACAGCCGTGTGTGACACCATGTCCTTGTCATGGGTCTGGGCTCTGGGCAAAGGATGAAAGCTTTAAATAGGAGATTTGTCTTATTTTAATTCTAATTTCACGTCCTGGGTATTTACCTCTGAAAAAGTGTTCTCTCCAGATTTTGTACAGAATACCAGAATTATTGGATGACATCTTATGGCCACATTATATAGGAGATAATGCATAATGAGCTCTTTTAGTCTTGAAATCTTTAAATTTGATTAACCATGTTAAACAGTGGTTTTAAATCACTTTCCTCTCCTCTTTTCTCCATGAGCACTGTCAAGGAAGGTCTTGACATTGAAATAGCCGTTATCTAAATGATGCCCTCAAGCATAGGAAGATATAAAAGTAGCAAAATACTTAAAAGGAACTTACTAATTTTGAACTGCTATATAGTTTCTTGTTTTTAATACGTATAGTTGAATGGAAAAACACATCTTATTCACTGTCTATGCTAAGTCAATCAAGTGGATGCTAACATTCTGCTAGCTGCAGCAATTCTGCTGAAATTAAACTAACATGCCACATCTTTAAGGAGCTTGCTTTTGCCAGTCTGAGCCCCCAGCATTTGAAAACTGCGGGCTCAGCAGAAGCTTTCAGACTGCGTAGGTAAGAAGAACCTTCATGAGCAGCAGTGACAGACAGCCCCGTGTTACACAGACAAGCCCTGGTGGGAAGCTGGCTTGCTGGGCACTGCCTTGGTGTGACTTACAGACATGGGTGGTGCCTTGGCTCCCAGGAGCTGTGGTCCCTGAGAACATCTGAGGCCTTGCCTCTGTTTGGTTACCTGCAGCCCGGGACTGCAGAAATGCTCCTGGTGTAGCATTTATTGACAAATAGTAAATAGTTATTGTTACCAGATGGAAAGATCTGGGGGGTTCTGTTGATGTTATCACATTAAGGGAGGAGGAGGAAGAGAAAGGGTAGAGATAGCAGAGCTTCTGAGAGGCCTGAATGATGATAACTTCCATGAGATGCTTTCTTGAGCTAAACATTGACATTCTTTTATTTTGACAGGGACAGTCAGGTTCTGAAATAGCCAGACCTCCAAGCAGATGTTTGCTTTGCTGTGCCGATATCGAAGCGGGAGACACTGGATCTGTGTGTGCAGAGGCCAAATGAATGTGTCTGTGAGGTACCTCTGTTTGCAGCAAACTGGAGTTATTCATGTGGTTTAGTGGAAAGATGTGCTGGGAATGTTATGTCCCCCTGTTCCTGGGGGCCTGTACAGGGCAGCCTGAGGGTGCTGCTGCCCCGGGACCACGATCAGATGCAGAAGCTTCGTGCCTTCTGGTGAAGCAGGGATGGGAACAGTGCTAATGGTGTGCATGCATGAGTAAGGAGTAATGTGCACTGCAGGCAAAAGGGGAGAGCACAGAGGGGCTGAGGCTGCTGCACTGAGATCAGTCGTATCAAATTTCAGCCTCTTTCCCTTTCCAACAGATGATGACACTGTTGTGTTGTTACATGGGTGCTCGATTTGGCCAGCCCTAGCATGCTGTCTGGGTCCTTTCCATTCCCTTTGTACGTACCAGCCTGCTGCTGGCCTGCTGGCTCACACAGCCTCATGCTGCTGCAGCTGCTGTGCCACAGCCCTCAGTGGAACCACTGCTGTCAGCAACCAAGCAGCAGTGCTGCTGAGCTCTGCGTTTTGTTGGCTTGATGGGCACCTGCCTCATGTACAAATGCAAAGGTACTGCTCTGCTCCTTAGTGCTGTGGTACTCTGTGGTGTATCACCATATGAGAGGGGCACGGGTAGAAATGCACCTGGGGGATCGCAGTCCCCCAACCCAGTGCTACTCCTGTCCCCTGCAATGCTGGTGGATGTGGTGGTGATGGAGCAAGGGGCTGTGCCACCCCTGAACTCCCAGCAGTCCTTTGTGGCAGGGCTGGCTGGGATCGGGGCAGCGGGGACAGGTGGGATGTCACACTTCTGAATTCCTAGGGAAAAAGTCGGTGGAGGTCAGTGATGAGTAGTGTCCCCCAGGGGTCAGTGCTGGGGTTGATACTCTTTAATATCTTAATCAGTGACATTGACGGTGGGGTTGAGTCCACCCTCAGCAAGTTTGTTGACGACATCAAGCTGTGTGGTGTGGTCAACCGCCCAAGGGACAGGATGCCATCCAGAGAGACCCAGACAGGCCGAGCAGTGAGAACCTCATGAGGTTCAACAAACGCAAATGCAAGGTCTGGCACCTGGGTCACGGCAACCCCCACTATCAAGACAGACTTGGGGATGGAAGGATTGACCGCAGCCCTGCCAAGAAAAGAAGATGTGGGGATGGCAGCCGGATATGAGCCAGCACTGTGCCCTCACAGCCCGGAAAGCCAACTGGATCCTGGATGCATCCAAAGCAGTGCAGCCAGCAGGGCGAGGGAGAGGATCTGCCCCTCTGCTCTGTGCTGTGAGGCCTCACCTGGAGCGCTGCGTCCAGATGGGGAGTGCTCAGCACAGGAGAGACACAGAGCTGTTGGAGCGCATCCAGAGGAGGACCACAAAAATGATCTGAGGGATGGAACACCTCCCTATGAGGACAGGCTGAGAGCTGGGCTGTGCAGCATGGAGAAGGGAAGGCTGTGGGGAGAGCTGAGAGCGCCTGTCAGTATCTCGAGGGGAGCTACAGGAAAGAAGGGGACAGACTCTTAAGCAGGGTCTGTTGTTACAGGAGAAGGGGAAATGGCTTCAAGCTTAAAAAGAGTAGATGTAGGTTGGATATAAGGAAAAAGTCTTTTACAGTAGGGTGGTGAGGCTCTGGAACAGGTTGCCCAGAGATGTGGTGCATGCCCCATCCCTGGGAGACTTTCAAGGTGGTCATGCCTGGATCATGCCCTGGGCAGTCTGGTTTAGTTGTTGTGTCCCTGTTCATTGCAGGGGAGTTGGACTATATGGCCTTCAGAGGTCCCTTCCAACTCTTAAGGATTCTATTCTAAAGAGAGCCAGGCAGTGAGTGTAGCTGGGCAATGGGGGTTGCTGCGTGCTGCATAGTTTCACTTGTTGGCATACTGGATTATACATAACAATGCCCTCATTTCCCACTCATCTCTAAACATCTATCTTAAGATAAGAATAACGCAGTTGCTGTTTGTTACGCCTTCTTTCATTTAGGCTTAATTTTGTTATCCTGTTATTCTGAGCAAATCTTCGTGAGAACAAATGATGAATGTTTGGGCCAATTATCGGTACAAGGGGCTGTGAAGGAACAGAAAAATGTGTTTGGGAGTATGAATTGTCAGTGATGTACAGTATCTATTCGCACTCTAAAAGACTGAATTCAAAGTGATAATTATGTGCTGTTTTTGCTGTTTAAGTGGTTTAATGCCATTAAGACTTTGCTACTTAATGGAAAAGCTTAGAATCAAGCTTGCATGGGAATAGTAAAAAATTTAATGGATTTCTGTTTAAGTCATTCTTCCTATTAGGAAACAAATCTACCAAAATATATAACTAGGTCTTTGGATTCAATTATTAATCCTCTCTTAATATGAAGAGCAAAATTATCATTTAACAGTATTTCTCTGAAGTAGAATTTTAATGATACCATCATCTCGTAGCTGAACATGATTTTTCCCGATTGGAACAAAGTTAGAGGATTCTTAGCACTGAATCAGTTTCAGTTATTAACCCTAAGCAGTTACAATATACCATCCACAGCATGTCTTGAACATCTGTCAAACAGAAATGTTGTCACTACATTCTCATGCATCATCTGGGTTCACTGTACGAGCAAAAGGCTTAAGAACATGGTAGCTGCAATGGGAGTGTAGAAGCAATATGTAGGAGGGGAAGGGTGCCACATACCTGGAACGATTTTCGGTGGTCAGATCCTGATATTCTGTAGCTCTAAAATCTGATGAGCTTCATCATGACAGGATCCTGTCTAGCTGAAGAAATGTGCTGTAGTTTAGGTGAAGTGCTTGTTTTGACTACGGGATGAAAAAAGGGAGCAGGTAGGAGACCGATCTGCCGGTGGGTTGCCCTTTTGCAGGTTGGTGCTGAAGCAAATGGATTGGGGTGTAGCTCAGGCTCCTGGAGAGGGGATGGCCACGGTGAAGTTGTATAGCAAGGAGCTCTTGGTTCTAACCATTATTGCAAATTCAAACCAGGGATAATCTCTTGCAGAATCTCTGTGAGACTTTTCTGGGAAGAATTCTGGTAAAAGTGGGGAGACTTGATTCAATTCACTTTTCACGATCTGTTGCGTTCTTCCAGATGTACTTTTATCTTACTGTTCCCTGGGACTTTATACATCCCCTCTAAAGACCACATAAACTCGAGAGATCCAGGCAGATCTTTGCTCAGTGGCATTAACTACCACAACTGCTTTGTTCCCAGTGTCTAACAGCAGCTGGTTGTGCTTTAGGATTCATATCCTGGAAAACTAAAGTTAGGAATTATGCCACATGATGCCGTGCTACTGGGATGTTGCTAATTTGACAGCAGCAGCTTCCTGACACATCTGAAAATCAGGCCACCTCTTCAGGCTAACAAGATGCCCATCCTTCATACTGCAAATATTTTAGGATTTCATGCAACGTGACTCAAGTTGATACTGAAAAAGGGGCTTGTTTGGCCTGTTAGTCATATTAAACTTCTGGGTGTTCATGAGAGAATACCCGCTGTTTTAGGTTGCCAGTCTGCTTGGACTATGAGATGTTACATATTGCCTTTTCATCTTCTACTGTGATCCCAAATTGTGTTGGCAGTAGCTAGGCTAACTGTAGGAGTTTTCTGTCTGGAAGTCCATCAGGAATACCACCATACCAATATTAACACAGGTTCTACTACCATTCCCCCTCCTTGGTTTGAAGCAAAAGGGAAGTTGGAGTACAGGATCAAGCCCCTAATTTGTTACTTACATTTGATGTGAAGCTTAGTGTCCAAGGTCAAGCTCAGAGGTTAGCGGAATAACTCACACCTGAGAGCAACTCATCATGTTAGACAGAAAGCAATTTGGTCCAAGGCACAGCATGTTGGAAGATTGCCACTTCCTTTCTCTTTCAGTACTCGTCTGCATTCTCACTGCTGTAAACAGCCTCCTCCTTTCTCTCCGAGTGGAACTGGGCTTCCTTCCTGAAGCCTTCCCAAATTCAAATTGCATTTGGCAATAATTTTGCTTGATACAAAAGTTTTCAAAGGAACTCCACAGACACTAATCAGGGTAAAAATGCAAATCTAAAATCAGTCTTATTCTAACGTTTCCTTTGGAAACCATTTAATTTCTTACAAGCGCACTTTGGCAGATGATGTGGCCTTTACGGTAATAAATCCAGGGAGCATGAGACACTTCACTGCAGCTGCAGCACGGCTAGTTAGGATCCTATTCAAGAAAAAGGCTTAGGCAGTGTATTTTCTTTCCTGTACTCGGCTGTACCATTTCTCCTCCTTATAGATCAAGTGAAAAGACTCTCAGAATGCTCTTATAATTGTCTCCTTGGAGTTACAATCTGCAAATGCTTTTTCCAGAAGATAAAAATACCCAAATTTTAATGGAGCCTTTTAAAATGGCACGTCATTAACTCTCCAACCTCCTTCACGGTTTTGTAAATCTCTTTAATAAGGGTGAGAAGAAGCTTAGAGAGGTCTCTTTGATTAAAGGTTTGACCTGGAATTGCTTTGAATTTGTATTATGGAGTCAGCAGGTTTACCGAGGTGGTCTGAACAGAGAATCTTTCGAATTACTTTGCAGGTAGAGCTGTAAAGAGAATAAGTATTATATAAAACTTCCTAAAACCACAGCAGAACCAATTAACCATCAGAGGACTGCACTGAAAGGCTGAATCCACAGAGCATGGGGAGCAAAGCGCCTTGCTAGCCTACAGCCTGAGTGTGCCATGTTTGAGTTCCTGTGGCAGAACCTCCAGGCGAAGAGGTTCAGTGCTCCTGAGGCCCCTCCAGCCTTGGGGCTCCTGCAGACTTCTAGCACTCCTGAGGAATGGCCCAATTCAGCAAGAAATGGGATCAAGCCAGTGAGTTCCATGGACCTGACTGTGCTCAGTGCTACACCATCACACATGACTAGGCTCTGAGGAAGTGATGAAGGACCAGGTTGGATGGGGCCCTGGGCAACCTGGTCTAGTACCAGGTCTGGCGGTTGGTGGCCCTGCCTGTGGTGGGGGTGTTGGAACTCGATGATCTCTGCTGTCCCTTCCAACCCAAGCCATTCCGTGATTCTGTGATGCACAAGCCTTTCAACCCCACTGACAGTGCATCTTATGGGTACAAGTTTTTTAGAAGGTGATATTACCCTCAAGGGCGCCTCTCTGCAAATACAGATTTACTGCATTTGTTGGTGGTGGCCCTATCATTTTGCTTAGTGGAAATATTTCTCTGCAGGATAGAGGGGGCTTGCTTCTCTCTGCTATAACCTTTTGTAGGATCTCTAAAGCTTGGGCAAAACTTTCAGTGTGGGGCAGTAACCCTACACTGGATTTATTGCACAACATTCAGTGGCTGCCTTTGGGAGTGCTTAGGAGCAGAACCATCCAACAGATACAGAGCTCATGATAAGCTGGAGACTTACAGCCAGAAAAGTCAGATTTTCTTTGTCGATATCTTTGTTTGATTTTTGCTTTTGTGGCATGAATACACTGACAACATCCCTGCAACCATCAGCTAAGAGCAGAGACTTGTAGCACATGTAAATCAGCACTGCTGTGCAGGCTGCCTTTGCTCCGCAGAGTCCAAGTCTGTTTTCTTTGTAGACCCTCGTGTCAGGTGTCAGCATGATGGAGCATGCCTTGTACATAGTTGAATTTGGAAGAGCTGGGAGCAGAAACACAGTGTTAAGAATACCATTGTGAAGTCAGCTGGGGAATCAGTTTTAATTCCCTCCATTTGCCTTTTTTTCTTGGGTTTTGGGCTCTGCAGAATTGCAAACAGCATATATAGAGCAACAAGTGCTTGCACATCTGAGCTACCCATGCTTCACTCGTGCTGGAGGTGTGTGCAGTCCTGCAGGGGATAGCTGGTTCTCTTTTCTTCTCTCCCCTGCCCTTGGTGCAGGATGTGGCACCTTCTTTGTAAAATGTCACACGGTGCTCTTCTCAGGCAGACCGCGCAGCTCCAGTGCTGCTGGTGGGGAAGGGGGAAAGGCAAACAGGAGTGGTTTTTCCTCTCCCAGCTGCTGGACCAGAAAGGCTGCTCAGAGTGGGCTCAGTTCTGGAGCAGGGAAGCATGGAGGATCTCTAGAAGGAGTGGGCAGAGTAGAGATGGTGGAAGTGGCATGCCAGAAAGCTTTTTGGCTTTAAAGTGGAAGGTCTTTGTGGTTCCTGAAGGAAAGCCTGTTCAGTGGCATGGTAGTTATTTCTGTCAATTTGGAGGGAATACTTTAAAGACTTTTAGTGGTGTGTTATGATAAAATGTTCTTTCCCCCCTGCAATGATAGCTTTAAAGATGCTGAAAGTGAATTTATTGGAATCCTGTGTACAATGTACACATCAACTTGATGGCTGAATGCAGACAGGTATTTCTGCAGGATGCTCAGTGGTTTTAATCCCTCCTGAAGTTGGTGACAGAGGAAGTTTTGGCTCTTATCAGGAACCCTTAGTGTTCCCTTAGAGTAAGCCCCATTTCTACAGGCTTTGGGGAAACCCAGTGATGATCTGGTCCATCTGATTAGATTGAAGCCAGGCTGAAATGCTATTGAGGGAAACATTGCTGTAGAGATGCTTGCATAAGAAAAGTACTGAAGGTGATCCCTGAAGTAGCTGGTATTCAAAGTGCAGCTCAAGTGAGGACATGGCACATCAGATGGGACAGGGCAGAGGATATGGCAGAGCTCTTGCAGTGCTGCTTTCGGACAGCTGTGCCAGATGCACTGAAGGCATCTGAAGTTTTTGAATATTTGAAGTTTTGTTGCTGTTCCTTTTGAGGAAAGATAGTGTATATACATTCCTTAAACAGCAGCAGCTGGGTACCTGCCTCCATCTGTGGTCAACAAGCAAGCTGAACAAGGTGAAGCACTGAGCTGATTTTGCTGGAACAGTGGGATGCAGCTCTTTTGTGACTCCCCAGCAAACTGCATACCTCCTCCTGGAGAGAGATTATTCCTTGTTACTCCTGCCTGTGATAGCCCGGCCTTTTTGGAAAGGCAATTGCAGCATTAAAATCTACTCAAAAGACAGATGATGGAGCCAGGACAAAACCTCAGTCTGTGCAGTGTGCTGTAATAGTGGGACGGTGGGACAGTAACGAGTTGGCCACTCCAGGCCACTGGCCTCTTTGTCTCAGTGGGGGGGGCTGGCCATCACCCTGGCTTTGGTCCACCTGCTATTAACATGGTGCACACGGAGCCGTGGATAGCGCAGGCTGGGTCTCAGAGCACTGCAGTCCTGTGCTGCATGTGGGGCAGCGCCGTGCCAGGCTGCCTCATGTGTTTGGTGCTGAGGTTCGAAGCCATGGTGGAGTTCCTAAAGGGGCACTGCTGAGACAAATCCAGCTGCTGTGCAGGTGAGGGGTTTATCCACCCCTTCCCAGTGTTACATGTGGAATCTTGTGGTCCTCTGCATCGCCACCCCTGTTGGAATGGTCCCCCTTCCTCACCCTCAGTTTTCCACAGAGAGGAATTAGGGCTCCTCTCTTTGAATACTGCTTTGAATGCCTAAGCAGGCTGTGTGTGCCCCTTCATGCACATAAAGAAGGAGGAGGAAAAATAAAAATTGCACCTTCTATTCCTTGGAGCTCTGACATCTTTCTCATATTCTTGATTTCCTTACTGTGCCGTTTCCTCATCTATTTTACTGGGTGCATAGGAACCTTTATTGCTTCCAGTATTTGGATAAAATGAAAGTTATTGGATATTAGCTATTAGAAGCTATATGAATGGCTCCTGGAATTGTTTTCTTGCTGGGAATCATTAATATACCACATGGATTTGACTCATGTAGCTGAGATAATATTGCACCCAGAATTGCTAAACCTATTCCTTTTGAGCCCTTAACACCTTACTGGACAGGAGAGGAGGGGTTATTTAAGTAGCCAAGGTTTCAAACATGTCTGCACTCCAGTCATTCAAAATGTCACATGTGCATCAAGTTGTCAGCAAGACTAATGCAGAGCTGAAAACAGAGCTGCCTCCTGACGGCCCGGGGTACCTCCTCACCTCCCTGTGCCAGAGGTCTGGAAAGAGGTGGGGCTCAGGACCGGGGCCACACAGTGCTCGGCTCAGTGGACACTGGGGGGGTGCGAAAGGCTGAAAGGAAAATGGGAGGTGGGGTGAGGGCAAGAGACTGCCTTGACTGATAGAGATTTCAGTGCAAGCAGCTTGGAGTGGCTGTCAGCGCTCTCTCAGCCTCATGCAAATGCAGAATTAAACACATTGGCTTTAATTACCTTCCTCGTGCCTTTCTGATGTTTACCTTCTGTATGCCGGGAAATAGTTATTCTGGCTCAGCTGACAAATGGTAGTTCATTAGGATATGGTAATTTGATTGCTTGTGATTGTCTTTCTCTGCTCTTAGCATCTGAGACTGTTCTAAGTCATAAGGGAAAGAGTCCTGATTTATGCCACAAAAAAACCAAAACAAAACAAAAAAACCCAACAACGCAAAGGAATATTAATTCCAAGAAACAGAAGTGTCTGTTACCATAAATGGCTGCTAGCTGCAGTGAGCATTAAACTTAAATGTATCCACCCCCTCCATGTGGTACCACAGCGTTTAGTGCAGAGGCCTGAGTGCTGGGTGAAGCTGAAGAGGAACAGTGGAAGCTTTGTAGCTGATACAGGCATTGAAATGGTGCTGGTTTGGAAAGCCTGATGGATGAGATAGGCCTCAGGACAACAGGTGGAGCTGTGCTGAAGTTTGGGAACCAGCTCAGTACCAGTGTACCCATTTCTCCTATGGTTTAGTAACAGTGCCTCTGTTGATTTACTTGCCTTACCTTGTCTCATGAGATGAGATCTAAAACAGTGATGGAGAGCTTCCTTCTGCACCTGTGTGGATTCACCCAACAAGGGAATTAAAATTGGATTTTAACCTGGCAGCTCTCGTGCTGTCTAGCATCAGGACATTCTCAGTAACAAAAGTGTTGCTCTTCTCAAGCCTGTGGTGAGCACCACAGTGTGCTCCAAGCCCCATGGGCTGTGGTAGTGCTGCTGGAAGCCTTCAGAACCTGTGAGCAAACCTGACCCCAGAGGAGCTGAGTGTGCTCCAGGAGAGAAAGAATGGTCTGAAAGCCTCTCCTTTGTGCAGGTATAGGTAATTCTACTGCCTGTTGTATTTTAACTCCAGTTGCCCTTCAAGCACACATCTAAACTCGTGCCTGCAGGGGACCCTTTAGGCCATTCCATTTGGACTGCTTGAAATCTGATGTTGAAGGACTTGTGATAAAATTCCACACATTAAATTGGGAAACTAGTGGCATGATACAGAATAAACTGCAGCATTGTGTGCATATGGCTCTTGGCACTATATTAGAATCATGGAATCATAGAATGGCCTGGGTTGAAAAGGTCCATTAGTCTTTGTCTATGAAGAGTGTTCTCACAAAGTAAATAAATAAATAAAATGCACAAAGCCTCTGCATTCAAAGCACTCATTTTCCAGTGACACGTTCCTACTCTGCCAGCTCTGCAGCA
Organism: Pavo muticus; assembly: GCA_016647715.1. Taxonomy (NCBI): domain Eukaryota; kingdom Metazoa; phylum Chordata; class Aves; order Galliformes; family Phasianidae; genus Pavo; species Pavo muticus. Next base: position 1,305,278 of record JACDJE010000177.1, read on the forward strand.
CCTTCTAAAAGACCTGGTTCGCTCTAGATGTGCTAGGGGTGGTGGAAACCATCTCTATTCACGAGACACAATGGAACCCAGTATCCTATTTTAAGAACAAAAGTCAGATAGCTGTAGGTTCAGCTAATGGAACAAGTGCCTGAAGGAGAGCCCACATGGGTCACCCAGTGGTGCTGAAGGAACATCAGGAGCCTTATTCCTTAGTAGCTGTGTTGGAAATGAGCTGTCCAGAATGCTTTTTGTCTTTGGGCTCTGGAGAGTGCTGGGCTCCACGCTGTGCTGTCCCAGCACACCAGTGTGAGAGCAGAGCTCCTCAGGAATGGGATGGGTGTTAGGGGGGCAAAGAACAGGCAGGGAACCTCTCAGCCCTCATTCTTTTCTCTCTGCCAAATCCACCCGATGGCCCTGATGCTTGGGAATGCTGTAGAGAAAACAGCAGGTGTGCCTGGGCCAAGCCTAGCTATCCTGGAGGGAGCAGGGACTGCCTTGTTTGACTCATTTCTTTTTTCTTTTTCTCTTACAGATGGCTTGATTCATCTTGACTCCAGTTTTATTCATGTCTGTTTCTGAACAGAGCTTTATAGTTGGGAGATGTTTTTTTTTTTTTTAATATATTTTTTTATTTTCTGTAAGAAGATGAGTTATACAGTGCTTAATTAGGAGGGTGGAGAGCATCTCGAAATGGGACCTCCCTGGTGTGATGGCCTTGTGCTTCAGCTGCAGAGGCTGTATTGATTAATTTGTGCAGCCTTGAAGTGCTATTGTGCTGCTTACCTTCAGTCTAGCAAATGGTGTTTTTATAATGAAGTGGAAAGGGTCTGAAATAATGAGACACAAAAAGAACCTCTGTGGTGGAACAGTGGAAAACTTCATCTTCTTAAAAAATGGACAGAGCACCTTCTCCTGGGTGATTAGTTGGCCCGAGGATGGGGCAGCACATCATGGTGACTGCTCTGCTTTCTTCCATCTGAGATGATGGAGGGAAGGCAATCTCTGAAATGAAGATGAGAACACAGTGAGGGTGCTTAAACTGACTACAGGCTCCTGGATCGATGTGATGAGTATACTTAGACAACGAACAGTGCATCACAAAAGCACACAGATTATGCTCTGCCTGTACAGGGATGAGAAGGAAGCTCTCGCTTACACCCCGAGAAAACCCACACCAAACCCAAACCCAAACCCAAAAATCTGTCATGCTATTTCTTATTCTGAAGTCAGGCAACCTACCAGGCATCTAGGTCTGTTTTCTGAGAGAAAGGAAACCAAATCTCTTCATATTGGAGGGGTAGAATAGTCCCATGGGCGTCTCTATCTTATGGTGCATTAATTGTAGGAAGAAGGGTGGGAGAGGAACAGGAGGGAGACATTTCTCCTTGGCAGTATTCTGATTGCCTATATAAATGTAGTCCTTGTGATTGACAGTATGTATTTGAAGTGAATGCAAGACGAGCTGATCAGCGCTATTGTATCACAGCCTGTGATGCTTCTACCAGCTCAAGGCTCTTCAGTTTGCAGAACAACAAGAGGTGCTTAATGATATTTGCTCCTTACAAATGAGACAGTCTCAGGCCCAGTTCCTTTTGAATTGCAGTCCTCGGGGCTGTTGCCTTCTTACACTGCTGGGTGAAGGCAGGGGTGTCTGGAGAGGTGTTCTGCAGGAGGACACAACCACAGGGAGGCTGTGCTGCTGAGTACAGCAGCGGGGCTGCTGACCTCTGCCTGCACTTCTGTTTTCCCGAAAGCCCAGAATGACTTGCCAGGAATAGAATCCAGCTGTGTGGTGGTACCGATCTTTCTGCTCTCTGCATGTATTTTTGAGGTGAATACATGTTAAAACTAACCCAGTAACCATAAAAATCAGGAAAAAGTACCCTGCTTGTAATAAAAATGTCAGACCCGCTTGTTCTTATTTAAGAGGAAAGAGTCATTGTGTGTATTGGAGATGGGGCCTGTGGGAAAGGTTTTAGGAGATTCTCTATATTCTGTCTCAGTGCAGCACTGATGGCTACTTTGGAGCAGAGCTACTTAAAATAATAGTTTGATGGCTTCATTAAACTCTAAGTTTCCCCAGTGCAGAGTATAGTCCAGAGAGAGGTTTTTTTTAGTATGCTCTTAAAAAGTCAACAGTCCATCCTTCCCTGATGTATACCCTTCACTGTGAAAACAAATGGTGCTGTAACTACTCCAAGTCCCATCCCTGTTCAAAGTATTCCTCTAATTAAAATAAATAAATAAATAAAATAGGCTTTATTTGTCTAAACTTTTGTGTTACCTGAATTAGAGAACTGTGGATTTGGTCCCAGTGTAATATGAATGCAATTGCAAAAATCAATGCATAAAACAGGGCCTAGAAGAGAATTATATTTAACGGGAGACAGAAAATCAAAACAGAGTCCAGACAAATTAGAAATGAAGACTGCAACAGCTTGAGCTAAGTTTGCCTTATGGGGAAAGCTTATTAATGTAACTAAGGTGATTTTTTTTTTTTTTGCCAGAACTCCCTGTCAATAGTATTGGCCCATGTCATGTGTTCTGTGACTTGATACAGCGGTGACAGTAGCAGATCTACAGTGATAAAATGACAAAAAAAGATAATTAAAGCTTTACTTTACAGCATGCTGGAACTTGAAAGATATTAGAAGGTGCTGATAAAAAGGCTGGGCAACTGAGCTGTAGTAATATCACAGACAGCCGAAGCAATATAGTATTTAGTCTAGAGAAATATCCTGTATTTGCCTGATCTAATAAAATTTATTGGATCCGTAATTTATTTTAGAAAAGGGTCCAAATGCTTTGGATTTGTTTAACCTAATGCAATCTTAACCTTGCTGAAATGAAAGGGCTCTGTCTTGCATGTCACACAGAGAAAGATCTCCCAAATATAAAGCTTTTGGAAGAGAACGGTCGCTCGTGGTTACAATATTGGAGTTGTGGACACTACAATCTTTTCCAAAATGAGAATTCCACCCTCTTTCGTATAGATTCATTTAATTTAAATAGCACTGAAAGTTATAACTCTTCACTATCTAGGCTATGATCAGGAAGATGAGGTTTGATGAGATGTCACTGCTGTCTGCAACTGCCTGGTTGGAGAACATGGAGGAGGCTGAGCCAAGCTCTGCTAGGAGGGGCACGATGATGGGGCAAGAGGCAGTGGGTGCAAGCCACTCACCTTCCTGATCCTGTACCATTTCTGGGTGCTAGGATCAATTGCTGCGGGGCACGTGCTCTTTTGTCTTTTCTGACTGGGATTTTTTCTGCCTGAAGGAGCTGAAGGAGCTTGTACAAGGTGAGCCAGCTATTTACAGCTGCCTGTCAGTCTGTCAGAGGGGTGCTCTGGATACTTGATGGCCATGGCTCCGTTTGGATGGATAGTTTAGAAGCCTTCAGTGCACTAAAAGACCACTGTTTCCTTTCTCCCTTCAGTTACTGCTGCATTCTTTAAGCATCCTCTTTGTTTCATTCATCTTGGAAAAAAAAAAAGCTTAATGAGTCCCACTCATGATTTTCCAATGGTTTGCCTGTCTGAACCGGTCCTTTCCAAGAGGATATATTAATGGCGCTGTTATCTCTTGATCATGTCAGTGTTAATACATGTAAGTGCTATTTCTGCCTCATTCTCACATAGTTACAAGCCTGTGTTTGGAAAATGAGGATATGTTTGCTTTCTTGATTAAGAAGGTTCTAAGACATTTTTGCATGCCTTGTAGGAAATAACTTACGAAAAGAAGAGAAGCCCAGCAGTAGGGATTCTTGGCATTTCCCTAATACTTCCCTCTGCTGAGCAGAAAGCAGTTTTTGAATGCTAATGAAATCAGCTTTATGTTACTCCAGTGAAGTAGCTGTGCATTATTCCCATGAGAAGATGGAGGCACAGCATGACTAAATGACTAGTTGGGATTCAGTATGTCTGCTGGGGCTCTGCTTAGGTGTTGGCTCGCAGTACTGGACTCAAGGGCCAAACTGGGATACAGTACAGTGGCTTGGTAATTTTTTGATTTTTTTTTCCTAGAAACTACTATCATGTATCATGAAACCTAAAGTCTTGGTTAAATTAAAACATCTCTGGTTGAGAAGTCTGTTCAAAATATGAACTGCATGTAATCAATACCTTATTCCTGCACCCTGCCTGCAATAACAAATATCGGAAAGAAATGGACTGCAGCCATTTCTACTTATTCAGAAGTTTGTCGTGAAGACTGATGCCAATGAGCAGGTTCACCTCCAGTCAAATGGCACGAGAAAGGAGCAGAGTAGGCACATTAATGCTCTGGGAGAGGTTGAACACATCACGTCTTTTCTCATCAGAGTGAATGGATGTTGGGTCGCATATGTATCCTCATTTCTTTCTGCTGATCACAAAGGAAGGAGCTGTTCCTTAGAAGTGATCAGTGATGTCCCATAGCTTGAATTCTGCTGGTGGAAACCATCATTTTAATAGCTTTTTTTTTTTTTTATTATGAGCCTTCTGGTGCTCCTTCATAGCTGTTGCATAGTCAGGATCATGTGTTTCAAACTAGTCCTTCTATGACTGTAGCATTTAAACAGATTTGTATTAGTCTGTTCCACCCTGTTGCATGCTCCTGATTATTCTCTAAGTTGTTTGAGTAGCTTCTTATAGTTTTACTGTTATAACATAGTATTATTGTAAGATTTGTCTGTTTGAGCTTTCTAAAGCTTTTCTGGAGGAACCTGGAAAGCCGAAAAGGGTTGGCTATGGAGGGCCTGAGCTGTTCCTTCATGTATAGATGCAGCCCCATATTGAAACTATCAGTGGATCTGTTTGGGCAGCTTTGCTGACATGTGTTATGTACAGGGGTTTGTTGTGTGTGTGTTCAGTTCAGGAAAGTTGCTGAGGTCCTCTACTGGGTGAGATGAAGCTGTTCTCTTGGATGCAGCAGTGCTGCAGCTGTTTTAACAGTACTGCATCCTAGCCAGCTTCAGGACTGGTACTCTTATGTGCTACCCTGCAGAGAATGGCATAAATTAGAGCCTGTGCAAGGAGGCCAGCAAACAGCTTTAATTTAGTGACCGGTAAGTGCTGCTGATCCCCAGGATCCACTCAGGAGGTAATTCTCTAAACATGTGTGTCAGGGAGGTGATTGCTAACCCCAGCTTGCTGGCAGCATTACTGCATGTAGTAACGTGGGGCTGGCGCAGCAGGGAGGCACTTGTACCTCTGGTGTTTTTTGAGAGAGGCAAGTAGTTAAATGACAGGTTGGACTGTAATGCTAAATGGTTTGTAGTGTGAGGAATGAATGCATGTTTCAAAGAACCAGCATGCCAACAAGCAGCAACAGGAGTTTGTCTCCTGTTCCTCAGTCTGCTGGTCTTCACGTGGAAGGTCAGATTCTGAAGCCCCAACTCACGCGGACATGTGCATGCAAAAGCATTTGACAGAAATTGGGTCTTGTCAGTCTTCTCACTATTGTAACAAATTACCTTAGTAGTATTAGTGAAAATTGCTTTTTGAAAATTATTTTATTTGTTGCAGAAGGGAGACAAAGGGCAGTTGGTTGTCTTAACAGCTTCACCCCACAGAATCAGCTAAGATGGAAAGCTACTGCAGCATGAAGATCAGAGCAAAGACCCTAATGGAGTGCAGCTGGCTCAAATCAGTCTTGATTAATCCATCATCTCTGACTGAAAATTGGTGCTGTGGAGTTGTCAGGGTCACTGCACACAGGACAAGGATGATGCTGGGCCTTTCTTGAGGGGCTGGTCTTTCACTCTCGTTTGCACCAAACCCTAAATGAGTAATACTTAAGGAATGAAGGGAGCAGTGGTGCCTAACAAAGACTTATTTCCCTCCTTTCTGTACTTGGGCTTAAATCCTCAAGAGGACAGATACATTGGGACCAACAAGTCCAAATTCAAAATCCTTGCAAGCCTGTTAACCCCCTGTTGACAGGTGTATTCATTTTCTGTTATTGAAGTGCCACAGGTGCCTTAAGTTCTGCTGTTTGGGCTCAGAGATAGATAAAGGACACCTGTGCTGGATGTACTAGTTTCTAGCTGAGGTTGCAGCCTGGCTGATCTTGCCTTGCTATGGGCCTGTCTGCTTCCCATAGGTTTTATTTCTGCCTTTCCTTACTTTGTTTCTGGAGATCTTTGCCAGTCTTCTGGGTGAGTGTTCTGCCTGCCTCTGGGACTGGGGAGCAGCTGGCTGTTGAGGTAGGGGAGAGTGAGTGTCATATTCTGATGCTGGAGTTTAAGCACAATGAGAAGGAAGGAATTGAGAATTCTCATGTAAAATACCATATTGGAGGCTGGAGGGGTGGGGAAGGGCTGCACTGCAGGTGTTCTTTGCTAGTATACCTGCGTATTGTAGGTAGCAGAGACAGCCAGAGGAAAAATACTGTTTAGTATGGAGTAAGTGGAAAAAAGTATGTGTAAAACAGGCGTTTATTTGGAGAATCTTTTCTTTTTCTTGGCTCAAGAAGTCTAGGAGACTTTTCAAGATATGTGGGAAGGTCTCTATCTTTGTAGTTGAGAGAGAAAGCACTTCAGAAAACCTGTGTTCTGTGTGTTTCCCACTGACAAACTTAAGAGGCTCCTGTTGTGTTCTTGGGCATTACTATTAATTGCTGCTGGAGCGAGGTAACAGCAGGTAGTCGTGGACATCACAGATAACTCATAAGCCACAGGGAGAGAAGAGTATAGGAGGGAGTGCTGGTGTTATTTTACTGCTGGGCTCCATACTGAGCAGTGACAACTGGTCTTAACGTGCCTCACTACAGCTGAATTATGTTCCAGAGGGAGCCTTCTGCAGGGCTCCTTGTTTGGTGAATGGACCTTTGTGGCTCACGGGCTGCAGTGTGTGGCAATGTCTGTATGGCACAGAGGGACCCTGGGAGCGTAATTGAGATGCCACATGCTCCTCTGTGGGGCTAAACAACTAAAACATAGGGAGCTGCAGAACTCTGCTGAGGTGTTTTGTCACTGCAGCTTTTGCTCCGCAATATTGAGGTGTACCATTCTGAATGAAGGAGTATAAAATGCTATTAGATAGCTATGCACCCCTTATTTTCCCTTGTAACAGCCTGAACTTTAGTGTTCTGAAAAACGTGGTGTTTTTTCTATCAAAAGGGAAGTTTATAGTACTTCTTTTTATTAAACTACATCCTTAAGGAGTAGTCCATCATATTGAATAAATTACCTAAATGTTTTTCTAGTACTTGCTTGTTTTAATAGAATCATTAGTACCACAGTGACTTATAAAGCAAAATGCCAACTAATCAGAAAATGCTTTGCAGTTCTCCTGATGTTATTTTCCTGGGCTCTTTGTATATATAATGTTGCTACATACTTCATAAGCCAAGATTCTTGTGTATTTATTTTGAAAGTAAGTATTGCATTAATAAGCTGAAAGCCTCCTTAAAGCAGGGTTTTAAGACAGCTGGATCCTGCTGAACCTGTAATAGCTGTTTGCTGTCAGGATCAACAACTTTCTGATCTTAGCAGAGTGCTGGATGGTTGCAGAACTGCAATCCAAACTCAGCTGCAGATGTATCACCCTCTGCTTATGCTCCATCCACACATCATAAATAGCTAGAGGAAAACATCTGCTGAACTAGAATATTCCTAAATGTGAACCATCAATAATTTAACCAATTATGATTTATTTATTCCTTCCTTACTTATTGCACTATGGCAAAAATTAATGTTTTGGGGTTTTTTGGCTCTTTTCTAACAGTATTACCATAAGGAAAGATTCCTTATTCCTAAATTCCTGCGAATTCAGTGCATCTACAGGCAACAGTTTATCCCAGCGGAATGAACTAGTATAGGCAAAGGGGTGGAAGGCTGAGAATTAGTCCACTTGTAAATTCCATGGCCAGACAATCTCTAGAGCATTCAAGACACCGTAATGCAGGGGGAAAATGTGCTTTTAGTTAAATAATTACTTGCTCTGGACATTAGTAGTTTTAGTATTTTCAAGTTACAAAATAGCTGACCTGAGTCTTATACCTATTTCTGAGAAGAACTCGCCTGGTTTGTATAGGTCTTGAAAGCGGCTACTGAGCTCAACAGGTGTCATGATAACAAATACAGTCAAGGAGAGCCAGTGTGGTTTAGTTTCTCTCAGGAGCTCAGTTTTAAGTTTTTTCTTATGCTTGCGTATGCTCCAGGTCCCCAGTTATCCTGACAACCTCATGCTTGACTGAGTCCAGCACATCAGTGTCTTGTTCTGAGAAGCTGAAAACTAGAAATTCTGCTTTCACAAGTGACAGAGGGGTGAATTTACTCCTCTGCACTCGTGCTGATCCAGCCCAGTGTGTATTTGTCCTCCTTTGCTCCAAGGGCGTGTTGCTGTTCAACCTGTCTCTTAGGATCCCCAGATCTGTGCACACCTGTGTTGCTGCCTGGGGTTATTTCATTCCAGATGCAAGATTTAGTGTTTCCTGAACTTTGTGATGTTCCCCTTGATTCATGTCCTCAGCCTGCTGATACCCACCGATGGGGTTCTCAGCAGGCACAGCACTGCTGCATGCTGGAGTATTGGGCATTCCCCTCAACTTGCTGTTGTTTGCCAAGCTGCTGGGAATGTCATTCTAGGCATTAAAAGACATTAAACAGCATTGGCTCCATTATTGATCTCTGAGGGATGTTACTAATGGTGCGTTGAACTTGGTGGAGTTGATGACAACATTAGGGGTTTTTACTTAAACCAGTTATGCTGTGCTTATAGGATTAGGGTAGTAGTAGCTGATGCCATACATGTTTTACTGTGTTGCACACAGTGTGCCTGGATGCACTTCCTCTTTTTGGCAAACTTTTTCCATTCCCTCTCTATTTCAAAAAAGGTGTTAGTTATGATTTGTGGCTCGTGTTTCCAAGTGCAGCCTCTGGAGCTCAGTTGTGCTGTGCTGAAGGGCTGTTTTGTTTTTGATGGTGTGCTATTCCCTGTGTTGCATGGCTTGTAGTTCAGGAGCAGCACTTCCCATGTTTTGGGGTGAGGTGTTGCTAAGCTGTTGCTTTGCTGAGTGCTCCGCACCAGGGGATCAGGGTATGCTGGACAGCTATGAGGCAGGCAGTGTGCCCAGAATGTTAAGGGAATGTCCACTATACCACTCACTGTTTTGACTCATTGCTTTGATTGTCTCCTGCCTGAGTTCAGCTACTAATGATGGCCCCAGGGGCGGTGTTAGCTACAGAACATTGGCTTTGGGGATTGCTTGTATTAGTGATAATGGACTTTAATTACAAGTGAGCAGAGGTTGCTTAGATCCTATTAGCGTGAACTGTAACTTTGAATACCAGATGCCCTACTCCTGATAATGGGAAACAAGTTAGATGTTGGGGAGCAGCAAGGGCAGGCTGCTCTGCAAGAGAAAGTGAGCTGGAAGTCACAGGTGACTATGAGCCATCAGGGTAATGACCACCCTTAGCTTAGAGACACCTTCTGAAACAAGGGGAGAAGCCATGGCTAAGACCTTCCAGCTCATTGTTCCTGTGGCTTTTCCCAATAGCTGGATCTCAACTTATTGCTGTTAGGTCAGAGCTAGCTTCGAGCAGCTGAACCCTGCCAATGAGATGTTACAGAGCACCTTGGTGTGCCTGGACCCTTACATTACAGTGGGAGATGTGAATCTCTTTAATTTGTACATCCAATAAGTTGGAGGTGCTACTGAGGATTAACTATAAGGCTGTTTTTTTAAACTTTCTTTCTAATGTGAGCTATGTTCTTATAGCTGATGAAGGGAATTAGGACCTGAAGTTTAATGTGTTTTGTCTAGAAACTTAATCAGCTGTGAGATTGACCATGCAAAACAGATAACAGGTAGTTAATGAAGATTCGTTGGATAAGTATGAGATGCAAGGTGCATTTAGAACAGACAGGAATGAAAGGAAGAATTGTGTATTTTGGCAATGGGCTTGATGGAAGGTGAATTAGGGAGCAGTTAAGTCAGCCTGAGTATAGTATAATGTTGTATTATGGAATCTGATTTCCTGATTACTCTAGTGCAAAAGGAGAGTGTTTACAGATCAAGAGACTCAAAGCCATTGTATTGTCTCCCTGCCTGAGAGCAGGACTGTGTTTCTTGCTTGTGCTTGTGTCAGTTTTTATGGCATTCCATCTTCCTTACTGATCAAGGTAAATTACTCTCTAATTAACGAAGAAAACCTTCCAGGATGTAGTGACAGATAGCTTTCTTTGAACCTTTCTGGTTTTAAGACCTGTCTAGTCTTCAGACAGCCAGCACTTAACAAGTGATGATTCATTTCATAAATACCTGTAATGTCCCCTGTGATCTTATCTACTCTGCTGAGGAGAAAACAGATGGCCAAATGGCAAGGCAGCTCTTCTGATTTTACTACTTTTCCACTGTTTTTCATACCACGAGGCTTCCAAACCCATGCAACTATGGTTTTAACAAGTATGTTGCACTGCAGATGCTTTCATGGTCGTACTTTCATAGAATCCTTAGTGTTGGAAGGAATCTTTAGAGGTCATAGAGTCCAACATTCCTGCAATGAATAGGGACACCCACAGCTCAATCAGATGCTCAGAACCTGGTCCAGCCTGCCCTTGAGTGTCTCCAAGTCCTTTTTGGCAGAGCTGTACTCCATCCTTACATTCAGTCCCAACTGGCTTTTTTTTGTTTTGTACAATTACTATGCACAAATTTAATGTGCTGCTTTTTTGCTTTCCCAGGAAAACTATGTCAAATGGAGTCTAATGTTAATCTCTGTAGAAACACACTGAGATGCTTTTCCTGTTAATGCTGCTGCCCAGCATTATTCTGTTTATGATCTCCAATTAACTTGCTTAACAATCTGACAGTGCTTCTGTCTGAGCCAATCTCATTCAAACATCTTAATGATTTTTGTGAGGCATTGTCGTGGATGCTTGACAAAAATCTAGATATCGCATCCTATGTTCCCTTCAGTTGCTATTTTTGTAATTTGATCAAACAAAGCAATCAATCTTCCTTGTCCCAGTTTGTTTTATTGGCTATAGCGTCATTGCAAGCATTGAGTGCATAGTGGAGTTCTCAGCCTGAATTAAAGTTGGACTGTTTTGGTGAGAGTTACTGGGGCTGCTCTGATTTCTGCCTGGACAGACAGGCATTACAATGTGGGTGGTGAAAACAGGGAAGGCACACACATGACAGGCAGTGCTCTGTGCTGTGTGAGGAGCAAAGGTGCTGTGATGGTTCTGAGCCCAAGCTTCTATGCAGATGCAGTAGGAACCACCCTGTGGCTTAGCGTGTGTCCTCCATCTCTATTGCGTTGTGCTTACCCATGTAGGCTCTTTCTGCTCACTTCTGTTCTCTGAGTATTTAATTTGCAAGTCTCTGGTCTTTGACTTGATCTTTCAAGTGCCACAGCAATATGTGCATGATGAACTAAAGCACTTTTCCGAGGCAAAGGGGCTCTTCAGAGATGTCTGAAGGAGCTGTGGTTCTCAAGGACTAACAAGATTTGTTCTGGCTTAAAGCTAACTGTATGATGAACTAGTGACTAAAATTCAAATACATCATGTTTGCATGACCTAGTGAAAGGAGCTTGTTCTCCTTGGTTGGAATATGGTTGGAACTGGTAAGGTTCATGGAGCACCGAAACAGGCTGCCCAGAGAGTCTCCTCCTATGGAGATACTTGACACTTGCCTGGATGCCTACCTGCATGACCTGCTGTAGGAAACTTGCTTTAGTATCATAGAATTAATCATGGAATCATGGAATTGCTCAGGTTGGAAAAGACCTTAAAGATCATCAAGTCCAACCACAACCTGACCATATTACCCTAACTCCAGCAACCCTCTGCTAAATCATGTCCCTGAGCACCACATCTAAATGGTTTTTAAACACATCCAGGGATGGTTACTCAACCACCTCCCTGGAGAGCCTATTCCAGGCTTAACAACCCTTTCTGTGAAGAATTTTGTCCTGGTATCCAACCTAAACCTCCCCTGGCACAACTTGAGGCCATTTCCCTTCGTCCTGTCACCAGTGAGAGGAGACCAGCCCCGCTCTCACTGTAATCATCTTTCAGATATTGGAAGGGAGCAATAAGGTCTCCCCTCAGCCTCCTCTTCCCTGGACTAAACAGCCCCACTTCCTTCAGTCGCTCCTCATGGGCATATTCTCTGAGCCCTTCACAAGCCTTGTTGCTCTTCTTGGGACCTGCTCCAGCACCTCAATGTCCTTTCTGTACTGAGGTGCACAAAACTGACCAGAGTACTTGAGGTGAGGCCTCACCAGTGCTGAGTACAGGGGCAGGAATACTTCCCTAGTCCTGCTCACTGCACCATTCCTGATCCAAGTCAGGATGCCATTGGCCTTCATGGGCACACTGCTGGCTCGTATTCAGCTGACTGCCCATCAGTGCACCAAGGTCCTTTTCCATCAGGCAGCTTTCTAGCCACTCTTCCCCAAGCCTGTAGGGTTGCCTGGGGTTGTTGTGACCAGAATGCAGACCTGAAGCTTGGCCCTATTGAAATTCATACAGTTTACCTTGGCCCATTGATCCAGTCTATCCAGGTCCCTCTGTAGTGCCTTTCTCCCCTCTGGCAGATCAACTCTCTCTCCCAGCTTGGTGTCATCTGCAAGCTTACTGAGGGTGCACTCAATCCACTTGTTGAGATTGTTAATAAAGATGTTAAATAGAAGCGCCCCAGTACAGAGCCCTGGGGGATACCACTTGTGACTGGCCACCAACTGGCTTTAACTCCATTGACCGCAACTCCTTGGGCCCAGCCATCCAGCCAGTGTTTCACCCAGTGGAGTGTATGCCCATCCCAACCATGGGCAGCTGGCTTCTCCATGAGGATGTTGTGGGGCACAGTGTCAGAGGCTTTACTGAAGTCCAGGTAGACAACATCGAAAGCTTTATCTTCATCCACTAAGCGGGTCACCTTGTATAGAATGAAATCAGGTTTGTCAGGCAGAAGCTACCATTCATAAACCCATGCTGACCAGGCCTGATCCCTTGGTTGACCTTTAATTGGTCCATGATGGCTCCTGAGATTATCTGTTTTATAGCTACTAGGATCATCTTTCCGGCCCTTTTTAAAGATGGGTGGCACATTTGCCAGTCTCCAGTCCACATGGACGTTTCTGGTTAGCCAGGACTGTTGAAGGATGATGGAGAGTGGCTTGGCAACTATATCCACCAACTCCCTCAGGTTGGACTCGATGATCTCTTGAAGTCCCTTTCAGCCCTGCCTTTCTATGTCTTTTGCTTGTGTGCTTCAGCATCAGCACAAGGGAAACTGAGGAAATAGATCCTTAATGTTAAACACTCAGCTGTGAAATGCTGTGCTGCATGGTAGAGTTGCAGGAGGACAGGCAGGTGCTCTGGGTCTCTGCTTCTGGACTGAGAGGCTTGATGGGGAGAGCTAGGTGGAGCCCACAGCCTTGCCCTGCTCAATGGGAAGAAGTGGGGTGCTGGTGGTGTCAAAGTGCTGGGGTGTTCCCTGCTTTCCTGGCAGTGCTGCTGTGTTAACCCTGCTTGTCTGAATGGCTTCTGCTCATGGGAATCCATCTAACAGGGCTCAGAGTGCAGCTTTGTAGTGCTGGCCTGGCTGGGGTGCTGTGCATGCACCTAGAAAGCTTCCTGCTGGCGCACTCAGCAGGCTGCTTCTGGCAGCTCTATGCCCTGGCTTTTGGGGAATCGCAGCGGTGCTCTGGTGCCATACTAAGTGTTATTTTTCTTCTTTCACCCCTCAGTGTCTCCTGAAAGATGAGGACTCTTGTTTGTGTCCTGTATGTGCTGCATAGCAGCCTGGTTGCAGCTGGCACTTTGGACCACATGCAGAATGTGCAGCTGTGGCTGAGGGATGTGCTGATTCTTGATACTGTGCTGCTGTTAGGTTATTTGGGGGTGGGGTGGGGGAATGGTCAAGATTGCTACAGCTGTTTCAGAAGCTCCTGCTGTCTTCCCCCCACTCCTAACTGGCTAAAACAACCTGATATGCACAGTTTTATGGGAAATCAGGACATGACGTCAGGAAAAATAGCATGTGCTCAGAAGAGTGTCACCCAAATAAATGAAATGGGTAACGTTGCCCTGAGCAAATAGGATTTATAGCGATTTCAATATGTGGGTGTGGGAGAAAATGCAGACAAATGTAATAAAATAAATATTGGTTGTTTTTTTTCAAGCAATAGTAGTGTAAAATATTGTCCTTGGGACAGAAAAGTTACCTTGATTGTGAAATAATGCACTCAGCCTCTGGCTGTCAGCGTTATATCAAAGCCTCAGTAAATTTTTCATTCCCCCAGGCATTATTTTACAGCTATTGTCTTCCGTACCAAACTCCATTTGTAATGTGTATTTATAGCTGGAGCGATCTTTGAGATTCTTTATAATATATAAAAATGAGGAGGCTGCCACAAAATGGCTTTTGATTTCCTCACAGGTTTGCAAAATAGATGTTAAAAGCAGATGATTTAAAACAGCAATTTTATTAAAAATGTATTATTGTCATTTGTAGCTTTCACAGCCATTCACCATAACTACACTGGCTTCCAAGGATGCTGTGAGAAGCTTTGAATCTGCAGCTGTCTTCTCAGTTTATTTCAGGCTTTGAGGCAACAGATCTGCTGGACCATATTTATGCTAAATAATTGTGTGCCAGATTTGTGTCAATAGAGGCTCTGGTTCAGTCTTTGAAAAAAAAATATATATATACACACACACACACACTTTAAGCTTTTGTTTCATCCTAATAGGCTGTTCTGCTATTCTGCAGACCACTTCCCAGGTGGCTTCATAAACGCTTGTGTATATCACTGCCACTGGCTTTGGGAATGACCTGCTCAGAGCTGTCCAGGCCCCACGTGCATTTAGGGAGATCATCCTTGGGCCAACCCTCTTTGTCCAGATGACACGAGCAGCGCATGAAGCAGGGATTTCAGCCTGGCTTCCTGTGTTCTGGTGGGTGCCTGCCTCCATCTGGGAAGTCAGGATGTGCAGCTCAGCCTTGCTGTTCGCTGTTGGTGTCAGAATTTGCCTACTGAGCCAGGTCTTATTCAGCCCTCTTCTGCTTTGAAAGGATCCACATGTACCAGGCTGCATCACCCTGGTTGGTCTGTTGAAGCAATACAAGCAATGGCATTTAATGAAGAGAGATTAAATAGGCCAGACTGTGCGTTCAGCAGTTACAACTCAAGATTCAATACAGATATCTCTGGAAAAAGCTATTGGTGAGAGGAGCAGCTGTGTTAGTAAGGCATGAAGTGGTGGGAGAAGGCTGATTCTTAGCACTTGGCAAGCAGGAAACATGTTGGTGAAGGAGTACAGATGCACATCTGAATTCACGTGGTCAGATTTTTTTGAGTCGGGGGCACCAACACCCTCGTTAGCGGCAGAAAAAAGGTTTCCTTTAGTGCAAGTACTGCAAGGGATCACGTTCTCTCTTAACCACACATGCTTCCAGCAAAGGCAGAGTGAAAGCATGGCTGTCCTTCCCCACTCCCCTTTGCACACCTGCATGAGGGACAGATGGAAGAGAGCTGTGTCTTTGCAGGCTGAGGGGGGGAATGTCTTCTGTGGTGTTAGCATTATGTTGTTTAGGCAGCTTCCTCTCCCATCTTCTCTAACTGTTGAAGAGCCAGATAAAATACAGATGTGGGAAAGGCTTTGACAGTTTGGTGCAGCCGATTGATTAAGTTGACACTTATGTCAGCAATAGTGGAGAAAGCTCAGCTCGAGCAGCGGGGTAATGGCAGTGCTGCAAACCCTGCTTTTGTGAGCCTAGTTAGTGAGAGAAAACAATATTTTCTCTCTCAAGAAACAAATAAGATCCTCACTTGCTACATTATGGCATCAAGAAATTACATCATAAATTGCTATTTTTGTCATTAAACTGCAGGGCATTTTTTTAAAGCTAAGTGTTCATAAACAAAACAAAGTGGAGACATTAAAGCAGACAGGTTATACTTCAAGGTAGTGACTCCATCACTTTTTTTCCCCACCTCCTGTTTTTATTATTCTTTGCTGCTGTTAATAGCTTCTTTAGAGGAGGCTTTAAAAATGGATTGTCCATGATGTTCTTCAGTGTGTCAGATATAAATAAAGAAGTGCTGCATGTTATTTTGTTGAAAGCTTCTTGTAGCGCTTTGTAATCAGGGCAATTATAACTTTGCCTGTAGTTTGTCTTGTGGGTTTGCTGTGTGCTCCAATTAAATCAGTCAAGAATTGAACATAATTGCTTGGCCTCCTTGTACATCTGGAAACTTGCTTAGAGTGTAGTGGTTTCTAAAGCTGACTCCCCTGGATCCTACATTATTTATGGTAGCAGTTTTTCTTATCTTTCCAAATATGCCTTGAGAGTTTTCTGCATCTTTTTTTTCCCCTTTGCTTCTTACTACTTCAGTGTATGGATCACAGTCACAGGTAAATGATATGCACCTGAAAAGCACAGAGCTACTGCTTTCCTGTCAGGGGAAGGCAGGTGCAAGGCAAGGGGGGGATGCTCATCTGAAGGAGCTGCAGAGCCTGGGGGCTCCAGTGGTGAGTGTCCTGGTGTGAGGTGCATGCACTTGGGTAGACAGTTGGTGCCTTCAGATAGCTTACTCTCTGCTCTTTCCTTCAATATCTGCCATTCTAATTTTGTGTCCTCTTAATCTTAAGGTGACCATATATGTTCCTTAGTGCATGCAAGCTTGATTCTTTTTTGGAAACACTTT
>JACDJE010000177.1:1322309-1641605 GCA_016647715.1 Pavo muticus
AAAAAAAAAAAAAAAAAAAAAGAACCCAGCACTGCATTGCTGAGGGAACACTTCTGAACAGAAACTCCAAGGTCTGAGTCATTAAAGCAACCAAGCCCGCAGCCCACTTCTGTTTAAGGAATTCCTTATGATCCTATCATCCTTCTTAGCACTGGGGTTGTAGGAGTGATAAAGGAATCGGGTGTGCCTTTGGATGTAAAAATACTTATATTATGAACAGATTAAGAATAATGAAGGACAAAAAGTCTTTCAAGGATCATTCCAACCTTGTGATAGCACAGCCCAAACGCTGAAGTTGGCATTGATTGAGTTTGTTGCTATGACTCCTTAAAAGCAGTAGAACTTCTAGTTGTTATTCTATTTAAAAAAAAAATCTGACAAATCAAATAAATCCATTATCTAAATGCAGCTATATTTCTGCCAGGGGAGAGTGACGGATTAATGTCTTATTGGTTATCCTATGAGGTCTGGAAGTAGATTGCTTATCTTTGCTCTCTTGGGTTTTGTTTCCTGATTGTTGTAATTTGTTCAGTATATATTTAACAAATGTATTTATTAAAGGTCTCAAAATGATGAGAGAGCATACACTGGATTTATCGCAGAAATTGATACGTACTGTGCAATATAGACACTGAATAACGCCTCTTTGCTGCCAAATGTTACTGGTTTGGTAAAGGACACTGATGTGGCTATAGCACTGCATAGATTTTTGAATGATACAGTTAATGATACAGCTTAACAGTTTAATATCTTTATGATCTGGATGAGGGCGTTGAGTGCACCCTCAGTAAGTTTGCAGATGACACCAAGTTGACAGGAAGTGTCGATCTGCCGGGATTAGCAAGGCCCTAAAGAGGGATCTGGACAGGCTGGATCACTGGGCTGAGGCCAATGGGAGGAGCTTCAATGAGACCAAGTGCTGAGTCCTGCTCTTTGGTCACAACAACCCCAATGCTACAGGCTTGGAGCAGAGTGGCTGGAAGACCACTGTGGAAGAAAAGGACCTGAGAGTGTTGGTTGACGCTTGGCTGAACATGAGCCAGTAGTGTGCCTAGGTGGCCGCAAAGGCCAATGGCATCCTGGCCTGTCTCACAAATAGTGCAGCCAGTTGGAGCAGGGAGGTGATTGTCCCTCTGTACTCAGCTCAGGTGAGGCTGCATCTTGAGTATTCTGTTCAGTTTTGAGCCCCTCACTACAAGAAGATCATTGAGGTCCTGGAGTGTGTCCAGAGAAGTGTAATGGAGCTGTGAGGGGTCTGGAGGACAAATCTTATAGGGAGTGCTGTGGGAACTGGGATGGTTCAGTCTGGAGGAGAGGAAGGTTAGGGGAGACCTTATTGATCTCTACAACTACCTGTAAGGAGACTGTGGTGAGGTGATGGTTGGCCTCTGCTCCCACGTAACTAGCGATAGGACTAGAGGAAATGGCTTTAAATTGTACCAGGGGAGGTTCAGGTTGGATATTAGGAAAAATTTATTCTCTGAAAGAGTGGTCAGATGCTGGAATGGGCTGCATGGGGGAGGTGGTAGAGTGACCGTCCCTGGAATTGTTGAAGAACCGTGGAGATGTGGTACTAAGGAACATGGTTAATGGGTAGTATTGGTGGTATGTGAATGGTTGGACTGGATGATCTTAGCGGTCTTTTCCAACCCTAATGATTCTATGATTCTAGCTCATAACATGATGTGACTGTGGCTCAAAAGCTAAGTAGAAGCACAAACACATGAATAACCTCTGAAGTATGTCATACTTCTGCTGTTCTTCTGCCTTCTTGGTAGTGGCTAGCAGTATTAGGCATCTCATGCTGAGCCTTGAGTATGAGCTAATTAAGTAGTAGTAGATGGGGCTTGAGGGAAGAGTTAGCAGTCTTTGTGCTTGTGTCTGACTTCTAATTTATGAATTGTGGCATTCAGGTGTCACTCAGTCTGGGTTTTTGATGTGGTCTGTCCTCTGTACTGAGGAAAGTGTGTAGATATATTCTGAGGAATTTCTTTATTGCCCTTAGTAAATTAAATGACATACTTGTATATAAGGGGTGAAGACTTCATCTTTCAAATGAGTATTGAGATGTATGTCTTAATCATTACATATTCTAAGAACACTTGGTAAATTTAGGGATGCATGTCTGTTTGCTCATAACAAATTTCAAAATCACCGACTTAAAATAATCCCTGTGAAATATTACTGTACAATGTTTAATTGGATTTGATACATGTATACAATAAAATGTTGTTTTTAATATGAGATGTGTTCTGAATAGGGTTTTTGCATAAAATACTAGTGTGAGGAGAAACCGAGGAAGGTGCCAGTGAACTTCAGCAGATGAGGTAGAGGAAAACCTCTGGTGTATAGCAAGATCATCAATGAGGAGATATGAACTGGAGGAGCAAAATGGGTTCTGAGGTGGTAAGGAAGGCTGGTGAGTTGATGAGAGAAAGGTTTGTGTTCTGTGTTCCAGGATTCTCTTACACTTATAGTCAATTAAGAAATCTAAAAATTGATGCAGCCTGAAAGATGTCTTTTGGCTATTTGTAGCAGCCATGATGACAATAGTAATAGGGGGTATTACTGCCAAATATACCTCTCTTAAATACAGATAAGAACTAGCAGATAAGTTTCCATTATCATGACATCAGTTTACTGAAACTAAACCTTTAATTGAGATAGAGGAATTATTAATTATACATGTGAATGCATTGAAAACGGACTTTTTATGGCACTGGGTATAAAAAACCACTGATTTTCTAGGCTATTTCTGACTTATGTCAGCAAAACAATGGTGATGACTGTTGCTTTGGGGGAAGGGGTGCAGGTGACCTTCAGCCCTTGTGCTGACTGGGAGCAGGCCTTGGGATGGTGTTGTGCCTAGCTGCCCAGCCAGCCCCTGACTGGGTGCTGGGGAGAGCAGGAGGACTCGGGTGTTGCAGAACCCTGGAAATCTGGGTTTATAACAACCAGAGTTCCAGAAGAACAGGAATGTGTATGTTTGGCTTTAAAATAATGATAAAGAAGTGTGCAGGAGAAGCTGGTTTGTTTTTTTTTTTTCCTTGTGAGTGTTGAGCTCTTTACCTAATAAATGCTTTAGAATAACAGTGGGATGTGAAATATCCTGTCAAGTCTTAATGGAAGTATTATCCATCTACTGGCACATCATGATGTGTGTTAATACAGAGGCGGTGGTGGTTTTTACCACATCTGTTACAAGTGCGTCCTATCCAAAGTTGATGCAAATAACCTGTATTCTGGAAGTATCCCAGGTGTCTTATCCTACAAGCCGTCCATCTCAGCTTTTTCCTTTTTTTTTTTTCAGTGATAAAATGTTCATCATTAACCAACATGCTATTTAAAAAACCTGTTTTAATGTTATATTGCTTTCTTCCTGCCCTTCTGCTTTCTCTGCTATTTCTCTATTCAGACAATAGGACAGTTTTCTCTGGGGTACAGGTACAACTTCTGCATTGCTGCAGTGTTAGGGCTGGGCACCATTGCTCCTGGTCCAGTTGAGACTGAGCAACTTGTTCATTCTTCATGTGCTGAGAGGATCACTGTGCTCAGTGATACAAGTCTTGCAAATGAAATGGAAAAGACTGCTAGCAGATCTTTCCCAGTAATGTTGTATCTCATTTGTTTGATCTGTGCAAGGAGATGTGCGTTTCCTACTCATTGGAGTACCTTTAAGCAACGTTGGGGATGCCCAGTGCTGGGCTCTGAAAAATTCCAGGGCAGGGGGAAGGACCCCTGGTAAGAAGGGATTAAAAAGAAAAAAATCAATTAACAGAGATGGGGGGGTTAAAAAATAGAGAGGGAAAACTCAAAATCAATTAAATCTATACCCCAGTCCCAGTCCCGCCCCAACAGACAAGTGTGGATGGCAGTACCTGCAGGAGATGGGCAAAGCAGCCTGAGATTTTTTTTCTCTTAGTACTAAGGCCTTCAATATAACGTAGTAAAATAATACTTAATAATAGCCCTCCATCCAGCATGATTTTTTTTTAGCTTTTTGAGTTGATTAAGACAATTACAGTTTATGAAAATGCTGGGAGAACTTGGTTTGGAAAATCTCCTGCAATCTTGTGTTAATTTGTGTGAAAACTGACCTTTTTGAAAGCCCTTGATTTTTGGCAACTAATTGAAAGATAATTAAACATGAGTTGTAGTAAAATATAGGGAGCTCGAGGCTTTTTGTCCTTCAGAATCTACCAGGAACTTTTTTTTTTTTTTTTTCCCAATAAAAGCCCAAATGCTTTTTTCCTGCTGTTTTTCTGGGCAGTGGATGAGGGACAGTATACACGTTTTTCTGCAGGGTAAAACACTGCATCCTATCCTTTCTTTTTTTTCCCTTGTTTTCATTAGTGGGAACAAGTGTTTTCATGGGTGACTTGGAGTGTTGGGGGGAAAAACACGGGATGGGAGATGCAATCCCAAGCCTGTTACTACTAGCTATGAGCTGATTCAGGATCTGTAATGGTTTCTTGAAACTTTTTGTATATGCTTTCTCTGAAGAGTAATAAAACATTGTATAATTATGACCAAAAGTGTGAATTTGTCATTCCCCCCACCCCCCCCAGTAAGTTATAGTGCTATAGAAGCAGGGGCATACATGTTTCTTTTCTTTGAAAGTTATGATAGAGTGGAAGAGCTGGTCTGGGGACATGCTATTGAGACTTTTCCCTTCTTTCATCATTTGATGGTGCTCCTTTCTGCTGGCCTTAACTGACAATCTTTGTTTTCAAGGAGAAACTCTGAAAAACAGCTTTCTCTGTGACAGGATACAGTTTGGTAGTAATACAGCTGAAAAGAAAAAATAAATGTGTTTTTCAGCTACTTTTCTAAGCAAGTTGCAGTACTACTTTAATAAACTGAACTCAGCGTAAGACTTTGAAGAATGAACGTTCCAAACATTAAAATTTAAATGCATAAACAAAACAGTTGTTTTTCAACTCAAGTACTCTGTAACTGGTAGTTTAAAAGCACTCATCTGATTTCCTTGCAAGCCAGAAGACTTGCATAAAAGCTCTTCAGTGCTGCCATAATTGGATTTTACAAGCAGCAATTTGCATCATCCCTTACCTTTGCATTTTATATGTGGAAACAGACCTGCTGCATCTCCTTTGAGGTTGGAAGAACTGGGAGGCTGAGGAGCTGTAGCTCCTTGAGGTCTTTGCATAAGTGACTTCTCCACTTATCCTCTCCTACTGGAAGACATTCATTTGTGTGTGCAGGGTGTCAGGGCTGGCAGCAGGAGCAGGAAGTCACAGTGTGTTGCAAGGAAATTAGAGGTTCTGTTTCCCAATTCAGTTCCCCTTTTCTCATCTTTCCAGTCTGAAATATTCTAAGTAAAACATGAGGAAAACTAATTTTTTTTTTTTTTTTTTTAATTGAGGCAAAGACTGGAAGCAAGCTAGAACTTGAGCTCTACTCTGTATTCTTGTTCTGAATTAATCCTAAAGTATGGCATAAACAGCCTGGTCTGTCCCTTTCTGATCTCAGAGGGCCTGGTGTGCCTCTTCCCCTGTGCAGAAGAAAGGAGCAGTCCCAGAGCAGTGTTTAAGATGGCACTTGTGTACAGCAGGTGCTGTGTAATAAACGACACAAGATATACAAGTGGAAAGGGTATAATCATCCTGTATGACATCTGTGAAGACCTTTGGTTTTGAGCATAAGCCATGAATGTACAGTTGCTGAACTTAGAAGAAAGCTTTCAGGCAAGTTATTTGTGAATGCAGTTCTATCATCAGATAATGAAAGGGTAACTGGATAAATTATAGTAAACCCTGCCAGAGGTTGCAAGGATAAGCACCTCCGAGGAAGGAAAGAGCTTGCACCAGACAGAATCACCTAGATGTTTTTGGTGCTTGCTTGACTGTGGCTTCCTCTGCTAAGAAGGGTGCAAATTGCCATAAGAGTAGCAGTCGTCTTGCATCTAGCCAATAATTATAAGGGTGCAACAGGTATATTATAGAGCAGCCTGGGACACCGGCATGAAGAGAGGCAGGAAGAAAGATTTCCTGGCTGTCTTAGGCAAATCCAGCCTACCACTTCTACTGGGAGGAAACTAGGGCAATGAACCACCCTCTGATTAGCAGGCAAGAGGGAAGACAGTGAAGCCGAGGTTCTGAGAGAAAGGTTTCTAATAGTCTTCCCTAATGAGGTGAATATCACCTGAGAGTAGAAGAGTACCTTTCATTCAGCAGAATGTAAAAGCTTAAGCTCCTCCTGGTAAGAGACCGCTGATAACAGCTTACTCAGTTCTCTCCATCCACCCGTGTGTCTCTTCTCCTGGCCTTCATGCTTGTCCCAAGATCTCTTACGTTGTCTGGGTTCCATATCAGAATTACCGCTTTGCCCTTTTCAGGCAGGAAATACTCTATTGTATGGTGTGATATTTGTTCCTTCCTCTGTTAGTGACTGTTCATTGAGTGCATCCCTCTGCCTGTGGCAGGAGTCTCATGCTGCACGTGCTGATTTTTCTTTTTAGAGGAATATTGCTGAGAGCATAACAGTGAGCTTGGGTCTCTTGAAGACAGTGCATCTCTGACTGCTTAAAATTAATGTGGTTGATTCTTTCAGCATGAGTGGGTATTTATTAATAAAATCAATCTTATAATATATGAATGAAGAGAAGGCTTGACTGTTAGCAAACCAGGGATGAGCAGCAGTATGGTGTCACTGACTAGAGTTCAGATGGGGTGAATCTGAGGTGCAGGACCCTTCCAGCAGTGTGCTGGAGGAGCAGGATCTAATGTGAAGGTTCTGCATCAGCTGCACCTAGAGAACCTGGTACTAGCTGCTGCTTTGTCCCTAGAGCTTTATTTTTCCTGGAGATAATTATATATATGTATGTATGCATGCAGATATCCTGGAGGGGTGTGTGTGTGTATGTATATACATGTATATTTTAATTTGAGAGGTTGTTCTGTAGTGATCAGAACAGAAGATGAGTGGCTTGGAAGGGTTTGTGCAGATCTGGGCTTCTAGTCTCAACTATGGGAAATTCAAGTCCAGGATAGTGTTAATCATAATCTAATTTAAATATGCACTCTGGCTGTGAGTGCGATTTCTTTCCTACTTTCTTTCTCTGGTATGAGATCTTATTAAATGTACAGCTGTCATCCAGTTCTGTTTGTTGGCACTCTGTGGCTTGGTTACTGTGTAAGTTATCAAATTAACTTTTTTCCTTTCCATTATAATTACTGGTCTAATTAATAGTACAATAAAACTCTACTACCCATTGGGAACAGCAGAAACTGCAAGGTGTTTCTTCTTGTAAGAGTGCCAGCACAGAGTAAGCTTCAGTTGAAATTATGGATGCTCAGCTAGCACTGAAAATATCAACTCATGGACCTGGTGCTGAGTCATGTATTTATTTTCCTACCTCTGGATAGCAGTGGTGTTCTGCAGGTTATATTCTTTCATGGTTAATCACGAGTAGTAATTCTGGCCAGTCTGATGTCATGGAGTAATCCTTAATTTGCACAGTGGGTTTTGCCTACTGAGTGTAAGTAAGGGGCAGTGCTTTGCAGAGGGTGCTGGTGGCGGTGCCGGATCCTGCTCCGGTATTTTTCCCAAAATACGACTGTAGATGTCAGTGTTTAACTAGTGCAGTGTTCCTGACTGTTCTGCTGCATTAATTTAAGTCAACATTTGATTTTGGCTCTTTGCTGCAGTGGGGAAAAATGTGCTTTCAATCTGGGACTCGGTACCTGAAAAGAGCAGTCTCCTTCAATGAAACAGCACTTGATTCAAGATTCAAAAGCCTTTTTCCCTCATTCATGACAAAATTCCCACAGCGACCTTGCATCTTGCCACAAAAAAAATAATCTGAATTAGACTTGTAAATATGTGCTGTTGATTGCAAGCTGTGTTTTTTCTCCATGTGATAGGATGCCATACACTGTTGCCAAATGTTATTCATGAGAAGCATAAAATAGTTCTGCATGTTTTTCAATATATCCCAAATTTTTGATTAAGGATTTTTCATCCCACACTTGTATTGTTTGAGTCATGTTTTTAATGGGATGGCTGAAGCCTAGTGGGTCAGCTTGAGGGCTTCTGTTGTGGCAGAAGTCTGTAATTGCAGAACCCAGCAATTCTTTGCAAAATACATGCAGTTTTTACTGTCTTAATTGTATAATATGAAATCCTGATTCTTATGCTTGAGTTGAAGGGCACTGATCCTTTGTATTATCGTTTTGAAAAATGAAAGTGGGGGGGGAATTACCCAGATTTTGGAGCATCTGACAAACCGTGGAGCTGAATTTCATGCTATGTGAAGGTTACAGATAAAAAACCAAACTTAACAAGTATATATTATTGTAGGTATATTGAATGTATTGCAACACAACAGGTTAATTTATGCTCCTGTGCCTGATTTCCAGCATAACAGGCACTGCTTATTATAAAGGCCTTCCAGGCAAGTGCATCCATCACCACCCATGACATCTTTCAGCTAACAGAATGACGTGTAAATAGGACTTGAGTTCAGTGTGCTCTGATTGTCTAGTGCCAGAAGTAAACCCTGCAGAGCGCTTTCTGCTATATACGTTAAAGTGCTTCTTCAGCATTCCAGTTAAAATTTAAATGGACAAACAGCATCAGGTGCAGTTGGAGGAGAGAATGAATTCCAATGAGAAATCAAAGTGAAGATTCTTGTGAAAGAATGCTGGGGAGACAGGAGGGAAGAAGTTGGGGAGTGGGGCTCCTGCAAGGGGACAGGTGGGAAGTGCAGAGAGAATGAGTGTGTTTCAGTGAGGGCAGCTCCCAGCTGAGAGCATGGATGCTGCTTAACAAGGACCTGAATTGATCTCTTCTGAACCAGTGAGTGCAGTTCTGATGACCCGTGTCTGAGGAAAATAAACTGGTGCAAAGGAAGCCTGCTAGTGTGGTAAGGAGAATAGAGAGCTTATTTTAAGAGAGGAGACTGGAAGGGGTTGGCTGGCTTGCTTAGCGTAGTATAACAAAGGCCAAGAGGGGAAACATTTGCTTATAAATACATCAAGGAGATAAATATGAAGCAAGGAGAAGGCTTCAGCTGGAGGCCACTTTAAGATCTAATCTTAGTAAGGGCTGTTCCTGGCATGAGGGCAGGGCCATAATATGCCTGTGCTTTTCTTGCCCACAGAAGGGGAGGCCCTGATACAGCCCTCCGATGGGAGTGCTGGAAGACACACCACTGTACTGAAGGTGGTGATTGACAGGCTGAAGGCTGGCAAAAGAAGAGGTGCTTCCTTAGAGCAGGTTATCATAGAAGCCTTAGAGTTGGAAGGGACCTTTAAAGGTCGTCCAGTCCAACTCCCCTGCAATGAACAGGGACACCACAGCTAGATCATGTTGCCCAGGGCCTGGTCCAACCTTGCCTTGAAAGTCTCCAGGGATGGGGCATCAACTACATCCCTGGGCAACCTATTCTAGTGCCTCACCACCCTCACTGTATAAGACTGAAGAGAGTCTCTTGGAAGAAGAGAGCACATTGGTCATAATGGACAAGGACCTTCCAGATGGGAATCCTGTGACTTGGTCCTGTACTTGTATTTCTTTTAATGCTTACGGGCTCCAATGGAGCTTGCCACAGGCAGGAGGGTTTGCCCACGCAGATGTCAGACTAAAGCTCTTACAGAACCTTTTAACAGAAGGATTTCTCATTGTTTGCTTTGTGGCAGCCTGCCACTTCTAATCAAATCTAAACTCAGAGGGTTTTCTGGAGTATGGGAAGGCTCTGGGGTAGAGCTGGAAATAGCAATAACCGAGTTGTCAATCAGAGAAATATAGAATGGTTGAACCCCCCAAAGGCATACTGTAGGTTCAGCTCTTGGCCAGCCTGAATTGGGCTCAATCTTCAACTTGGCATCTCATATTTTGGGTGAGTGAGCTTAGTTCCAGCAGAGTCCAATTTTTGCTCTTCTGATTGGAAAAATTTCTGTAAAAAAAATAAAAATAAAAAAAATAAAAAAAGTGCAAACCAGTATTGGAAGCAGACATATGCTAACGAGATCTCTGAGGAAAGTGTGTTGGAGGGAAAAGCTGAGAACAGTGTGTGCTTTTGAACAGTGCAGCTGAGTTTTGCCAGAGTCCAGGTGGTTGTTAAAGGTGCTCAGACTGCCACATCTATCTCCATTAATGTGAGGTGCAGGCTGTTTTCCTATATTGCAAAGTTGCATTTGTTTGCTTACATACAAAGGCAGCTGCTGCTGGCTTAGCTGGTCTCTGAAATCCTCTAAAATCAGTTCAACTGTCACTGTACAAGTTCTGCATAAAAAGCAGTGCTTCCTAACTTATCCAAATATTTTACAGTGTGCTGTGGGAAATAACTAAGTGGCTAGCAAGATTTCTTAACTTCAAATATCACTTTCCATTGTTTCTGAACTTTTTTGTTCAAATGCATGCTAGGAAATGCTACTTACATCAATAAAAGCCTGAGGCTTTATTAATGTAAAGCTCTTAATTAAATCTGCTAGCAGAAAAGATTTTTCATTGTTTTATGTACCTCTATAGAAATACATAAAAGTGAAAGAATAAATGTATAGGGCCCAATCTTGCTGTCTAAATGTGGGCTGGTCAAGGGCTCCTGAAGCAGATGCATTGCATGTGGCTCAAAATGGGGAGTGTGGAAGACCTGCAGGCTTTTAACACTACACAGAGGCTAACCTCTTTCCATGCCACTAATTGCCAGTGGTTTAATTGGAGTGGCTTTGCCCTGCACGAGGTCTGCCTGCACCAGCTTCTGTCACTGGGAGCCCTTTAAATTGAAAGCTGACTTAAAGCTTTGCACTGAGCAGCTCTCAGGGGAAATGCTTCAGAGCAAAGAGCAATAAAGAGGAAAAGTTTCCCTCTAGGAAGATTTTTCTGGATTGTAGTCAAGCTTAGGAGGTACAGTGGTCCAGTTCCCTACAGGAAGCATGTATCCAGTTTTCCTTATTGGCCTGAAGTTTAGCTATAGCTTGAGGCCCTTCAGCATCACGTAGAACAGCCTTTTTGCTTTGTGAAGGCATTGCTGAAGTAACTGTATTGCTGACAAATATATCCAAATCCAAAAATGTTAACTGAATCCTATTTGTGTTGGCGAATTTGTTCTGTGTTTGAGAGTCACCAGCACCTCCTACAATCAAACCTGGTCAGGTTTCTCTGCTTGCACATTCCCTTTGACTGCGTGCTAGCTGATCTTAGAGCTTCTGTCACTTGGAAGGAATGTGGTGAAAGTCAAAGCCTGTGCCTCACAGGGAACCTGGAGGTTCAGAAATTCACTGAGCTCTGCGCTTTTCCTGCCTCTTACAGGAATTGGCATCCAAAGTCCAAGCAGGCTGCATTTTTTTGCAGCAGGGAAAAATAATGCTCCAAGGGTTTCTACATCAACATTTCAGCTTGGATTAAGTACATTTGTTTACCTCATGGGACAGTCTTGGAGTGTATAACCAGGGTTCCCTTTGGATGAAACTGAACTAAAAATATTGCCCAGATGCAATTGCGTCTAATATACTCCAGTGACCTATGGATGCTTTGGTCTGTGGGGCTAATTGGATTTTGCCTGAAAGTGGATCTCTCAAATGTGTGTAATGCAAATATTGTCCCTTCAGCACCAATTGCATTACTCTGTAGGTCTGCTCCCATTGTACTGTGTTACTTCGGTTCCCCAGGTGCCTCTATGTAATAGGTTTGAAGCCCTGAAACTGGAGGGTGCGGTGGCTGAGGATGAGGTGGGAGAACTGCCTCCAAGCGTTCCCAAGGAGAGGCATCCAGCTCCACGCTTAAAAAATGCCTCCTCCAGTAAAGAAAGGAGGGTGATAGTCATAGGAGACTCCCTTCTAAGAGGAACTGAAGGCCCAATATGCCGGCCTGCCCCCACCCGTAGGGAGGTGTGCTGCCTCCCTGGGGCCCGGGTCAGGGATATTTCTAGGAAACTTCCTAGTTTGATCCGCTCCTCTGATTATTATCCCTTATTGATAGTTCAGGCTGGCAGTGATGAGGTCACTGACGGAAGCCTGAGGACTATGAAAAATGACTTTAGGAGACTGGGGAGGTTAGTTGAAGGAGCAGGCGTACAGGTAGTATTTGCCTG
This sequence comes from Pavo muticus, assembly GCA_016647715.1. Lineage (NCBI taxonomy): Eukaryota > Metazoa > Chordata > Aves > Galliformes > Phasianidae > Pavo > Pavo muticus. Next base: position 1,334,362 of record JACDJE010000177.1, read on the forward strand.
TATTCCTACAGTGGCAGGGAAGGATGCTGAGACGACCAGAAGAACACACCTTATAAACACGTGGCTGAAAGGCTGGTGCAAAAGCAAGAATTTTGGGTTCTTTGATCATGGGGCGGTCTACTCGGCACCTGGCCTGGGGTCTGCTGATGGGTCTCACCTGTCTCGAAGGGGGAAACGGATCCTTGCCCAGGAGCTGGCAGGACTTGTAGAGAGGGCTTTAAACTAGATATGAAGGGGGTAGGGGATAAAACCAGGCCTGCTAGAGATGAGCCTGGGGGAGCGGCAATGGGATTAGGGATGAGGCGAGGGGCTCGGCTGAAGTGCATCTACACCAATGCACGCAGCATGGGCAACAAACAAGAAGAGTTGGAAGCCATGGTGCGGCAGGCAAGCTATGACCTAGTCGCCATTACGGAAACATGGTGGGACTGCTCCCATGACTGGAGTGCTGCAATGGATGGCTACAAGCTCTTCAGGAAGGATAGGCAAGGAAGAAGGGGTGGCGGTGTGGCTCTGTATGTTAGAGAGTGCTTTGATGCTACTGAGCTTGTGGCTGGGGATGATAAGGTTGAATCCCTATGGGTAAAGATCAGGGGAAGGGCTGACAAGGCAGACATATTGGTGGGCGTCTGCTATAGACCGCCGAACCAGGATGAAGAGACAGATGAGGTGTTCTATGAGCAGCTGGCAGAAGCTGCGAGATCGCCGGCCCTTGTCCTCATGGGGGACTTCAACTTCCCTGACATATGCTGGGAATACAACGCAGCGCAGAAGAAGCAGTCTAGGAGGTTTCTGGAGTGTATGGAGGATAACTTTCTGATGCAGCTGGTGAGAGAGCCTACGAGAGGAGCTGCCCCGCTAGACCTGCTGTTCACAAACAGAGAAGGTCTGGTGGAAGATGTGGAGGTCGGGGGCTGTCTTGGACAGAGTGACCATGAGATGGTAGAGTTCTCGATTCTTGGTGGAGCCAGGAGGAAGAACAGCAAAACTGCTACCTTGGACTTCCGGAGGGCGGACTTTGAATTGTTTAGAAGACTAGTAGGGGGAGTCCCCTGGGATTCAGTCTTAGAGGGTAAAGGGGTCCAAGACAACTGGTTGCTCTTCAAGAAGGTAGTCTTACAGGCGCAGGAGCAGGCTGTCCCCCTGAGCTGCAAAATGAGCCGGCGGGGAAGGAGACCGGCGTGGATGAATAGGGAACTATTCTTGAGGCTCCGGGAGAAAAAGAGAATCTACATCCTGTGGAAGAAGGGACGGGCAACTCAGAAAGAGTACAGAGAAGTTGTTAAGATGTGCAGGGAGAAAATCAGAAAGGCGAAAGCCCAGCTCGAACTCAACCTGGCCGCTGGGATAAAAAGAAACAAGAAACCCTTTTACAAATATATCAACAGTAAGAGGAGGACTAAGGAGAATCCCCATTCTTTACTGGATGAGGCTGGGAATATGACTACTGGGGATAAGGAAAAGGCAGAGGTCCTGAATGCCTTCTTTACGTCTGTCTTTAAAGGTCAGACCAGTTATCCTCAGGGTACTCCACTTTTTGACCTGGTAGTCTCGGCTGGGGAGCAGACTAAACCACCCACGATTCAGGAGGAAACAGTCAGAGACCTGCTACTCCAACTGGACTGTCACAAGTCCATGGGGCCGGATGAGATTCACCCGAGAGTGCTGAGGGAACTGGCGGAGGTGATAGCCGAGCCGCTTTCCATCATCTATCAGCGCTCCTTGTTGACTGGTGAAGTACCGGAAGACTGGAGGCTTGCCAATGTGACTCCCATCTACAAGAAGGGCTGTAAGGAGGACCCGGGGAACTACAGGCCTGTTAGCCTGACCTCGGTGCCAGGGAAGGTTATGGAACAGATTGTCTTGAGGGAGATCACGCGGCAAGTGCGGGACAACCGGGGGATCAGGCCTAGCCAGCATGGGTTCACGAAGGGCAGGTCCTGCTTGACCAACCTGATCTCCTTCTATGATCTAGTGACCCGCCTGGTGGATGAGGGAAAGGCTGTTGATGTAGTCTACCTAGACTTCAGCAAAGCCTTTGACACTGTCTCCCACACTATTCTCCTGCAGAAGCTGGCAGTCCGTGGCTTGGACAGGTACACTCTTGGCTGGGTAAGGAACTGGCTGGAGGGCCGGGCCCAGAGAGTGGTGGTCAATGGAGCTAAATCCAGCTGGCGACCGGTCACGAGTGGTGTTCCCCAGGGGTCGGTGCTGGGGCCTGTCCTCTTCAATATCTTTATTGATGACCTGGATGAGGGCATTGAGTGCACCCTCAGTAAGTTTGCAGATGACACCAAGTTGGCTGGAAGTGTCGATCTGCCTGGGGGTAGCGAGGCCCTACAGAGGGATCTGGACAGGCTGGATAGCTGGGCTGAAGCCAATGGGATGAGGTTTAATAAGACCAAATGTCGGGTCCTACACTTTGGCCACAGCAACCCCAAGCAACGCTACAGGCTTGGGGCGGAGTGGCTAGAAGACTGTGTAGAGGAAATGGACCTGGGGGTGTTGGTTGACGCTCGGCTGAACATGAGCCAGCAGTGTGCCTGGGTGGCCAAGAAGGCCAATGGCATCCTGGCTTGTATCAGAAGTAGTGTGACCAGCAGGAGCAGGGAAGTAATTGTCCCCCTGTACTCAGCTCTGGTGAGGCCGCACCTTGAGTACTGTGTCCAGTTCTGGGCCCCTCACTGCAAGAAAGACATTGAGGCCCTGGAACGTGTTCAAAGAAGGGCAACAAAGCTGGTGAGGGGTCTGGAGCACAGGCCTTATGAGGAGCGGCTGAGGGAGCTGGGATTGTTCAGTCTGGAGAAGAGGAGGCTCAGGGGAGACCTTATTGCTCTCTATAACTACCTGAAGGGAGGTTGTAGTGAGCTGGGGGTCGGCCTCTTCTCTCGTGTAACTGGTGATAGGACTAGAGGGAATGGTTTCAAGCTGTGCCAGGGAAGATTCAGGCTGGATATTAGGAAATACTACTTCTCTGAAAGAGTGGTCAGGCACTGGAATGGGCTGCCCAGGGAGGTGGTGGAGTCACCGTCCCTGGAGGTGTTCAAGGAACGTTTGGATGTTGTGTTGAGGGATATGGTTTAGCAAGAACCATCGGTGATAGGTGGATGGTTGGACTGGATGATCTTACAGGTCTTTTCCAACCTTAGTGATTCTGTGATTCTGTGATACTTGTCAGAGCAGCCATATCCTGAGCTCCTTTAAAGTTAATAGTGAGGTACCACTTCGATCCACAAATTCATTCAGTGTCAAGAAGATAATCCCATGGAATACACATAAATTGCCAATAGACAGCCATTCTTTATAACTTTGTGACTTGCAGTTAAGACTTGTATATCTTGGTATTATTGGCATAAGTTTCATTGCAGTGCAAGGTAGGACATTAATATTTCCTTAATCCACTTCAAAAACAAACACTCCAGGTTTAAACCTGATTTTGGAACAGTCATAAAGCAAGCAGCTCAAATGGTTGTCCTGGGAATCCAGGCTCTTTGTGGTCATTTCTAACTGGTGAGATGCTTAGTGAAAAGCCAAGTCTGGCATTTCTGGTGAAAGAGAAATGCTCTCCTGCTGAAGCACTCTGTAGAATGTGCTTCCTTTCTCCTGACACCTTGCTTTTCAGGTAGGATTGTGCTGCCCTTGACGTTAATGCCAGAATTCCTTTGGATTCCACCAGATAAGGCTTTTTTATCAGTCAGCCTTTGTCTGACATCAGGGCTGTGTTGCAGGAAAACCTCTGCCTGAATCTGCATATGCAGCATGTGGATTTGCATATTTCCCTCTGATGTACTGCCCACCTTTTGTTCCTTTTATTTCCTTATAGCAAAGCAGAATGTTACTGTAGGTGGTAGCTGTAGCTGATTTGAGGCTCAGTGCTGTACTGTTAGATGAAATAGTATCTCATGCTCTGGCAGTGGGTATGAGCAGGGGGGAATCTTGTGACTCACTGAGCCTGTACGTGGCAAGTTCTAAATTATGATCTCTATCAGTTTATGTGGGGCTCAGGGTCATTCTGGGCAGAGTGTTTCCTTTAACTTGATTTAAATCGTGTCAAGTCCCTGGGTTCTGGGGAGAAGAGAGAAGGTTGTGTAATTGCAGAGTATTAAAATCCTCAGGCAGGGTTAGTTCAGAATATGAAAACTCAATTACTGGTTCTGGCACTTGCTGATACATCACAGGTTTTCTTGCCACATGCTGCACACCACACAGTTTGAGTCAAACTCCTGGTTCATTGCATGCTGAAGCTATAGTCATCCTAACTCACATCCAGCAGACTTGTAAGAACAGCACTGCTAGTAACTGGAATAGTTTGCATCAGCCTCTACCTGTAGTACTGAGGTACAAACCATGGAGGTTACATAATGTGGCTTCTCAAGCAGGGTGAAATCGTCTGCTTGGACCAAGACAGTACACTGTGTGCTGCAGCTTATCTCCATACGTGTGTGCATATACTGAGTTGGCAATGGGAGCTCGGTGGGCTGTATGTGGTTCCCTTGATGAAAATACACCAGCTCTGGGGCCTTTCTGTCAAAGGTTTGGTGTGTGGGGCTTCTTCAAGGTTTCTTAAGAAAGGCTTTTCAGTGTTTGAGGTATTCAGAACACCTGGGAACAGCACTGCTAATCCTCAGGAACTGTAAAGAATGGCAGTAGCATGCTCAGCAGAATGCAACACTACAGCTTACAGGCTACCACAGAACTGGAAATTAGATCTAGTTGTTAGCTTTTCATTAATACAAGCATCCAAGTGACCTTGGGCAATTTCTTCCTCTTGCTTCCATTTCTTTTTCTATCTTTTCTGTCCTTACTATCAGAACAGAGTGCTTTCCTGGCAAGAATTGTCTGTTACTTTGTGACCTCTAGCAGGCGGAGCATGTACTCGGGTGTAAGGTTAATGGGGTGGACAGGATGGACAGTCATAGTGGCCAACTTGGATATTTCCGGGCCATTCACCATAACACTTTCTGCCCCAGAGTCCCACAGTCTTGATAACCAAGCTGGCACACTTTCTCTACGCTCTTGTCAAAATCGTTGGACTAAATCCATCAATTCCGTTGCCGTGTATGGCTGGGCCATTACATGGAAGTGAGTCTGGGCAGGGGGCCATTGATCAGGCATCACCCCTGCAGGTCTATCCTGTACTTTCTTTTTTTTTTTTGAGTTATAACAGGACGGACCTCTAGTGGGTCTGTCATAATTGGAGCTTCAAAATCTGATTTAGAATTCTTATTTTCCAGATCAACGAAGTCTGTTGATTCAGGAGTCTGGTCTTTGTCTACTGAAATGCTGCGAACTTGGCCTATTGGAAAATGCAGAATTGGCTTCTTCCCTGTTAATATGCCAAGTTCTTGCTCCAACTTTTCAATGCAGTCTCTCAAAAGTTGGTTTTCACTTTCTAAAGTATTGTTCCTCATTTTGGCCTGATTTAGAGCATTTAATAATGGCCATGCCACTGTGGAGGCAGCCAACTGTCTTTCTTTCATGATTAATGTATCTTCGCTAAGTCCCTGAAAGTAGTCTGCCATGAGATATGGGGAGATATTTCCCATAACGAGCAGGGGACCCCATTTTTCAGTGATAACTGCAAGTTCATAATAAGGAGATCCCACAAATCCTGGGATCTGTCCCGGAATCTTTTTATCTAGAGGGGCAACATTCTCCCCCCGACCTATTTATAGAAATTCCTTAAAAAAGACAAGATGTAAATATTTTAGTATATTTAGCCTGGCTCTCTGGGGGGTCAGGTTAACAGGGGATCAGGTATCAGTGTTGTAGGCTTGCAAAGGAACTCCACAAGGAGCATTCTCCAGGAAGAGATCTTTCCTCAGTGGAAGTCAGCCCTTAAATGGGGTCTAGGAGAGGTGGAGCCTGGCTCCACCCCTTCCAGGCACACAGGTGAATTGCCTTCACCTGTGCACCTATGGTTGACTCAGCACTTGCCTCAGGTGTTTAATCAGAGGTTCAGGCTGTGATTCAACAGTTCCCATACATCTTGGTTCACACCTCTAGACACTTCTGCAATGTTAGTGAAAATAAGCTTTCACAGAAAGCATAATTGTGATCTTTCAACATCCATTTAGTGTGTAAACAGTATTCAGGACAAGCCTTTGAGGTCCTCTCAGGGAACTGGTAGGCATTTTACACTCCGCTTCAGAGCTTTGCTGTTGTGTTCCTTGGTGGTGATGGACTTGCTCCATGAGGGCACTGACAAGCTCAATGACTGCCAGGTTCTCCTCCATGTAAGATCCTCAGGCGAAAGGCAGCATGCAAATATAAAACACATCTTCAGAATGGCTTCAACCTTTAGAAGTTTGGGTGTGAATAAGTGTGTGACCGACAGCATCAGAGTGCCTGCAAGAAATTATTTCTTGGTATGTGTTTTGAGTTCCCTGTTAATTGGTTGGAGTGCAGCTAGTCCTGAAGGTGGGCAGACAAGCCTCTGAAGTTGGTCTTTTAGTGCTCAGGTACTGTCTCTTTTAACAAGTATGCTCAAATGTCTTGATGTTGTGCCAGTGCTTATCTGCTTCTGCAGTGAATGACTTCATCTTGAAATGGTGGCAGCATCAATGGCACACAGGCTGCCTGCTTATACTGGCTGCTTTGAGGTACCTACATTCTGGGAGTGGCTCAACAGATATTTGTCTGCAGATTTTGTGTGCAGTGAAGTTGTGCCGTTGTTTGAATTCTCCTTAAAACTGCACATCTTGCACCTGCGAGAAGCTTTTGCTTCTAAAATTGTCTCTGAGTCTCCAGGACAGCTTGTGTAAGTGAACATAGTGACAATGGGCTTCTTTAATGACTTGTGCTCCTCATTCTGATCTCAAATGTGTATTTTGAGTTCATATCTAAACTTGTTAATATAACGATAATTCAAATACTATGACCTGTGACCATCATTGTAGAAGACTATCTCGCTCATACCTAAGGAGTGTCTCTTTGCTACCAGGAACAGTACCAAGCATTTGCTTTCTGACCGAAAGAAGTGACAAAGCTTAGAGTGAAGATAGCCTGTTGATACTTGTAACTACTACCTCCTGTTTTAGGATGACTTTCAAATAGTTGAATAACTTGAGTCTGATTTTTTTTTTTTTTTCCCTTGACCTTTGTTAGCATCTCTCTGCTGAGATCTCATCTCTGATTTAATGGTTCCTTGTGTGTCTTCTGGGGATGGTGCCTGTGTAACTTCAGGGACGTTTGTTGTGGTTTGGTGATTTTTCTTTTGTGATCAGTATTCCACATCAGAACATCATGTGAACCAGTAGGATTTAAAGAGTTAATGTTCTGGTTCCGTTTACTGCCCCTTATGGGCATGTGGAGTATCCTGACGGGAGGAGAGGTGCGGCTTCCCTGAGGAGGACTTGGCGCGAAGAGGAAGCGGGGGGAAGCGGACCGAGCGCCTGGCTTCCCCCGCTGCCCGGCTCAGCCTTCTCAGCTCGCCGCGGAGAACAGCACGTGGTTCCCTCGCGGTATTGTGGTTTGATCTCGCGTTTTGGATACTCTTTTCTCTCTCATTTTGTTTGATTTAGTTAAATTTAGTAAATTACCGTTCCTTCTCAGATCTAGTGCTGGTCCTTTTTTTTTAAAACCATCCACTAGCTCCCTGCCCTTCCCCCTCTCCCGGAGCGCGTGGCCCGGGGCCGGCCAGATTGCGCGGCAAACCGTTCGTACCCCTTCCTTTTTTTTTTTCCTCGCTCTTCCGTTTTTTTTTTCCGTTTTTTTTTCCGGGGCCTGTGCCCCCCTGTCACGGACTTGTATCCAGAGATAACCCGTGACAACGTTCTGAAGGGTTCTGATAGCTGCTGGTATGTTGAGTCTTAACTCTGAGCCCTAGTGCAGGTATTTGTACTGAACATGAGCAAATGTAACAAGAAAAGCTCTCAGTTGTGTCATGCTTTCTTGGATAGATGGAGCATACGACACTTAAAGTCGCTGGGAATGTATTGGAATTGCAAATCCTCCTGCCCTTTCCAGGTGACAGGGATAGGGCCCAAATACAGCCTTACGTTTACTTAAATTGCCATGTCAACTCTGCTAAGCATGATGCAAAGTGGTATTGACTTGACTTCACATAACATTTTTGTCTCAGCCAAGCCTGGACAGTGTATGTCTTCCACTTGAGAAAGCAACCTCTCTACCCAAGCCCCAGACAAATCCCACAACTGGTTTTGATGAACATGTTTCCATTTCAGTGATAGGCAAATGTCTGCTGTGTTAAATGATGTTTTATTAAAGAACTGTGTGAAGATCAAGGAAGCGTTAGTCCAGTAAGTCTTGAATTATTCACAAAATCTCCCCAGGTTCCTGAAAACTGGAACAATAAGTAACACTAAAAGTTGGGCTGGTGGATAACTTCAAAGATATGCTAAATTGCATAAAAAGAACTGATAACTGCAGAAATAACTTGTTGATTTGGTTCCTGATTCTGTCTGCAATATTTCTTTGAGCTCAGACAAATTTAGCAATTTCATGTGGCTTGCTCTGACCCTAGATTTTTTTCTATGTTGTACGTATATTTGATGTTATTAGATTTGCTTGCAGTAATCCTTAGGGATATGTAGTCTTTCTTTCCATAAGATCAGTAGTGCTTTCTTGCTAACGAGCTTTTTTGAGGATAATAATTCCAAATATATTGCACTCAGTATAAAGCCGTGTAAGTGTTAATTGAAACAGATTGAGGTTTGCACATTCTGTTAGAATGTTATTCAGAATGATAGAAAATAAGCTCTTTGCAGGACTCTTTTTTGCTCAGACATCGCAAACACAAATCTTACCCACCATAGGCTGCAGTTATACAAAATACTTTTTCCTTCAGGTTTATAGCTGGCAATGGATGTGGTACGTGTTGGTAATTGTTGGTATTCTAATGACAGCTGTGGTGAGTGAGAACAAATGCTGGTGTAATCAGTGTGGAGGATGATGTGCATACGGAATGGTCCAACTTGGGTGTGACTGAGCCATTAATTTGAATGCAGTCATGTTCTTTTGAGTCTGTTGGTGGCTGTTGGCTGGTATGCATGGTATTGCGGGGACAGGAACTGTCCACCAGCTAGGTTACTGTCACTGTAATTCCCCATAGAGGAAAAAAATACAGTCGGGGAATTTCTATCTCTGATCACGTAAGCTAGTATTGTGTATGATGAAAAAGATTGAAAATTGCTGTGAAAGATTCTGTCTTGGAGACTTGTTATCTCATGTGTAGTTCTTGAAAGAAAATCTATTGATTCCTACAGTTCTAATATCAGAATTAATAGAAGTACCAAGTTTCTGGTCGGTATCCATTATACCTGAAGTGTTTGCATGTCTAGGGGGCTGGAGCATTTCTCTTTTGAGAAACAGCTGAGAGACCTGGAGAGGATTGAGAAGAATCTTACTTTACTTATCAATATCTAAAGGAGTCAAATGGCTGGGGCTGGGCTCTTTTCAGTGGTGCCCAGCGACAGAGCAAGGAGCAATGGGCACAAACTGGAACACATGAAGTTCCATATGAACACAAGAAATAAATTTTTTAAGGGTTATAGAGCATTGAAACCAGCTGCCCTGAGAGGTAGTGGAGCCTTCTCTGGAGATGCTCAGCTCTACTTTCTTGTGCCACTGCTGTAGGGAACTGCTTTGGAGGGGTCGGACTAGGCTTGCTCCAAAGGTCCCTTCCAACCCCTATGGTCCTGGGATTCTGTGAACTGTGGTGCTATCTCCTCTGCCCAGCTCATGTTTCTTCATGACTCCAAGGAAGTAGCTTCTAAGATAGACTGCAGTGGAGGTTGTTGAAATTAAATTGTGTGGTGGAAAAGGCATTGCAAGGATTGCGGTAGATACAGTGTGGGAAGTCATAGTAGTGAAAGCCCAGCTGGACAGTAAAATGGCCCAGCAGGAGGTAGGTTATGCAGGGCCTGACTCTTGCCTGTGAAAGAGTGAATTGTAGGCTTTCCTTTGTAACAGTCAATGGAAAAGTTAAGACTGAGCCCTGACTGTCAAAAATTCGTTAAGTAGTTAGAACACCTGCAAGATTTTATCTTCCTTTTTTTTTCTTTCTTTTTTTTTTTTTTCCCTGCCAACCATTGGAATTGATGGTGGCTCATTCTGTGTCATGCAAAATAGCCTCACTCTGACCCGCTTGTTGCTTTGCTTGTCTTGTTAGCTGTGGCATGTGATATAAGCAGCATGAGGTGCTTGTTTCTCTGGTGTGCCCTTCTCTGCTACCACTGGTGCTGGGGGCAAATACATCAGTGACTGCACCCCGATGGCTGGGGCTCCTGCATAGGAGCAGGGCGTTTGGCTGGGCTGCGCCCTGCTGCTGGGATCTCCCTGCCAGACACCCCGGCATATGCTCTGTATTCACCTGTGGAAGCAAAAGCATCTGGAAAGTTGGTTTATTCCCTGCCTGGAGATGTCTGCAGCATAAGGTTGTATCCTTAGGTGACATGAAGGCAGCGTAGCTGAATGCACAAGGGCTCTGCTGGGAGCCCTACTGCTTGCTGGCCCTGGGCGTGCGGAGATCAGTGGGGAGCAGTGAGCATGACTGTCAGCCTGCTGGGCTGTGTTAGGGCTGTAGAAATAGCTCCCACCACTTTATTTGTGGTGGTTTGAGGGCTGTGTACCATGCAGGACTGCTGCTGTGTCCAGCCTGAAGCTACAGTCTGCAGCTGCTGAGTCCTCCTTTGTGTAAGAATTCAGCTGTACCAGGAAAGCACATTGCAGAGCACCTAGACAAAAATCTGCTGTGCTCTTGATAGCCTTTTTTTTGGTGACCACTTGGAACAGGAAATATATCTTTGTAGCTCCTTATTAGTGTCTAATGTCATGGGCCAACAACCAGGATGTATGTTTGCATGGATAAGCCCTTTGAACTGGGGGTAAATATCTGACTTTCTAGGCTAAAAAGAGGCCAAGGTAGTTTATTCCCTGAAAAGCTGTTCATTTGTACAGTTGCCATATGACAGTTGCCTGTAAGAATTCAAGATGGGAGGACAGTACCTGGTAAGCTCCTGGCTTGGAAATAACTGCTACAGGGCTGTGAGAAATGCAAGCATGTGGAAGCCTTGGTGGAGCTCGGTGTCTGTGGGTTACGGTGTAAGGGCCACCTCCTGTGACTCTTGTTATGGTGCTGCAAATCCATTCAATTCAGCAAATCCAGTGCTGAATTCACTTTCCAGCACCCAAGTACTGTGCATACTTGTTTTAGAGTAGAAATGCAGTTTGTGATGAACTTTTTCCTTCTCCTGTACCTCTTTAAACCTCTGGGACAAAGTCATTTCTGCTGCAAGCCTTACGCACCAAGGAGCCAGTCTGGGGACGACTCAGTGTGTGGATAATAAAAAAGGTTAAAAGGGATAAATGCTGAGAACTGTGGCTCCAGCCCTCTTTTGAATTCTGGCGTTCAGAATGAAAGGCAGCTTCATGAAACACCACCTCCTGACTTGTTCCAGCATCCATCCTTGCAGCTGCTGTGCCCTGTTGACACAGTATTGAATTTCTTCAGTGTGCAGTGCATTTATCTGGCTGATGCTGTGAGGGATGGTGCTGCTGATGGCCCCGGGAGAGTACCAGTGCTGCACAGAAGCTTGCTCAGCTCGGGGTGCCACCAGCAGGCCCTCGTTAAATAGATCTTGAATCTGGGGCTCCCAGTAGGTTAGTGCCAGAAGCGTGCATCATCCATACTCCTTGCTGTGCTGCCAGGCCCAGGTTTTGCAGCAGCACAGGCGGTTTATTATTCTTTGGTCACTGCTGACCCCTGTAATGGTCTGCACAACTTCTGGAGGAAAAAAATATATCAGAGCTATTTTAAAAGTGCTTTCTTTGCTCAGTGGCTTCTCTAAGCCCTGGGGGCTTTGCTGCCTTATCCTTTGCATCTTTGAGACTGTCTTAGGGTGCAGTGTCCCTGTGGTCCTCATAGTGCATTAGAGGGTACGTGCATCCTATTGCTTTGTGTGTTGAGACGGGTAATGTTGAAAATGCATAGCTTCTATCATGAGACAGTGATTATTTTTTGAGGGAAATGTGAGACAATGTTTCAGATTTGCTTCTTGACCCAGTCATAATGGATTGTCATTTGGTCTAGGTTCAGAGGCTCAGAATAGGTAAGCAGGTAAATGGTGCTTAACTCCTAGTGCAGGTGTATCTTCCTAACACACGTGCATGCCTCCTGAGAGATGGCTTTGTATTAAATACTAAATGATGTATTAGCATAACATCTGAGTGTGCTGTGATTACAGCTTTGCCTCAATCCTTTGTATGGAGGTGAATGTAGAAATGCGCCTTACACCTTCCAGTAGAGCTACGTTTTGTTCAGTGTGGGGGGGGGGTTTGATCTCTGATTGCTGTGGATCTCTGACTTGTAGTGCTCAGGTGTCTCCTGAGGCTTCAGAAGAGGATGGCTGATGAGACTTCACTGGTGAAATACAGTGAATACCTCTTGGTAGCATTAATTGCTGTCTGGAGCAATCTGTGGGAGGACAAAACAGAGCTGGTGTGTTATTGAAATGCTCCTGTTACAGCTCAATTTCTGCAGAACTAACAGAGAAAATTGTCCATTTTCTTCCATAAGATTTCACTGTTTATTCCTAATTAGGAAAGCTCATGCTAAAATGACAGTTTATTTTTCACATCTCATTTTCCTGTTCTTAAATAGCTTCAGATTTCTTTTAAGAAATGCCTTTTAGGGACTTCTAAATGCAAGTGCTTGAGCCAAAGGAGAAGAACGCGTTATTGTTGAATGCTGATGTGAAAAGAATTCTGGCAATGCATTACAGATGCGCTGGTGTGGTCTCTGCTCAGTAGCAGTGATTTGTGCTGTTTTCTCTCAAGAGGAATTTCATCATTAACTTCTTTTTGTCTCTAGAAGGAGTTAAATTTCAACGGTAGCTGTATGTCCTCAATAGCTAGGTCATTATTTATGCCATTAAAAATAGTAGAGTACTTTTCCAGTGCCCAGAGCTGTGCCAAATGCAGAGATCGGCATGTTCTCACCAATGTGCTGTGAGATGAGGGCTAGGTTTTTTTTTTTGTTTTGGAAGAACTGTTTGCACTCAAACCCAGAAACTTCCTGATGTGGGTTGTCTTGATTAAATGTGAATTAAGACTTTAGAGCTTGCAGGCTTGTATTATGCTTTTCAGAAAGATTGTTTTAGTGCACCTACTACACGTTCAAGATCCCAGTTTTCAGGCCTGGCAGTGAAACAGTAGTTTGGATCCCTGCGCATGTTTTCAGGATAGTTTGTCCAAGGAGATGAATTCTCTCAAAAATAGCAAGATATGAAGTCCTATTAGTCTTATTAGCAGTCTGATTAGCAACAAAGAGTCGGCATCTGGATCTGCAGTGACAAAGCACGTGAAGGCTGGGAGCCATGGATGAGCAGCACTGGTGTACTCTCAAAGCAGGGCCTCCATGGAGACTTCAGCTCCCTGGGTGTGATAGAGATGATGATACTTTGAGCTGCACATGTTCACAGTGCTGTACAAACATTTGTGGTAATTAATCCTCCTTGCTCCTGTGGGGAAGGTGAGTATTTTTGCTTCTTTCAGTCGTAGCTCTGGAAAAATCACAGGCTACCACTGGCTTGTTACTGTTGTGCTGCTGTGATCCTGAGCAAATGCCGCTTCATTTGTATTGTGGTGTCATCGGAAACATACTAAATACTTCCAGCTGGTCCCAGTTCTTGAATACCTTCCCATAACATGATATTGTGAACATGACTGATCTGTGAGCTAGGCTCAGTCCCTCTCCTGCTGGCAGCTTCTCAGCAGCTGTGATCTGCCCCCTGTGTTGTCCCCCTGAAGCTCTTGCAAGAGCCCAAAAGAGAATGAAAACACCTCTTTCAATAGTGCTGAGTACAGCAGTGAAGTCCAGTTTGAGGCTTTGTTTCGGTAATGCTTATGCAAATTCAACACTATTTCTATACACCAGACAGGCTTTGAGATTTACTTTCATCACTGAATTCTGATGCTACTATAACCTTCACAGGTTACCTCCCAAATTTGAAGCAAACTGTTCATCCTCCCAGTGCCAGGTCTGAAATGTGCTCGTAAACTGCCCCTAAACTCATGGGCAGTCTTGCTGACAGTAGGTGCTTGTTCTTGGTGGCGCTTCCATCCTGTTTGCTCGGGGTACCTGTGTGGAGTGCTCCACAGAGGTATCTTATTAAAATAATTTGCCCCAAAGTAAGAGGATTTGAGTTAGCGTTGCTAGCTCCTGCTGTTTCATTGTGAACTTGCTTAAGCCTTCTTACATAAGGGTAAGAAACACAAAGCTATTGCCCTTTGAAACTTGGTACAGAGAATGTTTAAAGCTGATTTGAGAATTTGAAAGATGCCTTTATAAAGAGTGGAAGTAAAATGGGATTTTCAGGGTTTTCTTGAGGGGGGAGACAGTTCTGACTGCACATTTGGTTTTGGTGGTACTGAACAAGATCAGAGCTCACTGGGAAGCTCACTGTTTCCTGCTTGCTCCCAGCTTGGGAACGTTCTTGTTTTCTGCTGTGAAGAAGTGGGAAAATGCTGAGCCTTTATGTAGCATTATTGGGTATTGGACAATATTGGTACATACCATATAATAATTATATAATATAATATATTGCAATATTATAATATATTAAAGTATATCATAATAATTGGTATATACAACCAAGTATCTAAGGACACTGAGATGCTATAAGAATACTGACATGTAATACAATGGTCAAAATAAATTTCCTTTTTCAAAGACTTGTTTAAAGTTTGAAGAGGAATGTTTCACATCAAATAATCTTCAAGATCTAAGTTGGAGTTCCTGGTGTTTGGCAAATCATGTTCTAATATGAATTTGAAAATATAGAGCTATGCTTAGATTTGTTTTACAAGTGGTACAGTCAACAGGGAAGTTCTTGTAAGGATTCTTGTACTAATAATAGCTCCCTTACTGTCATTATGGGTTATGCCCTGGCTTTAACGCAGAGCCACATCATGCTGAATGATGCTCAACACTCACCTTCTGATCTGCTCAAGGAATAGTAGGGAGGTGCAGCTGTGTATTGCACTGGGTGCTCCTTGCATTGATGTATCAGCTCTATTGCGGGATTTGTGGAGTTTTGGTGGCTTTGATCTTACCTCTGGTGCCAATTATTTTGGCTCAAAAATGAGCTTTAACAATGACTTGGCTGTGAAGAGAATAATAAAGGACAAAGACCAGTTGCATGCACAAAATATTACTTGTGTGTGTTGCTAGTCAATATTTGGACTTGAATTAATGCAAGTATATAAGGCAAGGTATTCTGATCCTGCCCTGTTGGCTTGCATGTGTGAAGCCATGTGTAGATTTGTGTATCTGTTGTCTGATTCTGCAGATTTGGAGAATGGCAGTTTTTTCTTTTATTTTGATTGCATAAATACTTGGATGCTTGTTTCAGCTGCTCTGGGGCCTTTAGAGATTTTGCCCTAAAGGGAAGGAATTTCTAGCCAAGCTCTTTATTCAAAGCAAAGTTCTTTGGAATAGTTTCTTTTATCACGTTCTGTAAATGAGAAAGAGGCCCAAAGGAAAAAGCTGTGGCTTGAAACAGAAGGAAAACATCAGCCTGGCTGCAGAAGAGGGGAAGCAGCTAAAATATTCATTTCTAGTAGGCTGGGTAACAACATACGTTAGACTGGTTTGACTTTTTCCAGGTATAAACTCTGTGGTGATATGCACTGCCACATGCAGGAAGAAAGGCTTCCTGAAGCAGAACATCGGATGGAGCACTCAGTGAGCACAGGGTAGTGGATGCAGCATGGTGTTTGTTTAAAAGGAAGCTGACATTTGTCAGGAGATGTGGCAAATATGCCATTATTTTTTATTTTCTACATAACCTGGGAGATATCAGACATATTCTAATGAGATTCTGAAATGCCAAGCTTATAAATATTGATAGAGAAAGTTCATTCTCATCCTTAGAGAGATTGCATTTTGCAATTATAAGGCTTCACTCATGTGAACTGTATTGCAATTTGTTCTTCTGTCTCCTTCACAGGAGAAGCTGCTCTGAGTTACAGTTCAATCTCTGTTCTCAATCAGCCCTCTTTTGCCACCTGTATTTCTAAGCTGATGAGATACTTAAAATTGCCTGGTATTCAGATGCCAAACAAGGAGATTTCAAAGGCTTATGTGCAAAACTTATGTGGTAGCAGCAGCTGTTTTCTGTTAGAAGAATATGAAAGTTGGCCAGTTCCTTGCTTTAGAGGGAAATGATGCGCTTTTCAATGAAAGCTTTTAAAAAATGTTGGCTTATTCATCATGTTCCCCCCCCCACATACCAGAATTCCTTTGATTTCAAGGCTTTGTGAATAAATTCTGTCGAATATGCTGTGGGTTGAGCCATGTAGATGCATGCTCTTGTGGAAAACTGGGCTGTAACTCCAGAGTGTGCTACTGGTTCTTAATGAGTTGCAGTGAATATGTGTAAGACTTTGCAGTAACCTTCACTTAGTTCACCACAGTAAAACCTGTCAGATTAGCTTCAGACTTGAGGGAGAACAAACCCAAACAAAAAATAATAATCCACTACTACCAAAAGAACCCAACAAAGAAACAGTCCTTCAGCCCTGCGGAGGGATTTTCACTGCTGTGTCTGAATAGTATCTGCTGTGAGTGATGGCTGAAAGGTATATTCCCCCTGGTAATCTGCAAGAGCTGTGTAAATCATCTTTTGCTGCTTGAGCATCTTCCAAGCTGAAGACAAAGCTTTTGAATCTGGCTTGGAATTAAAGATATTTACAGCAAATGCTGTGTGGGGAAAAGTGACTGGCCTTTGCTGCTGATATGTGGTCCTAAGACAGGGAAGCTGTCCACTTGACACAGTACAGGCTTGCTCTTGGTCTGGGCGTTGTGGCACCTCCATTGTGGGCACTGAAGCAGAAAGGGGAGAATCGAGTGACTTTTTGAAGGTACTTCCTTTCTCTGCTGGCTACAGGCTTCTTGCCGGCTGTCCCACAGTTTGATGGTATTTTCAAATCTGTTAACAGTAATCATCTATCATTATGACTCCAGTCTTTGTTCTCTAAATAGAAAATAAGGACAGGCCATGCAGTGAATAGATCAAAGCTGCCTTAACAGCGTGCTTTCTGTCAAGTGTATATACTCTCAGCAGAGCTGCATTCAAACTGACTGCTGTTAATCTGTTGTTGGTACCCAGTGAGAGCATGTAAATGCATCAGATATTGAAGTAAATTGCATCCTAAAGTTCTTGCCCTCAGAATTGTGCCAATACTGATTTTTAGTATATATTGCAATTCCTTCATGCAGAACCACGAAGTATTTACTTACTATCTAGTGGAAGGGCCTCTGAAATTACCCGATTCTGTGAGCGTGAACCCATGTCAGTAATGACCCAAAAAATCAGACACAAGCGAAAATCCAAACCCCTCAGAGCCTGGAACTCTATTGTCCTGCTTCTGATTTGACAAACAGAGCAAAATCATCCAGTTCAGCAGTTTTATTGGAGCCTTTGTAGAATTAAGTACCTTGTTGCAGAAGGTAGTGGCTATTCAGGTGCCACCTTTCCTCTATATGATAACACTGAGTCCACGTTGCAGAGATTGTTTGAGAAGGAACCAGGCAGGGGAAGATGACTCTCCTCTCCAGCTCTAGCAGAGTGTATCTGCAAGATACAAGGGGAAGTTATAGCAGCATGAGCTGAAGAATTGTTTTCATGACATGCAAACTGTGCTGATAAATGTACTGTGGGAGAGAGACTGCAGAAGATTACCTGTGGAGGATGGAAGCTCCCTCTGGGCTCCATGCCAGCCAGAAGTCACATGGCTGTGGCAGGTACTGGGCTGAAGCTGAACTGAAATCCTGGTGAGAGGCTGAAAAATGCTTTTATTTTGGCAAGAATCTAGAGCACTTGTATTCAGTAATGCAAGGGGGTGATTGACTGTATTTGTTTTAGCCATCTTGGACCTATTCTGCATCAAGTGAATATCCCCTGGATATATCCCAAACCAATATATTGGATATATTCTGGTAGATATTGGCCTGGGATGGGACGTGCCCTGGCATAGGTTTCCTAGCATTGTGCAAGCCAGCACAAGCTGACTTTGGCATCTTACAGGTGGAACAGCTGTGCAGCGTGAGGTTTTTCCCACTGGTGCCTCATTAAACTGGTGCAGTAGATCCTCCAAGAACAGGCACTTTATCCCTTCTTAGAGAAATGACTTCTGTGCAGTTCAGTACAACTACAGTATTTATTTTTTTCTCTGTTGGTAATTGCGTACCATATTTTTCTCTTTCCCTCCTTCATCCCTTCTCTCCCTGATACAGCTGCATTTCCCTGGCAGCAGTGGTGACCTGGGGGATTTCACTTCATAGGTATGTTCGCTGCTTTGACCTGTCCTTCGTGGCAATAGTGCTTCTTGCAGATGACTTCGGCATCATCAGGTCAAAGCCTTCAGGCACTCTGAAAGCAAGTACTGTGAAGTGCAGTGAGCTTGAATTTAGCAATAGCTTTAGTTGCCTAGATCTAAATGTGTGTATAACTTTTCTTATCCTCTGGGGGGAAAGACCACAATGTTCAGTCATGGATGTAGAACTCATCTTTCAGGCTGGTGCTGTGGCTTGTGGTGGTATAGATGAATGCCCACTGCGAGGCTCTGCTTCATGCAAAGCAGCTGTGGTATGAACCTCTCTGTGCTTTGGAAGTCATTTAGTGTAAAGTCATTTAGTTTTCCAATAACAGGCTGTGATAAGACTGACTGCAGACTTGTAATGTTCCCCTAACGCAGTGCAGCTTATATGAAGAAGTTAAATGCTTCAGAGTGGGCAAAACAAGAATATTTGTAATGGATATTTCCTGCTCATATTAAGGAAGAGTGAATAGGGCAGAATTTGAACAAAAATGCATTATACTTCATCAGGAAAGGTTGCATGCATAAATTGTCTCTGAAATATAACATTAAGGTATGCTTCAAGGACATGGGCAGATCTGTTCTCTGGGTGCTTATCTGTGAAGATTTCTCACAAGTTGATGCATTGCTACTTTGCGTTTGTTCAAGGATGGCTCCAGTGTGGAATGAGAAAATCTCGAACAGCCCTGGGTGGTGCTTTTATTATAATTCTAAATTCGAGGAACCACATTTTTCATAATTAGGGATAAAAGCAGGAGCAGTGGAATGACTTTTTTTATTAAAGAATAACTGAATATTCCTGGCAGATATATGAATATGTACATGAATTATTCTTTGGGATTATTAGTAATAAGATGGTGAATCTTTCTTGGTAATGTGGGAAATATTGCCATAGAATTGATTGCTTACCTACTGTTCAGTCCCTGTGTTTTAGGACAAAGAAAAATTTACACTGCATATCAATGTGTTTTTCACCATATTTTTATAGCCAATTTTGTCTCATGTGACTGACAGATCTTAGAAGAACACTTATGAAATAAGCAGATGACCTGCTTGTTTTTGTTGGTTATTAACACTGCAGCCAATGAAGACAAAACAAAAGAATGGAAAACCAAGGTAATGTAACTCCAATTGACATTAGGCAGTGCAATCGGTAGACAGTAGGGAAGCAGAAGGGAAAAATATCAGTGTATGTGCTGAATGATCCTCAGTGAGGCATCCTTAGTGAGGTCTTTTCTACCTCTCTCCTTGGGAGGGAAGGCTGACTGGTTTTGAACTTCAAGATCAAGCTCTTACTGTTTGGTTTAAATAGCAAAATGTTTGAGATCTCCTATTCACTGAGTGGGTAGTGCTCATCAAAACTATTTCCTCATAGAGCTTGCTGGCATCATGTCTATGCAAGAAAAATGTAAGTGTGCTTGAATACGTGGTTGAGATGTAGAGCAGAAGGGCTGTGGTGTGCTGGAAGAGAGCTGCGCTGCTGGCACGGCAAGGGGAGGTTGTGCAGGGATGTAGAGCTGTTTGCCTTTTCCACGCTGTGTATTTAAGCTGTCAGGAGCAGTTTCTTTTACTGGTTCATAAGAGACTTTTCCATTAGCAAGATGCTATTTCATCCACCAGAAATCTGCCACTTCTTGCTGCCCAGAATAGGCGGCTACCTCCTCTGTGGGTTTTCACCAAGAGAACTGCCCTGCCAAAGGGGGGTTCTCCATTAGCTGCTTCAAGAGGGCAGTGTGTGACCTGAGTGGGACAAAGTATTCTTTGCAGACGGATGACTTAGAGAATCTCATGTGGGGATTTTCTGATTGCACTCCATGGGAGGATTTGGCTTGCTGCTTTTCCCTTAAGAGCGTTTCTGCTATAGGTCCATACACCATCAGGCAGAGAAGCATTCATTAAGGATACTCTGAATGGAAGACAAGAATCACTTATGTTCTCTGCTACCTGAGGGTCAGTTTCATTATTGTGAGGTTTGGTTTCATCTAGGCAAAGCTATAGTGAAGAATTACATCTCGGTATTTACACTCTTATGCCAACTTGAGTTGTTTTTAGCTTTGCTAAATACACAGATGTGATCATTAAGCATAATAGATTCCTTTTTCCATCTCTAATTCATTGCACACCATTGGCCAAAATACGTACTTATTAGCTTAACTTACTATTTAACCCGTTTTCATAGAATCATAGAATAGCCTGGGTTGAAAAGGACCACAGTGATCATCTAGTTTCAACCCCCACTGCCACAGGCAGGGTCACCAACCACTAGACCAGGCTGCCCAGAGCCACATCCAGCCTGGTCTTGAGTGCCTCCAGGGATGGGGCATCCACAACCTCCTTGGGCAACCTGTTCCAATGCAGCACCACCCTCTGTGTGAAAAACTTCCTCCTAATATCTAACCTAAACCTCTCCTGTCTCAGTTTAAAACCATTCCCCCTTGTCCTATCACTATCTACCCTTGTAAACAGACATACCCCCTCCTGTTTATATGCTCCTTTCAAATATTGGAATGCCACAATGAGGTCTCCCCGAAGCCTTCTCTTCTCCAATCTAAACAAGCCCAGTTCCCTCAACCTTTCTTCATAGGAGAGGTGCTCCAGCCCTCTGATCATCTTAGTGGTCTTCCTCTGGACTCGTTCCAAGAGCTCCATGTCTTTCTTATGCTAGGGACCCCAGGCCTGGATGCAGTACTCCAGATGGGGCCTCACAAGAGCCGAGTAGAGGGGCTCTTTTTTATTAAGCATCAGTTTTTAAAATGGGCAATACAGTTGAGGAACAAAAGTTACGGTCATACTGGCTGCTGTGGTGAGCTGTGTAGTGTGCTTTGTGTGCTTCGGAGGAGTGGGGGAAACTGGAAAATGTTAAATTGCAGCAAGACCTGGTACCTTGCTGGCACTTGATATAAATATATTCTGAAAAGATGAGGCAGGTTCAGCAGCTGGAGATAAGGACGATGAAGGGAACTTGGCCAGGATGAAAGGATGATGTTGCATGACAGACAATCTCTTGCTTGAAGCAGTTATTGGCCGTGAAATGGTGAGGGTTGACAGGTACTGCGTGGCGCCTCTCATAGAGATTTTCTAGAGATATTTGGACAGGTTTGAGACTTTGCACTTTGCTGTCTACTACTTGTTTAGGTAAAGGGAGCTTGAGAATGGAGAAAGGGAATAACCATATTGATACTTTTTTTCTGAACGCTGTAGGTCAACCATTACATTCATTTTACTGGAAGGAGAAATAGACAACTGGTTTGGGCAGATTCATTGTTTTCTGATGTTTGCCTTGTAGTCTTAAATTATTGTTTGGGTTTATGAATGTAACAATAATTCCCTCTTGATTACTTTGAATGGAAAATACAGCATCTATGAACAGATCGAAAGGATAAAATAAGAGAGAGGGCACCTAATTGCAGTAGAGTAGTAATAAGTGGGCACACAAGTTTTACATTTCATTTCAGACTCC
The DNA here is from genome assembly GCA_016647715.1 of Pavo muticus. Lineage (NCBI taxonomy): Eukaryota > Metazoa > Chordata > Aves > Galliformes > Phasianidae > Pavo > Pavo muticus. Next base: position 1,356,164 of record JACDJE010000177.1, read on the forward strand.
TTGTTGGAAAAAAAGTATTTCCATGCAGGTCTTAGTTCCCATTGAGCACTATTTTATCTCTGTGTCCAAAAGATGATGCCTAGAGAAAGAATAAATGGAACAAAGTGAATATACTCCAGTCTTCTGGCCACTCCAGATACTCTCAGCAATCAATACTTCAGGATTTTGACCCTCTGGGAAAGCAGAGGTTCTTTAATATATCTTTAGGAACCTGACAGGTTAAATCATGCTTTGGTTCCCTGTCAAATGACTATGCTGGAAAGTGAGCTATCCAATTAGAAAATGAGCTTTGAGAAGCAATATTAGGAGTTGCAAAACTCTGTCAAATCTAGGGATGCAAACTGGTGTTTTGGCAGGTGAGGATGACAGATAAACACTGAGATCTTTTAGAAATGCAGAATTTAGAAGCACCTATCAAGGGACTAGGTGGCTCAGACTGGTAATAAATAATGTGCTATTTGCCTGTTTAAATTCATTGTAGGCTTGCAAGAATGCTGCTTTCTTTGCTGACGACAGTATTATAGCTGAAAATGCTACTGGGCTCCAGTATTGTGTATATCTGTGCTGCATATTCATTTGTTTTGTGCATGAATGAGTTTTCTACTTTGTTAGAATGATGGATTACACTTGGTACAGATGGGACTGGTGTTGGCCAGGGTATCCTCATTAGTTTAGTGATGGGATTCCCCTTGGTTTCACTGGGAGCACACTTATGCTTGTGCTGGAGGGCCTTTGAAGGCTGACTTTGGCCCGTGACCATTTGCAGGGCAAAAGGAGGCTCTTGTGCCAAGGCAGCAACATGTTCAATATTTGCAGTGTTTGTTTGCAGATGAGACATGGGTGCAAAGATGCAAACTCTCAGTCCTTGTTAATGTCACTTTTCCCCCGTGATAATGGAATTTGGCACATTTCAATCCTCCTTGAATGCTCTTGCAAGAATGTGGCATTACACAGCCTGTGAAGGTAGTTAGCCCTGGTAGTGTGCAAAGCATTGGTGACAGTAAGTTCTCTGTCTTTCCACATCGTTTAAAAAACTGAAAATCTTTGACATACAAGTAGAACAGTTTCTGATCAGCATGACTTGCAAAAAGCATGCTGTAAACATTCTAAAAAGAGTAGAGGTGTTGAACTGCCTGGGAATTTGCTAATGAGAGCACTGTGTGGTCTTCATCCATTTTGTGCTGTGAATAGCTGCCTTGCACTAAGTCTGTACAGCTGAAACTGCTAAGATATGTATCAGAAATTTCCCCAGATCCAGGAGTATTGAGATATGTCCTGTTTAATATTTTTATTGATGATCTGGATGAGGAGATTAAGTTTGCAGTAAGTTTGCGAGGACACTGAGTTGGGTGGAAGTGTCGATCTGCCTGGGGGTAGCAAGGCCCTACATAGGGATCTGGAGAGGCTGATTGCTGGGCTGAGGCCAATGGGATGAGCTTCAATGAGACCAAGAGCTGAGTCCTGCTCTCTGGTCACACAACAACCCCAGGCAACACTACAGGCTCGGGGCAGAGTGGCTGGCAGGCTGCGCCGAGGGAAGGATCTGGGGGTGTGAGGTGACAGCTGAACACGAGCCAGCTGTGTGCCAAGGTGGCCAAGGCAGCCAATGGCATCCTGGCCTGTGTGACAAATAGTGCTACCAGCAGGAGCAGGGAGGTGATATTTTGCTGTGTGCATTTTGTTCTAGGTGTTGTGGCCAGGCACTCTCTTCTGGCTGTGATTTCAGACACCTAGAGAACCTAGATGGGACCTGTCTGGGCTCTCCCTACAAATCCCAAGCCTTTTCTTGCTGGTATTCACTGAGATTCACTGAGTTTTATATGTTCTCTTTGATAGATGATGGATATTGTTTGAAGGCTCAAAGATGAGATCAAGGCTGTAAGCTTCCTTTCTTGTCTAAGTTTTTTCTAGATCATGTCAGTACAAAGAGTTTGTGGTTGAGACTGTGCTTTGTCAAACTCTCGTATGTAAGGAAATGTCTGAAATATTGGAACAGAGAAGGACAGAAAATGTATTTAGGTGTTGCTTTTGACTCCTCTTCCCCCTCTGTATTGCTTCAAGAGGCATATGCAACCTAGTGCTACCTACATGTTCACTAGAAGCATGTGAATTTTTTTGCTATATTCTATTCTACTTTCATTCAATGTTTTGGGAGGATAAGATGACCCAAAGTGGGATGGGTATTCTTAGAGTGACAAACATCTCACTTAAGTGGCAGGCTGAATGGTTCTTTATATGCTTGTACAAGTTTGCCAGCAGTGGTTCTGCCCTGGGTTTTGTCTCCAGAATTCTGGCTGGTCTGGGGTTTCAGTGAGTGTGTGATCCTGAGTGGCAGAGTTGCCTACTCCTAGCATTTCAGAGTGAACTGTGTTAAATGGAGAGCTGAACTTCCTTCATCAATGATTAAAAGAGTTCTGTAATGGTAGATAAGATGTCTTTTCAGAAAGTAGCTTGTTTTCCATGATGTCAGACATTTGTGTGGCAATACTTGAATTAGAGGTCTTTCTATCGCTTGCTGAAGTTGTTCTATAAGTTGCTTCTGGAGAAGGGAAGTACTTGGTAGAATATGGGACATACTGAGTTGATAAAGGACCAGAAGCTCATATCTCTCTTTCCCAGCCTTTTGCATTCCAGATACCTGTGCAGGGTCTGGATAGATGAATACCAGAGCTTATGACTCAACACTGCCATTTCAGCTTCATAGAAACACATTCCAAAAATACACTGAAAAATAAAGCTGTTCGGCTGGTCTTTTCTAGCAGAAGAAAATGAGGCTTCATGTGATATAGCACTGGTTATTGTGTAGTGATTTAGTAAGCATTTTAAAAATCCATTTATTCAGGGCTAGAGTTATATGTTTCTGTCCTGGGCAGCATCTTATATTGCTGAATCCAGGCACTGCTGACAGCAGGGAGGTACTTAAAAGCCTGATGACTAATGCAAGGGTTTTATGTTAACGGTAAATATTTTTGATACAGCATTCTTATATATGTACATTACTAATTCTAGTAATAATTTTTATTCATTAGCTGGTCATCGATGACCTATGTCTTTGCCAGTTTGTCTGAGCTGGAGCCTTTTCCCAGCTACTCGCAATGACATCCGTGGCACTCGCCCACCAGTGGCTGTTCTCTGCCTGACGGTTGCTGTGTTTCAGTGAATCATTCTGCTCCACACCTCTGCTTCTTAGCAAATTGCCTTCTGAGCCCTGGCACTGAAATGCAATTGGTTATGCTTCATTATCTCATTCAATAGAAATTCAGTCTCCTGAAGACTACAATTAAGTTTCCTCTTTGTCTGAAAGACACAGAATTCGACTGCAAGCTTGTAGGTCTTTTTTGAAGCAGGGAAGGGAAGACAAGGCAGAAAAATGCTAAACTGAACCTGAGACAACATGCTGTGACAGAATTGCTTTGGAGCTTTTCCTCTGTAACTTGAGTGTGGAAACTGAGAGCTGCAGATGAGACATCTGGCCCAGCAGTGAGGGATGTGGACAGGGCTGGTGGCTACCACCCTGCCTGGCCGAGGGACATCGGTGACTTCAAAGCACACAGTTATCCTCAGAGCCTGGTGCTTTGGCATACTGAATGCGTGTTGCTCATATAATCTACAAACTCCGTATTCTCCAGGCAGACCCCTTGTATTTATTGTGCATTAACTGTCGTAGAGGGGCTTATAGGTGCTATGTTTTCTGTTCAGTGAGTATAGAGGTCCAGTCATAAACTACAAGAGTAGGTCAGTCAGTCATAAATAGAGGTAGTTGTTACTGCCCAAACTGAGGATAAATGATTTATTGACACTTAAAGGAATCCCTACTTTACTGTCCTTAACTCCCGTTCCTGTCTTAAGATTGGCTGAATGTGTGAAAGAGATCTCTAGCCTCAGTTTCCAGTACGTGAACTCCTGCTGAGACAAGGACAGTGACAGGTAGTGGAAGGAATGACACGCAGGTGAAACACTCGGCCAATCCTTTATTTTTTTTTTCTGTGGAGCGAGGTAGAGGAGTGACTTTAATGCTGTGCAAATCCTGTGCTGCTGTTCTGCAAAAGTCCGAACTCGGGGGCCTGTAAGCTTTGGCTGCTCCTGGTCCCAACCTCTGTCCCCTTCTAGTTCTCAGCGCTGCCTCATTCTGCCTGCTATCCTCAGGTTTGCTGAGTTATTCCATGTCAGTGTTGTGAGCTCATAGGATTTTTCAGAGTGATGGCTTTATTTTTTTTTCCTGTTCTTCAGTCCTGCCAGACTGCCCTGCAGCAAAATGCATTTCAGGTAGGAGCTCTCACTAGTCCCTCTAGGAATAAGTCACTGCTTCATTTCTCATCTGTAAAAGGGAAGCAATCACTGCCACTGTCTCATGTGACATAGGAATAGAAAGTCCATTTGTAGCTATGTGATGTTGGGGCTCCATAGACATGAAGCCATTCAAGACTTTTTAGGAGATCTGTGTAGCTGTGTCTTTCAAGGCTTCTCCTTTCCTTACTGGTTTGATTCTATAGGATCATCCCATGAAAAATCATTAATTTAGCGTATGCATTGTTCTTCAGAGAAGACAAGCAGCATGAAGAACAGCCTCCCTACTTAAGCTCTGTGACTATTAGCAACTGTCGGTTGAAGATGAACAGTAGCTTTTACTTTCCTGTTATAAAAAATGAAAAGTAAAAAGGAAAAAAAAAATTCCCCAGGCATTTTTTTTCTTTTAAGTTTGGGTAATCCTATGGTGATGTAATAAAATGTGATGGCTTTGCCAGCCCTTGCTGGGCTATTTTCTATATTGACTCGACCTGTTCTCACAGAGCCAGGTTTTTGACTGTCCGGTAGTAAAGGTTTTGCTGCTGCCTGTAACCTGTCTGGTTAAACTGCTGATGCGTCAGGCTTATGGAAGGGGTTGGAAAGCTCTTGTATCTCACTGTATTATGCTTTGCTGTAGAACAGGCTCTTTCCAGATGTTAGCGTAGATGTTCTTGCAAGCAAACATAACTATTCAACACATACATTATGGAGAGCTGGGTTAAAGGGAGTTCTTTTTTTTTTTTTTTTTTAAGATCAGTAATAACTTGATGTTTTCTTGCATTTTCCTTGTTTTACTGTTAGATTCCTCTTGATTTTTGTCATTGACAACGTGCCTCTGGCTCTCATTACCTGCCTGGTTTCATTAAAATGTCCTTATTCCTTTTTCTTGATAATCAGGGAGGATTACAGAAACACAACCTGCTTTTTGGCATATTCCTTGCCTTAGCCAAGTGTGCTCTTCCTCAGCAGAGTGGGGCTTTATCTTGTGCTGCTATCCCTATTTAATAATGTTACAAGCAACCATCAGTAATCTGATGTCCCAGCTGTTCTTGGTTTGGGGAGTGAAATGTGAGACATTGTGCAGAAACCAAATATATTCCAGCTGCTTCTGTAATAATAAACAAGTACTTTTGTGATTAGCAGAACTAATGAAAACTGTTTTCCTATGGCTTTGTGACTCATGGTGGATTCTCTTTGTAACTAAATTATTCTGAAGCCATCATAGTGAGATGGAGCTTTATAAGGCACCAGAGAATTCACAAGTGAGAATGAGTTAAGGAGAGAATATTATGGTCAAGGGAAGAGCTTTAACTGAGCTCATAACAGTGAGCTCTGGAGGATTCCCGACAGCGTACAAGAAAAAAGAAGTGGAATTTCTCACATCTAATGGAAAAAATTGAGAGAGATTTTCTACAATTAGGCACACAAAATGAATCTTCCCCACACACTGGATGTTAGAGTTAGTCAGGTTTAGCAGCTGTGTTTCTGCTTCAGAAGGATTTTCAGGATGATGTATGTAGCACTGATCTGGCCTGAAGGTGATATCCTCCCAACTTGCTGGCCTCTCTGCCCGTGCTCGTTGTCAGAGCACTGGGATGTGTGTGCATGCTGAATGCATTTATAAGAAGTGTTTTTGAGAAAAGTGCCTTGCCGTACCCAAAGGAGTAAGAATGGGAGGATATGGGGCGCTCTTCACAAACTCGATTCAAGTGGACTTTCTCAGACTGCTTCCTGTTAAAGTAGCCCTTCTCAGAAACAGAGCATTGTGCCTGATGTGACTGGAATCCCACCCACAAAGGAGTATTCCCAGCGGTCTCTGTGATCACAGGTGCATGTTTCCCCCATTGATGGAACTGCTGGAGTGTGATGCCTTACCTGTACATTGCAGGCTCTCTTTATTTGCTTTGTTTGACTGCGGTCTTCACTAGCTGTATGCAAACTTACCGGGAGGTAATAAAAAGATGTTTGAGCCTACAAACAGGAGGGGAGTCAACTCTTTACAAGGGTAGATAATGGCAGGACAAGGGGAAATGGTTTTAAGTTGAGGGAGGGAAGATTTAGGTTGGATATCAGGGGGAAGTTCTTTACAGAGAGAATGGTGAGTTGCTGGAACAGGCTGCCCAGAGAGGCTGTGGATGTCTCATCCATCCCTGGAGGTGTTCAAGGCCGGGTTGGATGTGGCCCTGGGCAGCCTGGTCTACCATTAGATATGGAGGTTGGTAGCCCTGCCTGCGGCAGGGGGGTAGGAGCTTGGTGATCCCTGAGATCCCTTCCAACCCAAGCCATTCTGTGATTGATAAGGGTTGTGCTCACTCTTGTCTTATACTCTCTGTTCACCATAGCATCTTTCAAACTTCATGAAAAACAGACAATCCAGTAGTGAAAAAAGATTTGGTACCCTTGGAGAACTGTGTCCAGATGGAATGCTGTCAGGGAATAGGTTTACATGTGACTATGGCAGCAGGCAGAGAGAGTCTCAGGCCAAGATGATGTTTTCACGTGAAGCCTCAAGTCAACCCGGTGTAATTTAAAGGAGGCTTGTGTGGGCTTTGCTGGGAATGATTATTGTGGGAGGTGTCTGTCAGGGGTACTCAAGACCTGAGTTTGTCCTGATGGTCTCTGGCTTATGCTATTCATTTTGCCCAGATGCTCTTATTTCCTTATTCTTTGTCCTTCTTTTGCAGTTCTTTCACTCCATGGTGTAGGTGTGTAAGGACATGCTTGCTTGTAGTGAACGTAGCTGGAAAGATAGCTCAGTGGTTTTTGTCTGATTAATGGTGCTTTACTCTATGGACTGAGACTGTGTGAAACCTGCCCTCGTATTTTATGAGGAAGATCTTTGGTTTACTGAAACACCGGGGCATTAATTGAAGACTGTTTATATTTCAAGTCAAAAATGAAGTTCACAACTAGTGCTTAGTTGGCTTTTTTCACAATTCTTTAGTACGTTTACCCAATACTTTGCCCTTCAAGACTATTTTCCAAATGCCTTTTTGTTCCTTCTCCTTGGCTTTTCAGTGATGTGTCAGCAGTTACTTATGTGAAGAATTTCCTAGCTGAGCTGCTATAGATGATGAAAAACATTGTTTTTAGTGAAAGCAGCTTAAGAAATAGAATGTGAAAATACCAGTGTAGAACACCTCAAAATCCCAGCTGCTCTAAGGAGCGAAATGCTCTGAAATCCCCAAGAGAGGTAAAGTTAAGCACAAAATGTGAATGTTTTTTTTCACTTTAAGAGCAGGAAGGCTGTTGACCAGTGATACTGGCTTTGTTCTTATTCCCTCCAGCGCTTTGTTTTTTCCTGTTCATCTTTTAAAAATCATTAGTGCTGGCATTGTCTCCTACCTCAAGACAGTGTGGAGTGTTGTATAAATGTTGTATAAAGCATTGCTGAATGCCTGCCTAATATTTTCCTGAAAAGATTCTGGGCTCCCTGGCAGACTTGCTTTGGCATTCTGAGTTGGATTGGAGATAAATACTCGTGCAGCGCCCACTTCAAGCACTTCTTTCTCTGAATTATCGTCGCAGTGTGCTTAGCTGTGCACTCAGTACTGTTTTCACCTGGCTACAGGTAGTTACAGGTGGATATGATGTTTCCCATGCTGAACCCAGGACTGTCTGGGGAAGACTAGGCAGAGTGAGTCATTGTGGTGTTTCAGACAGGATTTAGGCTGTAGTTGAACAGTGTTGTAACAGGTGAAGCTCACCCTGAAACGTGCCTGATGGATGCACTGTGTGATCTGGGCAGGCTTTAACTTATGTATGTGGAATCAGTCTCCTCCAAATACTTGGAAGTGAAAATTGGTTTGTCAAAATCATGCATTAGCCATTCAACTCCACCACTTTAAAATTCCTGCTCAGCCCCTGCCAAACTAGGAAGGCTATGGTGTTTCCCTGGGAAGAAGTTCCTTTACCTTTTGTTTCTGACCCAGATGCTGGGAAAGCAGGAACTATTGAGGTCTTGATGCTGGTGCATAGTTAGGAACATAACTTGCATCTTAGTCCAGAACAGTCTGACCCAGTCTGGCTTGTGTATAAAGCTCAGGCTTCCCCCTGCTTGCTAATACAGCATCCCTTGCAGCAATACTTGCTCTGTCTCATTGTTCTGGTTATTATCTAATTGTTGTGTACACGTAGGACAGCTTTAGCACCTCAGATTGGGTGTGTAATATAGACATTGCCAGCAGAACTGCCCTGTGTATGCACACAACTTACTTTTGAGCAGTTATCTGGTACCTTAGTTCACAGTAAGCGATCTGCTTTGGAACAAGAGAAAAAGTTCGTAGCATTATTCCTACCTCCTCTTCTTCCTGGCAGTATTTCAGCTTCCTCCCTGTGCTGCCTTGCCTTGTGCTTGGTTTAGCTTACTGATGTACTTGTGCAACCCCAGTGCGCTGGTTTATTTTGAACTGTTGCCGCCTGTTGGTAGGAATGCTTTCAGAGGAGTCCTTTTTCTGTTGTTCGCTCCTGGTGAGTTCACCCCTGCTGTCAGCTGTGAGTCTCTCCTAGTCAAAAGCTTCCATGTGGATCTCTTCGGATGTTCTGGATACAATTATTCTTCTCAACAGCTGCACCTCCAGCCTCTTCCCGGGGAAGTCGCTGCTGTCTAGTGTGGTGAAGAGCATGCTTTCCAGAGACCCTTCCTTGCTTATCTTTAGTGTCTGCTTCCTTTGCTTATTCCTTTTCTTCCAAGTGTTATCTGTCCGGATCCCCCGGGTGTCCAAAAGACAGCACTCAATTGATGACAAAATGCCTTGTCCTTGTCATAAAGGATCTGCTTCCTTATCCAGGTACTTCTGAAGACTTCACCACCTTCCTCACTAGCCAGTTATCTCCTACAATATCAAAGAATTGCAGATCCCCATGTAACCAGGAAGAAAGTTGCTTAAAAGAGGTAGAAAATTAGTGGTTGCAAACTAATTATTAGCTTGGCCTTTTCTTCTTGCTGCCTGAAGTCTTCTATAGGTAACCTTAGCAAAGGACAAGCATCATGGTGCACTTCACCTGCAGTGCTGTGGGGTGCTCTCAGATGAACCCAGTGCTGTGGGTGGCTGCAGTCACTTCAGAGGTGGAGATGTGACCCAGTAAGAAATACACATATACACAGTTCTGTTCTGTGCAATCGTACTGTCCCACATGCACCAAGCAGATCAATGTAGAGCTTCCATATTCCATCTTAATGTGGAGGAACAGTGTCAGGTGGGGTTTGGCAAACCAGGGATGGAGTACTCCTAGGTCATGTAGCTGCCTTTGGGGGAGCTCGCCTAGTCTTTGAAAAGACCTTCTTTGTCCCTTAGATAATCAGACTTGTATTGCTGTTTGTTTCAATTACCTTTATGGCACCCTCTCAAATGTTTGGTTTGTTCTTTATCTCGAGTCAAAGTAGCTTTGTGAACAGTTTAGTCGCTGTTTGCAGCGCCGAGTCACGAATGATGAAGTTTCTGGCAAGCTGGAATGGGGGCACAAATGGTACAGAGTAACTGTTGTCATGGAGCAGAACAGACACGTTAATTTTTGATTTATTCATAACTCGGGGGCGGGGGGGGGGCAATTTTTGCCAAAGGGGAAGAATAGAATCAGTAGAGAGAGACATTTGCTTTTCAAGCTAGTGAGAAGGTATTAAAATATGAGTTTAAAAAAAAAAAAAGAGCCATAAAAATGTCTCGACAGTATAATTTTAATCTTAAAATTACCAAAGCATACAAGTGGATTGTAATGTTTTGAAATAATGGAGAGATGATTGATGACTTGCATTTGGAGTGACTTTTTGATGTAGAGTACAGAGAACGGGGTAAATACATTTCACAGTGACAACGCATTACTTTCCTCTTTTTTACTTTACCTTATAGCTCTATGGGACGTTTTTCTCCAAGGGAGAAAAACAGGTCAGTGTTACGCGAAGAGGTAGAAAAAGCTTCATCAGAAGACTAAAGCCTAGGGACAGGCAGAGAGAGGTTTATGTGAGATTGAAAGAGATGCAGCAGAGCGGAAGAAAAGAAAAAAGATGAAGTAAAACCACCTATTACAGCAAAGTGCATTGTATGAGAAGTATTCTGGGTGGCTAACTTATCAATATAGTTCCCGTATGCCAGGTGGTAGTCTAGAATTAGGTGGGTTTTCCCATGTTGTTCAGAGCCCTAAGAAGTCTCTTTCCAGTCTTAGAACCAAGTCTCCTCAAAGAACAAGTAGAAAAAGCTCTTGTTAGAAGCTTTGTACTCTTTTTCCTTAATAGTCGCTCTAGTATGTGTACTTTTCAGGGGTTTGGACATGCTGCTCCTTAATATCCCTGTGCCTGCTGTTTTGGGTTAGCTTCCCTTCTCCAGCATTTTCCATGCTGGCTGACATGTTTGGTACTTGGAATTCCCTTGCTCCTGCTCTGACACAATTTTGGTTAAAAATAAAAAAGTGTGCTTTTATTTCCAGGTATTAAATTGATTTATCCCCGAGTTCTTGTCCAGGCACGTCTATGGGAATGGGAACATCAAATTACAGAAAACAGACCAACTCCATCCCTTTGGTACGTGTTTGAGAAATGTTTGCAGCATGAAATCTTTTCTTTCAAGATTTTCAGCAGCTTTCAGCTTCCCTATGGGTGTAGCATGGAAACACTTGTGAGCTATGTGGATGTTTCATCTGTTTCCTGCTGAGAGGCAATAAGCAATAGTCCTGCTGGCAATAACGACACCTGGTGTGCAGGAAGAAGGTATTAATGGCAGCCACCAATCAAAGAGCTGGTTAAAGCAGATGGACGCGATGGCCCTTCCTGCTTCAGGCTGGATGGATGAGGCCATTTTGCCCTATGTGTGGTGGAAACAGTAGGAAGTTTCAAGAACTGCTTTGGGCCTGAGAATATATATGGCAAGGCCAATGAAATTCAACTGGAAAGACTGACGGCAGCAGCCTAGGGACTGCATTTTCTGTGTGAGAATCAAGCTGAAGGATAAGGAAGCTCAGAGTGGTGAGTGCAGAGATGGAGCTTCTCCAGGGCATAGGGCTCGTGGCACAGACTGAGCACATAGCTGAGTTAGGAGAGAGCTGGCTCCTCTTTGTTGTCCAGGAAAACGGGATTTGGGAAGTTCTTTGTTAATTGCAGCAGCACCAAAGGAAGCTTCTCACCCACATAATCCATTTTCACACTGAAAAAGAACACTCACGGGTCTTAAGAGTTTTACCTAAATAATCAGTTTCTTAGCCATTTGCGTCTTGGAAATGATTTTGCAGTCTAGGGCCCTCAATCTTATTTCAAGCACATAATATAAATCTTTTTAAGGCTGTAAAATGGATTCTGAAAAGAAAGAGAAGAAAGTGGAGCTGACGGAAGCCATGGATAAGAGAAAACTGTTCCACACAGATGCTACAAGTTTGGTATTAGAATTCTCTTCTGGAGGTCTGAAACCCACAGAAGTCTCTGCTCCTGGGGAGTAGCGTAGGCCTTCTGATATTCCACCTTATATCTGTGCATCTTTGCTAATTATTGGGCATCTTGGGATGGAGATTCAGATATTGAATGTTTACAAAACATTGCTTGAGTCGGGTGCTGCCTGGAGAAAATGAACTGTGTGAACTGCTGTGAAATGAGTTTGTCTCTGTTCTAACACTGAGAAGAAATCAACGTGTTTTTGACATATTTGAGCCAAAAATCCAGAATGTTAATGGCAGGAATAAACTCCTATAGGTGGTATGGCCTGGCCCCCTGAAACCAGTGTTTCCTCAATTAGGTGAAACATTGCATCCTGTTTTTTTTCTTCTTTCCCCATATACTGTGATTTCCAGACATGGATGGATAATTGCCAAAACCAGGGAGCTAGTGAGTCCAGAAGATCAATAAAGAAGCACGTGTTAAAAGTGCAAATAGAAAAATCTGTATCATTGCAGTTTTATACAGTTCTAGTGTTGATAGTCAGGTAACCTTTAACACAGGCTAAAATAGCTTTTAATAATTTTAATTAACTTCATTTCTAAAGAATGCTGTAGTCATGAATAAGCCTTTGCTGAGGATTGGAATTGTTCAGAAGGTTTTGTCATCCTTTAATTAGCCTTGATAATGAAGACCTCATTTTAGGAAAACTTAATTTAATGGTCTTGGTATTGAATGACCTTGATGTGGTTAAGACACTTGTCTGTGTGTGTGTGGGAAATGCAAATAATGGGGGCTGCTTTGGCTTGCAGCCTTGGTGAGGTACTGGGTGTTACTTGAAATCTGCTTGCTTTGCAGGTCAGATTGAAGAATGCCTGAGACGAGCAATAAATTTTTTTCCTGCCGTTGGGAGGTTGAACCCGCTGATTAATGCACCTCTCATTTCTTACAGATGCTTGAATTAACCCTCCCTTTGAATTTTCTTTGTGGTGCTAGAGGCTTCCAAGGCTTTTTTTTTAATAGATGCTAAATGAGAGCTGTGACTCATCAGTCTGATAATTGAATCCAAACATGTAATTTATTTTAACTAGAATAGTTTTGAATGTGCTGCACTAAATTTCTGTAACAGGTTGCTCCTGCAAGTGAGAGTGTGCTTGAAGTAGAGAGGGCGATGGTTTGGCACCTTTCTTCGTTGAGAGGCCCGTATATCTTGGAATTTGTAATGTAGGAGTATGTTTTATTGTACCTTGAGATCAAGGCATTTATTTTTCCTGCCCTCTTTTTTTCCTCTTAGATTGAAGATCCCATCTGTAGTTTATTTCAGTATTTGCTTTATATTGTAACTTCATTTTTGATCCTAAACTATCTCTTAAGCTACTTATGTGAATTGCTTTTTCAGAGTGAATAGGAGCCTGGACTGGAGCGTACAGCAGCAGTGGTTGAAACAGGACTGAGCTGCAGAGAAAGCTCCTCCTGGCATCGTCTGAGTTGTGAGAACAGAAAGCAAGCTGTGGCTTCAGTGGGGGGTCAGTACTTGGGGCACTGGTAGTGCTGGGTCTCCATACCTGGTTTTGCTGAATGGTGCAGGAGTCACTTTATTTCCAGGATCTCTGTGTGCAGATATATATATATATAGATACAGATATCTATCTATCTATATTTTTTTCTTCTTTCCCTCTTAAAAATGGGGATGATGCTAGGACTGCCTAGCTTAGTGATCTACTGATGGAAAGCTTTCTCTATAAGATATTATTACTGTCTAAGTAGTGCTAATCAGACATTGTAATGCAAATGATAGTAAAGACAATGTAAATGACCTCTTAAAACCGAGTAAAAATCGTGGTGACATGGCTGTTTGTGTGGGACTGAGATGGAAGAATAGGACATAGGGTGGAACAACTGTACCTGGACTTCTCTCTGTCTGAGGGGTGGATTAGCAATTGGAGCCTGTTTTTTGTCTGCACATGTGAGGAGCTCTGTGGCAGTGTCTTAGGCACCAATAATATCTGAGCCTTTACCATAATTTGCTGTATTTTTCCAAGTGCATGATCATACGTGTCACCCCAGAAGTTGGTGGGCAGCGTAGCGTTAAATTTTGCCTGTTAGGATTACTCTGCTGTCCTGTTCCCTTCAACAGAAGGTACTTTTCTACCCCACTGAAGCATGGCTGAGGTAGTTTTCAGCTGCTGGCGCGCCGAGATGTGCTGCAGAACAGACAGATGTAGCCGGGGAGAAGGGGTCATGTTTGGCTTAAAAATAGGCATTTAAAACTGCACAGGTTGTAGTGCATGGTGGTTTTTTCTGTTTTTAATGCACTATCTTCACTCTGTCACTGTGTGATTCCTGGGTGTGGATGAATGCTGATCAAACTTTGGTCATTATGTATCTGAACATCATTTGTCTTAACAGACTGTTGAGAACTATACAGTTATTAAGAATACAGCAGCTGTGAATCAGGATAGAACCCAGTCTGTTGTGCGCTCATTCTTCTGGATTGTTCTTGAGGGGAAAAGAAAAGGGAGGAGGAACAAAACCCCTTGTGTAATGATCAACCAAGCTAGAGCATATGCTAGGAGCTGAGCATGGGCTGTCTGTTCTCGCAGCATCTCTCATTGATATGCACTGGTATGTCAAGACAACTGTCTATGAACTTGGGCAGTGAAGCAACAATAATGAAATATCTTTAGTGCTGCTTTAGTGCCCTATATATTTGCTTCTGCTGCAGCATATTTTGCATATATTCTAAATATTGTGAAGTTGAATCTTTGTGTCCACAAATTACAATGCTAAATTCAAACTTTGTTCCCTCTACATCCATAGCCTTAGATTTACAAAATTGTAAAACACTGACTATATTTCTTTGTCGTTTGCATTTGACCATGTTTTTTTCAGACGTGATGTGTAAATGCAGTACATTGTTCCCAAATGACATAATCTCTGGAAACCTATAAAATCATTTTGCGTTTAACTGGCTGTTAACACTTCTGCCATGTTAACAGCTAGAATTTTGTGGAGACGAATAGGAAGCTTACTGCTTATATAAGGCCTGCTTTGGAACTGCATTGCAAGCTGTTCACAACAGAAATGCAAATAGCTTGACAGTCTTGAGCCTACCAGTCTGCTCTTTGCTCCTGGATTACTGTGATGGCGCATTTACGTTTACTTTGACAACGTTACCTGCCACTGATAAAGAGGTGAGTCTAGATGTGAGGGGAACCATTTGAATGACGTTATTGTATTTATAAAAATTGTCCCTTGGGGGCAGAGTGTGGCTACAGATGAGCAAAACCCATCTTCCTTCATGTAATCCACTATTGTTAATTTGGTGTTCTCTTTAGGAGTCTTCAGCTGGCCAGCTGGAAAACTATTTCTTGTCTGTTTACAGAGCCCTCTGAACTCAAAAATGTCAAAAGAAAGAGTAAAATGGAAGAGAGGTGAAACAACCCAACCTTGCTTTAGAACTCTGCAGCTCAGCTTTGGAATCTGAAGGGCAGCTCTGGGAGCTACTAGTTCCTGCCTATCTCAGTTAAGGAAAAATAATCTGTTAAAATGAAACCATGACAAGATGTTCAGAATTCTTTTGAGCTTATTAGACAGCGAGGCAGAGGGAGCCTTGATGAAGCTGATCATAGTGGAAAGCTCTGTCATAGGTCAGAGAGCTCAATCTGGATGAAAGTAGGACAGTAACGTTGAGAGAATGAATTGTGTAGTGCTGCTAATAGCCTGGTCCCAGTAATTGTTGTGGAGAAGGGAATTCAGAATGCAGTAGATGGGAAAGAGGAAAATGTCCTTACAAACTGAAGAGAAACCCATACCAGATATATTGCTGGACATACAATTAATAAGACCTGTATTTTGAAGATGACGGCTTCCTTTAAAATAACAGGTTAGGATTCCTATTGATGATACTGCCTCTTTTCTTAAATATCCCACTTGCACAGGAACTGATTAAACTGCACCCATAGTCATGTGGGACTTTGGGGATGTAAGAGGCAGGGTCACCATTTCTGTATGGATAACCGTTCTCCTGTGCACATAATCCAAGTGCAGTCCATTTGGATAAAGCTGATTGCTCTCTCTAACCTAACTTGAGCCAATGCAGATAACTTTACAGGACCATGGTACCGGTTCATCCTTAGCAATCTCTTTGCTTTGGCGTCTCCCTTCCTGTAATGTGCTCCTCAGGCAGGGGTCTCTAACCTTTTATGTTTTCTACTAAGTGTCAACAGCTGAACCTATGGAAGGGGGGCTGTGAGCTGAGAAGAAGATGGGAGATGGTGTTAGTTCTTACTGCTAATGTGGTTAGCAGTAAGAAACGAGCCATGTGGGGGTATGTTAGAGCCCTCATGTGTTTATGGCTGTTAGCTTCTGACTCAGCAGTGTTGGTGGTCCAGATGGGCTGCTTGCTCTGCCTGTTAAGCAGTGAAAGAGGAGAGTGGAGCACAATGTGGCTGCTAAAAGTTGTAGGGAAATCAGAATAGCCAGGACTCTGAAAAATGAATCTTTGCTAACAACTAATTCTAGTTACTCATTTTCTGCCTCTTCAGTGACCTTAAAAGGCACGCTTACCTCAAGCTTGTGGATTCCAGCCACAATTGCCTTTGGCTGCAGTGCTGTTAAAATTTCACAAGTTTTTGGTATTGTATCTTTATTGCTTCTTTTTCAAGGATTCTGACATATTTCAAAGTGCTTTGTGGAGGTGAACTTAAAGCTTACAGGATTTATTACGTCGTGTTTCCTACATGCCTAGGAACAACAGTGCTTGCCTTTGGAAAGGGATTCTGAAGCTCCTCAGTCTATGAGAGAGCTATTGACAGATGGAAATAGAAGCAAAATGATTTCTATCACTTCTGGTATGTTTTAAACTATAGACTATAAAACTGTTTGGGACCATCTGATTGAACATCTCCTGATGGTCCATCTGACCTCTCCCTGCCTCACAATGGATTGGGTGACATGGCTCCTAGATCAGCCCTTGCGGTAATCTCCTTGTGTTTCAAGCATTTAAAAGAGCATCTCTTGGCTTTATTTTTGTTAATTTTGCACAATGTTCAGTGTATCTTTCTTAGTCTATGATCTGCGTTTCCCCTGTTCCATTTTAAGCCTATTTGTTTTTCTGGTGTGGCAAACAAATAACAAATTCTTCTTATATTGTGATATTGTACCCATAACGCTACTACTAATTTGTAGTTGCTAGTGCTTAGTAAGAAGTCAGTTCCATGTTTTATGAAAGAAGTGGAAAGTCAGTTTTTCATCTTACCCAGTGTTTTGTCATACAAAATTTAGTGCTGTTTCTGCAGGCTAGGCTGCAGTTTCCTAGATTTCTTCTCATGTGAATTCCTCTTTGAAATTCTGAAGTCTAAGAAAAGTTATTTTGTCTTGTGTGAGTATAGGCAGTGGGCTTACGGTTAGGATGTGAAGCTTTCCGATCAAGTAGTGGCAAGCGAGGTGCTGCATGGTACATGGATAGTCCTTCAAGTTTAATTTATTTGAGGACTGAGAACTGTTCAGGAGTGGCGTTGCACTTCTGCACCACCATAGATGCAGCAGGATACGAAATCACTGGCGATGAGTTATAAAGGAGGCCAACTGTACAGATTAGTCAAGCAAGTACAGAAATGACGTCAGTCTTTCCCCCCTCACATTTCCTTCTGAGAGGATGATATTATTAGGAGACTAGTATGAACACAGTTAAGCTTCTCTCTTCTAGGTGCTAAACTAAGTCTGTGAGAGTCATTGTAGCTGCAGTGCATAGAACTTGCTATCAATCTGAACAAAACAAGTGTTTGCTGACGTCTGTGAGGATAAAGCAAGCACCTTGTGTTCTCGGCCAAATTAGCTTTATAGTTTAGCTTCCTTTTCTCCTGGATTGAACTTTGTAAACTGCTTAAATGACTCAACAGGGGAAAAAACACTAAAAAGTGAGCATTCAGTGAGGTCTTATCTTGGCGTAATGGTTATACCTCTGTTGTTAGTCAGCAGTGCAGTCTTGAATCCCCAGGCGCTCAGCTCAGAGCCTGGCTAGGAGCAGGGTGCTGCACTGGAGTGCAGAGGCACAATCTGTCTACATTGGTTGCTGCTCATAGGGCTCTGCAGATGGTGTGTGCTGTCTGCATCCCTTCCTTGTCTCACAGCTGGGCAGCAGTGCTTAGAGTTGGGTGATGTGGAAAGAGGATGCCCTGTACCTCCTCAGGTAGGCATTTCTTCATCAGTATTTAAAGCAGGAAGGCATTTTTACTTCTGACTTCTTTATGGCAAGGCAGAATGAGGTCCCTCAGCCCAAGGCTGCTCGTTTTCTGCAGAGATTTGCTGTTGAATAAGAATGCCTTTAGCTCCTGTTGGTGTAGCTGTTTGGTATGATCAAGCTCTTACCTCAGGTCTGGACTGGGCAATTGCCTCTGTTTGTGAAGAGGGGACAACACTGAGTGTTGGGCGCTACTTGTATCTTCTCTGTAGGTCTCAGTGCACCTGGACAACAAAACATTGCAAAACTGGGTGTGACACATGTGACAGACCATGCTGTGTGCTAGTTCTGCAAGTGCTGACCACCTATAGCAGAGATGAGCTGTCCTTTGTACCATGGCATGTATCTTCAAATAAAAATAGTAGGGTTTTCTTTGTTATTCCTGCCTTCCTGCAGAAGGGAATGGGCAGAACTGTCTGTGTTCTCCGCAGAGAGCTGCTCTTTCCCTCCAACTCCCTCCCACCCTGACAGCTTTTGGCTGGTATGTTCTCTGAGAGGATGAAGCCATCCTGCCTCTCCAGTGTGCTGCAGGCACCGGGCTGCTGTCACAGGCTGTTCTCCCCTGAAGTCCTAGGAGCACTAATGCAGGACTCATGTTGTTGGATGCATTTTATCCCTTCTGTCTGCACTGCCCTGGGGGGCTCTTTGTTCTACTGTAGTGCTGCTTTCACACAAAGTATTGCATCTGGCGGCACAAGCGTTGTGGTGCTGAGTCTAAACAGCTGCAGGTTGCACTGTGTGCTTTCCAGGCAGACTGCAAATAGCCATCAACTTTTCCTCCTTTTCAGTACAATTCTGTCCATCCAAAGCATTATGGCCATCATATATTTCCAGAAGAGGTTATTGAGTTACTAGCTGGCTTTTCCAGTGTGATATTTCACCTGTAAGGGGAGTTTTTTTTTATCTTCACTACAGCCCGATGCAGTTTTTAGTGGGTTGTATTTTACACACCTGACACACTTAAACTGTCTGGTTGTGGTTGGCTTTCCTTGTTTTGCAAAGTTTGCAGAGGAAAGCGAGGAGGAAGCGCAGAGTATGTGCCTTTGGTGCATCGCAGCTGCGGAGGGTGAGCTCATTGGCTTGTTTTCCTTGGCCCTCTGGAAGAAAGCAATGCTGTGCTCTGACACATTGGTAGAGCAGGGTTTTGCAGATGGTTTTTGAGTTTGCTTCCCCAGTGTGAGCCTGTTGCAGGAATTTGAGTGGACTACTGGCTTGTGTATGCACCAGCAGTGTGCGCATCCTTTGGAGGCATTGCCAAGGCTTTACAGAAATGGCTCTGTGCACAAGTCGCAGGGACCAGCTGCATTGGAGCTCATCACTTCTTAATGACTACTTCAAACTTGTCTCAAAGCTGTTTGTTAGCATAACCTCTTCGCTGGCATTTAGATGCATTTTTCTCTCTTCCTGTCAAATTCACCTTTTTTCATGGTGGGCTGCTCTTCTTTTTCATAGTATATACGTAAATTTTCTTTTGCAGTTAGAGATGCAGGTTTACTTTGAGATGAATAGTTATCCTTATGCAGCAAGCTTACCTTCATACTGCATTTTTTGTTCTATGTTTACAAGCAAGAAGAGCCTAGAGGATAAAAAATGCGTGTCTGATAAGCTATCATTTGGAACAGTTGGTTGCCAACGTTGCTAATATGAAAATAAGTAATTCTAATGCAGACTTAGTATTTGAATATGGCAAGAGCTGGAACTTAATTGCCCCAAAATACATGCTTACTGATCTGCATCAAGTCACATTTGCACACATTATTGCCTGCCTTTCAGCTGTGCTGCTTTTGCTTTCTGGACTTCATGAGAAAGGTCTTGGCAGAAGCTGAAGCTTGGAGCTCATCTGTCAACCAAGAATATATTAAAACACAAGTGGATGTTACCTTTTCTGCATGTCCATTTTGCTGGTGAGAAGTAAACACATGGATTCAGGGAGGCAGCAGGAAAGCTTTCATCTTGGCAGTGGTGCAGAGCTGCCGATGTTGCAGGCTCTGGGCAAGCGGCTGCTTGAAGAACAGAGAGCAGCCTGCAAACACAGGCAGGGAAGCTGTCAGAAGTGAGAGAGATTTAGTTGGCACATTTTTGTTATGTCCAGTCTAAATCTCCCCTCTTTAAACTTGAACCTATTTCCCCTTGTTTTGTCACAACAGACCCTGCTTGTGAGCCTGTCCTCTTCTTTCTTACAGCCCCTCTAGACACTGACAGGCAGTTCTCAGCTCTCCCCACAGCCATCACCTCTTCATGCTGCACACCCCAGCTCTCAGCCTGTCCTCGCAGGGAGGTGTTCCATCCCTCAGATCATTTTTGTGGTCCCCTCTGGAAGCGCTCCAACAGCTCAGTGTCTCTCCTGTGCTGAGCACTCCCCATCTGGATGCAGCGCTCCAGGTGAGGTCTCACAGCACAGAGCAGAAGTGCAGATCCCCTCCCTTGCCCTGCTGGCTGTGCTGCTTTGGGTGCACCCAGGATCTGGTTAGCTTTCTGGGCTGCAAGGGCACGGTCCTGGCTCATGCCCAGATGCCATCCACCAGGCAACTACCTGGCAACCACCCCAAGCCCTTTTTGGCAGGCTGTGCTTCATCCTTACATCCCCCAGCTTGTATTGGTAGCGAGGGCTGCCACGACCCGGGTGTCAGACCTTGCAGTTGGCTTTATTGAGCCTCTTGTGGTTCTCCTGGGCCCACTACTCAGCCTGACTGGATCTCTCTGGATGGCATCCTATCCCTCAGGAATGTTGACTGCACCACACAGCTCGGTGTTGTCTGCAAATACTTGAAGTTCTGTCAGGTCCCTCTGTTACATGTGCCTTCACCCAGGTGGATCTGTGAGCTGGCTGCACTTGCCCATGGTCAGTACCTGATCAAAGACAGTGTGTGGCTGAGACTTTGGGACTGCATAAATGAAATTAAGCAAACCTGTATGCATAGCACCGGGCTGAAAAAAAGAATAGTGTTTACTTCCAAGCCACAGAGCACTTTCCATTTGCCTCAGCATTACTTTAAGAGAAAAATAACCAGCTGGGTTTCGTTACCTCCCTGAAAGTAAACAAATCATTTGTAAAGTTCCTGGTACAAAAATACAACTGTTTCACATACTGGAAATGAGGGATATCACTTATTCTGTGACTCAGGTCAGTCATGTATACAGGTTGCATGAGTGTACGTTTCTGTAGCATGCTAACTGATGAATCTCTGGACGTTTTTGGCAGTACTCTCAGAGAAAGCAATATTTGAATGTAATTCCAAAAAACTATGGAAGTTGAATCAGTGCTATCGATATGAGTCTGAAATCTTTGGGAAGTTCTTCCTCTTCGTTCCTCTGGAAAATAGGTGTTTCCTGGTACCTTGTGAAAGATGAAGCTCTTTATCATTTTTTTTTTCCTCTGGGATTTTTGTGTTTTATTTATTTATTTATTTTGACAACTTTTTGATTATGACTTTTGATATGACTTGACCATTCCTTCAAGATTTGCTTCTGCTTGGCAATGTTTGTGCAGGTAAGTATCGCACTGCTCTCTTATATTCCAATAAAACCATGACATTTCTGTGTAAAGCTTTTCCAAACAAGTAATGGTATTTTGACCTACGTAAGGTGGGCTCTGTGCTCCTGCTGTGAAAGCAGACTTGCAGGACGTGCTTCCAGTTCATTTGTTTCACTTTTGACAAGAAAGCAAATAAATCAGCATTTACTTGTCAGTACGTTTCTGAAGTGGCTTTGAACAATGGCCCTCTTCTGTGTGTTACCCTGTTGGGTAGTGATTATGTGGTAAGCTCTGATTTATTAGAGGATGTGTGTGAAACAGAGTAATTAACGATGCAAACAAAGCATTGTTGGAAGGATTAATTTAGCAACAACCAAGTGCCCACTTTGTGATGGAACGTGCGTTGATGAGCTGAGGATTACTATTGATGTGACAATGCTGACTGGTGTAATAACTGGCTTAACTGTGTTTATTGGTGCTTGCTTTGGGAATGCCAACTATGTCGTTTGAAATGGCGCCTAAGAGGAATATTAAAAACAAGAAATAATTTATTGCTGGGACCTTTGTAGCCTTTTCTCTGATGCCGTATTCCTGCTGCTCATTCAACTTGTTTGTCCCTATGGTGAGAGGAGTTGTTCTTTTTATCTGTTATCTTTGGTGGTGGAGTTGAAATGTTGCTCCTCACAGTGTGTTCTGTCCTCTGAAAGGGCAGCCTGTTGCCTCTTTCACAACAGTGCAGGAATTGAATGCTTGGAAATTTTTGGTATGCTGGTGTAACTTTGAGTGACCTACATAACTTGCTGCTCAGGAAGCTAAAATATAAATAACTTTTTAAACTGGAAGTTTGGCAATATTTATGCCAATTTATAATTTTATCTGTGAAAATACAGTACAACTCTATGTTAATTTGTTTTGTGATATCCTTCCAGGTGAAGTATTTTTGACTAAGTACTAATTAGAAACTAATCAGTATTTTCTTCACCTGAACTGAAGGAAGTTGTCTGGCAGGAAAAATAAATGAAGCAGAGAAATGGAGGATACACCCTCTTCTGATGTTTTAACTGGGCTTCCTGATGGTACTGCTGTGTCTCTGTATGTGGGATTTTGAAACCCACATACTTTGTGATGCAGGCGCAGGGTTTTGAGCTGCTTGGCCTGACTCATTACGGTGTATGGTGAATAATAAGAGTTGGCTAAATGCACTGCTAGCACAGCAAGCAGATACCAAAGTCTGATGAGCACCATCAATGAAATGGCAGGTAGGATGGGCAAGTGGTCTTTGTGGTGTGAAATCAGGCATTCGTCTGATCAGGTCGTCTTCCCTACAGCTGTTACCTAGCTGTGTGCTATTTTGTGAGCCAGAAATATTCTCTACCCATAGTTCTCTAGAGTTTTATGATCTAGCTGCAGCAGAAGGCTGGCATCTCTGCTGGTAGAGAGTATTCCAAAGCAGAGAATTTTTCCTGTAAATGTGATTCAGTGACTTAGAGAAATCATTTCAGCAGCCTACTTTCTGTAATGGAAAAATAAATGCAGAGCAAATAAAATTTCATACTGGTAGAAGTTATGAGGAAAATAATTTCAATACATTATGAGCAAATTTTGTTACATATAGCAAGACATTGTGGAATAGGCTTTTATTTTTTTCCATCTGGATGTGCCCTGGTTTTTGTGCAACTCTAACCTAATTTCTTCTGATTTTTAAGCTCTCCATCAAATTCGGTTGACTTCCTAATGACATGCAGCGGTATGTTACAAATTGTGAGAAGACCTGACAAAGATGAACTTAAATGATTTTATTGATGCAAAACGTTTCACTGCAGTCTATTCTCAGGGTGATATATGTAAACAGTTGAAGGTGCTCTTGTATTTCTGCCATCAAACTTCAACTAGAGCTGGGGGAACTCGTTGCCATGAATGCTCTTTCTTCCTGAAAACGCTGATTTGAAGTGCAAAGCTTCACTGCTTTTTCAGAAGAGGAAAAAAAAATAATTAAGTTGTGAAGTATGAGGTTTCTACCATGCATCAGTAATGGGGCAGCCTTGAGGTAGGCATGGGGTCTGTCGTTCAGGACTCCCTGGGGTTTTGGTCTCAGCCTCTGCTGCTGGAGCTGCTCTTCTTTGTGTAAATTAAATCTTAGTGGGAAGCACACTTAAACCTGTGGTTTATCATGTACTGGCTGTATGTCATGCCTTATCTTCGTATCTCGCCTGCGGTAAACATTTATAAATAAAAAGTAGCTCAGCTCTAAAGGAGTGCTGTCCCTGGCTGGCAGTGATAACTGGAGGTAGTATCACTTACTGGGTTGTGCAAGACTGATGTGCAGATGTTATTTTGCTGTCTTGTGAAACAATTATTCTGGGACCTCGCTGTCTTTACTCCTTGGAGATTTCTTTTAAGTCCTTCCTCTTCCTCCTTCCCCTCACTGAGCGCATGGAAATGCCCTGGCAATCAGCCTGACACTTATTGGCTGCCTGAACGACCCCCTGCCAAACCCCAGCCTCCAAAATGGTAGTGATGGCAGGAGCCCATTTCTGGGGAGTGGGGGTTGGTGGGCACCTTCTGCTCTCTGCTGTGCTGTGTATGAAGGTTAGAAGAGAGTTGGATAGAGACCAGAGGCAGCAGGCTCAGCCCCCAGACAGCAGCGCAGCACCTGCTGTCCCAGCCCTTCCCATGCTCCAGGCCGTGGCCATCTCTCAGGCGTGGTTATTTATCGTTTTGCTTCTGTATGTGGTGGTCTGATTGTGTGGCTCTGGTGATTTAATCAGTACCTCTGGGATCTGGGCACTGTCATTGCAGCCAAATCAGCCCAAGAAATGCACTTGCTTGAGTTGACTGATACTGGCTCGGTGTGGGGGAGAGGAACAAATCCCCCTGTCTTGAGATGCATTCAGTAGAGAAATTACTAATAAACCTTTTGATGTGGCAATGCCATTCTCACTGCCCTGTTTGCCGCTGAGAAGCTTTTAGTGTCTAGGCAAAGAATGGAGTAATCAATGATGGTGGATTTCCATAAATGTTATTGTGAACATACAGTGACAAATGCAAACGATCCTATTTGTACAGGTTACGATAATTGAAAACCAGTCTCGCCAACTAGCTTTTAAGACAATTCCTGTGGGAGTTGTATGGGAATTTCCCATTAGTTGCATCATTTCACATGTAGTAAGTGTATGATGGGGATTTTTTTTTCCTGATGCAGTCATTACCTGGTGCTGTCAGGTGCAAAATACAATGTGACTTGATTGACCTGCCTTCCTTGTCCCAGTACGGACAGTGACGTATTCTTCTGTGTGAGCTGGTTTCCATAAATGTGGACAGGGGCTGATAATTACTTACTTGTACCAGACAACAAAAGCGGAGTGTGTCCCATTCTCAAAGAAAACTGATTTGAAAGAGAACAATGGGAGACAGCACAGAAACTATTTAACTCCAGTTCTTCCTGCTTGCAGCTGCATTGGAAACAAGGCAGTGGAATTATTTCACTGATGGAGAATTCTAGAAACACCACTTAACCTTTTTCTGAACTTGTTTTCTTTAGGGTTGTTTTTTTTTTTGTGGCTATCCTGGGGGGAGGGGTTAGGTGGGAGAAGTACACGCAAAAACCAACTCAACAAGTAGAAGCTTCTTTTTGCCATATCCTAAAAACCACATCAAACCCTCTAACTTATTCCTGTTTTACTGTGCAGAAGTGGTTAAGGCATGTTTTTACTGCAATATTTGGATGTTCTTGTGAAGCTTCCCGCAGCAGACTTACTTTACAAATTTATGTTGTGTTTTTTTATTGTTTATAGATGAAAGTTTGAAAGCTACTGATGTTTCATTATATACCACTGGAACTCTTCGGGGCATAACTGCTCACTGTCAGCTGTCCTAGGGGAGCTGTACCCCCCTTCCCAAGCCATTGGAGTATCCATCTAAAAGAAGCTGTCATGCTAAAAACTCTTTTTCTTTCCCAGTCACATCTTGTCTTGTTCTGAAGTACTGTCTTGTTTTTGAAAATCGTATGAAGAACGGTGCAAATTCCTTAAGATTTTGAAATTCCAAGCAGAATAGGGGCCAGGAACTTAGATTGAATGGTGCTAGCAGGTGACCAGCTAATGAGTAACTTAGCTCCGCAGAGTGTTGAATTGCCGTTAAGCACATTCTTACGGCTCAGCTTGTGAGTAGCCTCATGGTAGGGGATATTTCTTGTATAACTGAAAGTGGTTTTGTTAAATCCGGGTCAGCATCTGCATCACTGTGCAGGAAAGGAGTCCTAAAATTATGAAAATGACAATCAGCAAAATACCTACTGATTGGCCAGCATTCAAGTTGCATCAGCATTGCTAAGTGCAGTTAGAGAGCAGCTGTGTTTGGAAAAAGGAGTTTCTTGCTGGGAGCACACAGGTAAGGTGATGGCACGTGCCCTGGGCTGACAAAGAGCTGTGCTAAAGCCAAGGGCATGTGTGCCCCATGTGCAGGCGGTATGGCTGACCCTACTTCTCAGGCCTACGGTGCTGAGCTGGAGAGTAGTGTCAGGCCAGAGAGAAATACACTATTACTTTTGCGGGTGCCCAAACCAAACCAGCTGCTTCTCCTGCTGTGCTGGAGCAGAGTTGGGGTGGGCTGTTGGGTCAGGCACCTCTGCTTATCCACTGAGCCAGCAGTAGAAGAGTTGTGTTAACTTTGCTATTACAGCACTAGAATCAAGAAACTGAGCTGCTCTGTTCCAGTAGGGTTATAATGACTTTGTCTAATGACAGTATTGCTAACATTTCAAAGAAATCTTCAATGGGAAATTAAATTAGAAGGAAGTTACAGAAGTATGGTAAATGATTGTCCTTATGGCCCTTGATAGTGCGCACAACATTAACAGGACTGGAGAACCTTGTCCTTGTTGAAGATTTTCTTGCTGTATGGAAGCTGATGCCTATACCTCTCTACCATACAACCTATATACAAAAGACTTTTAGATAAAGTGAAGAAAATATAGTATAAGTGATGTCTGAGTGCACTGCAAAGGCAACTGATTTAGGCAAAGGTGGAAAATGACCATTACTGAGTTCTTTGGATAATGCAGTTAATAACATTTCAAATTACTTTTTTTTTTTTTTCCACCCTCACAGAAAAAGTGATTCATGTTGTAAAAATGCTCTATTTCAACTATACTATCCTTTTAACTGGTGGGAGGTGATGCCTCTGCCTTGAAAAGAGCTTGAAATAGTTTAGCTCTGCTGATCTTGAGTGCTCTCTTTCTGGAGGAATACAATACATTTCTATTTTTATTAATTTCTTCAGATGGGCAGCTTTTGTGTAAAGAGTGAGCTTGAATAAGCACTTATTTTTGAAGTTGTCTGTGGAATCATCTTATATCCTGTTGGAGAGAGAAGACAATGCCGTGGAAATGAAAAATGAGCTTGTGTAAGAAGTTATCTTTCCTCCAAGATTCTACGGAAATAGTGTTTCAAGGCAGGGTTTATTACTTTTCCCTAAGATATATAGACATGTTATCAGTTTAATGCAGCTATTGGATTCGTAGAGAAGTGACATCAAGTTCAAAGTTGCAAATAATATTGCGTGGATCTTAGGGAGTCAAAGAACTTTGATGCCTCAGTTCAGCTTTGGCTGTGTTGTTTGTGTCTCTTGGTATCTCAAGAACTTTTCTGTAATTTAGTCATTCTAATTTTCTTTTCACAAGAACTTAGCTAATACATTCCAGATATTTCACTGGAGATAGAACTATGCTTAAAAAGATAAGCCAAAAATGGCAAATGGGTGGAGCAGAAATAATCTCATTGGGTATTTGAAATATCTGTACTGAGTGGATGTTGCATAGGTACTTGTTGAGCCTGGGAATCATGTTCTTGGTAGATATACACATTTGCGTTCAACAAAGAGTATAAAATCTGAAATATAACCTTAGTCTGAAAAAAAAAAATAGCACAGGCACAGAACCACATATATAAATATATGTAGTGCTTTAGGGTTTAAAACTTTAGACTGATCTCTCCTTGTAACTAGGATTACAATAAAAATCTCTACTTTTTGAATGAAAGGATAAAGGCTCGACCCATTGTCCTTGATATTAGCATTGACTGATTATATTTAATGAATGTCATTTTTCTGGGTGTAATAATTTCTGAGAGGGAGAGTCCTCTTTGGAAAGCTTAAGAGGAAAAAATAAGCAGACAAGATAATGACAAGGACTACTGTCTGGTGATATGGAGGTGTACATGTTCTCTGCTTGAAGTAAAATAAAATAAAATCTGGGTATGAGCACGAGCTCACCCATAAAGTCACATGCATCTGGATCAAGTCAGAATGGAGCCTACTCTTGATGTGGTGGTTATTTAGGATGGAAAGATGCTCCCTCCAGTAGTGCTGGAAGCCTCTCTGCTACAAGTCGTAATGCTATCCTTTACATTTTGATTTGAATTCAGCTAATTGTTAAGTGTCAGCTTCTAAAAACATTAGCAGTAAATTGAGCACCTCGTTTGTAACTGTAAGGAAAAATATTATTGCTTTAAACATGCAAATCGATAAGCAGGAAAACAGTCTCTTCTTTGCATCTACCTTGAAATTGTTGATCTGTGACTGCATGGCTGAGGCCTTTGAGAAGTATAAATGATTAGAACAGGAGCATTTGTCTAGATTGCTCTGTATTAAGTGGTAAGAGTCTCCTGGGCACTCAACCGTTTGGCTGAGTGCAAACTGTGGCTCCTAGAAGTACGTCACATGAAGGCCATCAGAAAGAGGTATCTATCTACTTTCTAACTGTAATGTAAATAATGTTCCTCTGCTAGTTCAGAAAGAATGCCTGAAGGTACTGGTAGCAGCAGCTGAAATCATTGCCAGAAGCTTGCAGGGCTTCTGTAGCATGACCTACTCCTCAACACTAATAACAGAAGGGACAGCTATTAGTCCAAAATTGCTCATATGAAATGAAACAGCAAAAACTCATTTTAAACTTAGACTTTTCTGGTGCTAATCGCTGTTGTAGGGCAGGAGTTACCAGTGCCTTTGGAGTCTTATCCTTCAGCTTTCCTGCCTGTGAGCACTGTGCTGTGATGGCACCTGAGAAGTGGTGAAGAGCTGCAGTGGATGCCATTAAATAGAACTGCCTCAAAAATTGGTAATTCTTGTTATAATGATTTCAAGACACAATGGACAGATCACTGCTGTGCTCCTTCTGCCTCAGGCTGAGTGATGAAATTATTTTCAAGCCACTCAACTAGAAGCAGAATATCCCTTATAGGAAACTTGTATAGAATTTAATAGATGCTTAACGATAACTGATGGTTCTTCCTGCCTGTAGGGTTCTCAAGGTGTTTCTCTGTCCCACTGAATGCTAGAAGACTTTTTCGCAGGAGATGCTATGAAAAGTCAGTATGCTGATTGATTTTTGAAAGCACCTTCACATCTTCATGTTTTATTTATGTTGGAAGTATCAGAATGCATTTTATGCTAGTCCAGAAGAAACAGAAGGTTGTTCAAGTCCCCGTGAGCTGGACTGAGGCCTTGTGATTGAATGGAGTAACTCCTGGTGAAGCTGCCTTGGGCTCAGAGCAGACCTGAGGGTGCTTGCCTGTCTCTTGATTGTCTCAGATTGGGGACAATAAGTCAGAACACTTTCAATCATTTGGTATAAACCATAGAGAAATGTCTGTTGCATTCCCTTCAGCCATTCACTTCCATGCTGTACTTTTAACATGAAGGTGTAAGTGAGCACCTATGTTTTCCAAGGTACCATTTTCCATGTTAAAATGTTCTATGGGTTCTAGATCTTGGCAAGTTGGAAAAGAAATTGTCCCAGGGGCTGGTGGCATTCAGTCCATATCAGGGTTGCTTTTTGCAGTGTCTCTGGTAGAGTATTTACCATTGGTGAGAGTAAAACATTGCCTCTGCTGTTGCTTAACATATTTATGTGATTTTTCTTCATAGAGAGGCAAATTACAGGGAAGTGATTGTCAAATAGATTGTCAAATAGATTGTAGAAAAAACACTGCTGATCCTTTAAAAAAAAAAAGTGACAAACAATGTAGTTCTTTATTAATAAGTTAATTCCCAACAATATGAATTAATTTGGCCTCTAATCACTCCTAATTTTTGTCCCACCTCGTTAAAATAGCTTTTCCGCTCATTTCTGAATTCCTTCTTTACTACTTTTGTTGTGGAAGAATAACAAGCTTTTCTCAAAAGGAATGAGAACCTGCAGAGCTTATGGACAACTTGATTCCTAGAGAAGATGTAAAATCATCCTTGGTTTCCTTGGAAGATACAGTGGCTGTCATGGCAAAGTGTGCTAATTGGCATCTTCATGTTGATGCTCTGTCAGCTCTTTGCTCCACCAAGCACTCAAAATGCGGCATAAATGTGAAAGGGCCAAAAGGACTTGTTTTCCCTCAGCCAGCAGCAGCTGGAGGAAGCAGCATGTGTTCTAAGCAAGAGGTCTGAGTGTTCAGTGCATTTGGAATCCAGGCTATTTATAAAAATTCCCTTGGTACACGAGGAGGGAAAATGTTTTCTAAGTTTTGCATGTTTGTCTGTTCACTCCAAACAGAGATGCCTTCATTCTGTTCCCAACTGTGAGATGATGGATGGGTCAGAATTCTCTTGCACAAAAAGTGGACGCAATCAGGAATGTAATTGATGGATTGAATTTGGTGCTATGTTTAAAACCTTTTCAGGTTTCTGGTGGGGGACTTGTTCGTGCCAGTTGTAGAGGAGCCTTCTGCTTGCTGGGCCCAGGGCTGAGGCAGCCAATCTCATCTCAGGTGCTGCTTCCCAAGTGCCTCATGGTTACTACTGGCATGGACCTGGGTAAAACCAGTGGTTTGAAGGTAGAGATTCTCTTGTCTCAGCTATCTATTGCTTGTAGATATGAACAGACAGGTAGCAAAACTGCAAGTGGAATGCTGGAAAAAATACACAACACAAGCTCCGTGGCTAGGGTGGCTGTCAGCAGTGTCCTCCTGACTGAAGCCTGTCCCTTGGCTGCTTGGTGCCAGCAGCAGGGCTCCCGTGGCACCCTGTGTCCCTTGGCCCTGCTGGCTTCAACATGCAGCTGCTTAAACATTTTCAGTTGGAACAAAAAAAATGGAAGTAATCATAGGGCTCACATGTTGTGCTGCTGCTGTATTTCTTGTACGTTTTTCCCTAAACCTCAAAAATGCTTTGTCTCTTAGCTTTGGTTTCGTTTTCTACAAACTTGTATTTTATCTGGGTAAGCGTAAGTCCCTTTGTGGCTTCTAATTGATTACATTTTTACTGCGGCAATACAGATAGAAGTTTACCATCAGGAGGTTGTTCTCTCAGATTGTTGCCAGAAATATTGAATGTTATTTGAAAAACCAGTGTGTGAGAGATGAAAGATGACCATTAAACCACTGAAAGTGGTGAGCACAATGATGGTTATGAAGGAAGCTCAAAAACATTAATGAGAGCATGGAAAGAAAGTTATCTTCATTTATGAATAAAGAGATAAAGTAAAGTACGGTATTGCCTTAAAATGGTATGGCTCCGTTCTGGTGTTCCAGCTGGGGCTGAGCAGCTGATTTTTCCTGTGTCTGGTGAAAGCAAGGGGCCAGAGCATCGTTGGTTTGGGTTGGCAGCCTATTTGGATTGCACTTTATTTTTTGAAGGTGGCTTGTCCAATTTGATGACATGAAAAGATTGTATTTTCCTGTTAAGCGCTAGAACACACTGTGTGAACAGGCTAGCGTGGAAGAATGTAGGTGGTTTGTGTAGGAAGTGTGCAGGATAAGCAGTACAGAGAAGTTGTATGAAAGGGAAAAAAAACAACAATGTGCTATTCAAGGGCACTGAGAAATTAGAGCTATAGATGTAAGAAGTTGAATAGAATAATTTGCAAAGCATTTCAGTGCTGCTCAGCACAGCTAAAATACTTCCAGCAGTGTATTTCTTTTGCCATTTGCTCAAGAATCCTGAGATGAATAGCCAACTCATCTGCAAAATGGCAGGAAAATGCATCTTGATTGGATAGAAGAGGCTGGACATAGCCATCAGCAATCTAGAGATGCAACACAAGTGCTCAAGATCACTTTAGCTGAATTTAAATGACTTTTATGGGGTAGTGTTCATATGGTGTCAGAGTTGTTTAAGTATCTAGCTAGTTTCTTAATATGATAATGAACATTGAAAATCACCGATATAACAGATGTTAAAGCTGGGCAATTA
Source organism: Pavo muticus (assembly GCA_016647715.1). Taxonomy (NCBI): domain Eukaryota; kingdom Metazoa; phylum Chordata; class Aves; order Galliformes; family Phasianidae; genus Pavo; species Pavo muticus. The sequence continues at coordinate 1,387,706 of JACDJE010000177.1, forward strand.
ATTTCTGATGTAGTAAAGCTTCCTGTGGCAATAAGGAACCTTGCGATTTAAAGAAATTCTTAGTGGATGTTCTATGTATCATCTTGCTCAATAGACTTCTGTCCTTTATGTGTCTAATTGTTTTCCTCTCTTAGGACTACATTTTTTGTATCTTCATATCCTTCAGCAGAAAAGACATGACTGAAATTATGGGATAGGCAGGGAACACGTGGGTCACCGCATCCAGTCTATACAGCAGGTGTAGAATTGAGACAGTTTCACAGCAACAGCCCCTCTTGCACGTGTCCTTAGCTACTGTGAGGAGATCACTCAACAGCCCATGCATTTATTCAAAAAATGAAGTTGTTTAGGACAAAGACCAGAAAGCTTCAGCTGCTCTATGCCAAGTGCTGCAGTGGGGAAGAAGCAATCCTTGGCTCCTCTCTGCAGCCCTGAGGTCCGTGGGCAGCCCTTGATTTCCCAAACAGTCCAGATTGCCTTCCTTCGAAGCTGTAAATCTGTCAGTTGCCTTTAGATACTGGAACTAAAAATCCCATGAGGGAGACAAGCTGTTTATACAATGGGTTGAGAGGGTTTTAGTGCAGAGACTTCAGCTTAATATTTTACAGTCCCTTCTATCCTTTTAACTATACTGAGGTCACAGAAGTCAGATGAGGGATGAGGATGCTCCCTTCTGTTTTACTGCCGTTGAAAACAGTTTGCATGCAGAGCTACCCTTCTTTTCTTCTGCTCCCTCCAAAGTCTCTCCTTCTATTAGTCCTCCCTACTCTCCTCCTCCAGAACTTCTCCTCATGCTTGTTTTCTTTCTCACTTTCCAAATTGCTACATTCATCACTGTCGGCTTCCCCTTCTTTTGTAAACTCCTTCAGCTTATCTTTTGCTTTAGATAAATGGATTTAATTTTTTAGATGTTTCCAGGTTTCTTCTGTGTTTTTCTTATGCATCTTTGGCAGATATAAATAATTTTTTTTTTGCAGATATAAATATTAATTAGATTTGATTTTTATGTTGAGGGCTGTGAAGACCATTTTGCTCTGATCTGTATTTTGTGTGCCAAATTTCATGTGATCAGCAGTGCTCAAAATGAGGATCATAAGGGAAGAAGATCTAGAGAACTTTCCTTTCCTTGCAGCAGTAGAAGAAACTCGTACTTTAGGAAGAGGTAGAGAAAAGCATGGGTGAGATATGACATCGAGGCAACATGTACTGAAGGTGGGCTGATATTTTTGGCTTTAGTCTGATGTGTTTAGGCTAACTTTAACAAAATGCACAGATTTACACTAACGTCAGTCTGCTATTGCTAAACTTGCTCCTATCCATATTGGATATGGAAAAAATAAAAGAGATCCAGAAAGAAAAAGCTAAGTCTCACTGTGATCTCATCTGTGGGCACTTAGACCAGCCCAGCTTTCTCTGCAAGCTGGGTGCCAGCAAGCCTGGTGGAAACGAGCCATTAGAATCCTCTGCTCTGCCCCACCTTTGGGGCATTTGCATTCCATTTTTGTGGAAAACTGCAATGGTATGAGCTCTCAAAAGGTTTGTGAGATGTTGGCAAAACCCTTAAGAAGCCAGAGATAAGGCTAAGAGATCAGATAGGCTATTTCAGGTTTTTGAGCTCCTTTCTGGAGAATGAGCTGCGGAAGTTTTCAGCTTCCCAAACTCTCTGACTGTCCTTAGGAACATTCAGTCAAGACCTAGGTGCTAGCACTGAGAAGATTTTTTGTTTTTTAAACTTCCTGGCTGTGCAGGTTCTCATGTGCTGTAATTGTAGAGTTACGTTGTTATTACCTTTGTTTCAAAACTAGATTTCTTCCAGCAGCGTTTTGGTGTATGAGCTATGCACTGACAGTGCCCCCAGATTAAACTTGCCAAGGCTAATGTGGGTGAGGGGTTCTTCTCACAAGCTGCAGTGTAAGGTTTTGCAGAGAGAGCTGTGTGGTTTTATTCAAAAGTTACAGGGAGGGGGGAGAATCTTAGTTGGGAAATTTATCACGCAGTTTGCTCTCCTTTTATTTGATCACGTTGCTGTCCCCTTTGTCTTTCCTTGCCTCAGATTTAAGCTTCTTGTCACAGCCTTCCAGCACATCTGCAGCGTGACTCCTCACAGCACATCTTTCCTACACAAATTTCTCAGTGTGCTGCTGGATTTTCTTCCTATCCAACTCGACACCTCCGAATCTCCCGTAAGGTGTCACAAAATAACTTGGGTCATCAACACAGTCCTTGGGCTGCACCTCTGTCCCCATAAATGCTGCTCCAGCTGTGCTGCCTGTAGTGAATCTGCCTGGTAATTCTCAGTGTTTGCTCTTCTTTCTTCTCCCTCTTTTCCTTCTCAAGAGAGTGACCAGGTGCGTTCCCTGTCAGCCCTTTTCCTGATGTCTTTGGTCTAGACAGACAAGTTTTTCTGTTTTGGGGATTTTCTGTCCTGAACAGTGACTAAAGCTGTAGAACTGACAAACTGAGAGCTTAAGTAAAGTGATTTAAGAGATTTAAATTAAGATATTAAAAAAAAAAAAAAAGACAGCGATCTCCTAGAAGTCTATTGGAGGGCCACGAGGATGATGAAAGGCCTGGAGGGTTTCCTGTGTGAGGAAAGGCTGAGATAGCTGGGGCTGTTCAGCCTGGGGAAAAGAAGACTGAGGGGGGGAATCTGATAAAAGTTTATAAATATCTAAAAGGAGAAGGGAGGCAAATGGATGAAGCCAGGCTGCTCTTGGTGGTGTGTAGTGGTAGAACAGGGAGTAATGGGCTAAATCTTGAACATAGGAAGTTCCATACGAACATGCAGAAGAACTTTACAGTAAGGGTGATGGAGCACTGGAGCAGGCTGCCCACGGAGTGGTGGAGTCTCCTTACATGGAGATTTTCAGGACCCATCTGGATGCCCACCTGTGCCACCTGCTGTAGGGAACCTTTTCTAGCAGGGGATTGGACTTGATTTCTAGAGGTCCCTTCCAACCCCCGCCATTCTGTGATTTAGGAAAAATCCGGATACGTTTAAAATGGGAGGGAAAAATGGAGCTGAGATGCCATTAAAGAATGCTTGGAAATGTTAAGTAGAATACTTTAAAAAATACATGGCCTGTTGCTAGCAGGCTAAAACAATATTGCGTTTTTAGTGTTTCTTCTGAAAGCTTATGTATAATAAATGTCTCTGATGTGACTTTGAGTGAAAATGTCACTGGCTCTGTAGTAAAGCTGTTGGAGGGTAATGTTTGTTTTTTTATTCCCTCACTTTAAAAAAAAAAAAAAGTATATTTTGGATACTTTTTTTAATTGCTGCATTTCCCTCAAAGGACCCCGACAGAAGCTTTAATTTATGGTCTTCATAACCATGGGCAATGCAGGGAGTTTAGACTTTCACTTTTGTTATTGTAGCTTTATTAAATATGAATGTGCTTTTGCCACAGAAGGGAAAACTAAATCAGACTGAATTTGTTGCACTTTACATAATTATGCATTGAGAACAATGTATAATTAATAAAGTCATAGTGGATTCAAGCTATGGTGTGCTATTACAAGTAAAATATTATTTTTAAGGTGAGGGATTCCTGTATCTTCTCCGGGGAAGGAACTAAACCAAAACAAACTCCAAATAGAAATGTCATACTAATAAATTAAATCACTCGAATGATAAATTCTTCTCTGTTCTCTAGAAGTAGGGAATGGTTTTGAACTCAAGCGAACCTGTGTGATCTTTCTCCCCTCTGTTTTATTCATTTGAATTTTTGTTGTCACTACGAAGTTATGTAGTTAAACTTAAATTGATATTAAATTAATGCTTTATAGCTCAACTTTTAATGTGCCAAGCAAAGCACTTCTGAACCCTTTCCCAGCACAGTAAGGCAGGCACAGTATACATTAAGACTGATGAGGAAGGCAGGAATTTGTCAAAGCTTGTAGAACTTAATAGTAGATTTCATATCTATACTTAAAAGGAAAGGAAGTACACAGTACTGTTAATTTTTTGTTTCAGTAGGCTTGGGCTTTCTGTTCTTAATGTTTCTCTTCTCTCTGCCAATTGCTGTGTTTTAAAGAGCTGAAAGAACAGATGAAATCTTGCTCAAGCAAATGTGCTTCAAACATGCAAAGGAAAATAGAGTGGCACCACATCAGCTGTGCATCCCTGTTCTGCCCAGGCTGTTTGTTTTCCTCGGCCTGAGGAAAACCTGGGAAAAGCAATGCTTGGGACCTAAGTAATGCTTGCATAGCAGATGGCTGGCATCAATTCCCCGCTCTGTTGACACTGCTTCCTTATTTTGAAGAAACAAACAAACAACAACCCCTTCTTATCCCTACTGTAAGAAGCCAGAATCTATCATTCTGTGCTTAGCCATGTTCTGTCCCTTTTCTCCAGGAGGACCTAGATGTTTGTAAGAGCCTGGGTACATTGTGGCTGGAGTCAGTGGTAACCCAGCCTGGGATTCCTGCAGCGGGGCCTGGGTGCCGGTGTGCTGGTAGCTGGGCTGGAGTACAGTGCTCATCATCAACGTGGGCATCCAGGAAAGCAAAATCAAAATGTTTCTCTCTCCTCCCCAGCAGGAGAGTAGTTGATTGTACATACCTTTTAATTATCAACAATTTTAGGATCTTGCACACAGTTATGAAGCTGCTTAAATTAATTGTTTATAAATTAGAAGAGTGAGAGACAGTAAAGATGAAACTTTTAGGCAGGTGCCTCTTTGCCACTGTTCTGCTGCTGCTCTTAAAGCAGCTGTGAAGATGTCTCACTGAAACAATGTGGTTGGGAAGAACGTTAGGTCATGTTTCTCTAGACTGACGTCTGACCTTATTTTATCCTTCCACTCACAACATCGTAGTAATGAGCCATGTAGTCTTGTTTGGGAATCAATATTGGGATATATTCTTCTCAATAACTGAATTTTGGAGCAATCCTGAAAGGAGAAAGTTTAGGAGGTGACCTGATTCGCTCTGCAACTGTACTTGTATTGGCATCCTGGCTTGTATCAGGAATGGTGCAGTGAGCAGGACTGAGGAAGTAATCCTGCCCCTGTACTTGGCACTGGTGAGGCCCCACCTCAACTACTGTGCTCAGTTTTGGGCACCCTAATACAGAAAGGACATTGAGGTGCTGCAGCAGGTCCCAAGAAGGGCAATAAGGCTTGTGAAGGGCTAAGAGAATATGCCCATGAGGAGCGACTGAAGGAAGTGGGGCTGTTTAGTCAAGGGAAGAGGAGGCTGAGGGGAGACCTTATTGCTCCCTTCCAATAACTGAAAGATGATTACAGTGAGAGTAGGGCTGGTCTCCTCTCACTGGTGACAGGACAAAGGGAAATGGCCTCAAGTTGTGCCAGGGGAGGTTTAGGTTGGATATCAGGACAAACTTCTTTACAGAAAGGGTTGTTAAGCCTGGAATAGGCTCCCCAGGGAGGTGGTTGAGTCACCATCCCTGGATGTGTTTAAAAACCGTTTGGATGTGGTGTTCAGGGACATGATTTAGCAGAGGGTTGTTGGAGTTAGGGTAATATGGTCAGGTTGTGGTTGGACTTCTTGATGATCCTTAAGATCTTTTCCAACCTGAGCAATTATATGATTCTATGCTGAGGGTGGTAAGTGAAAGAAAAACAATGCAGGCAGAAGCAGAATCCAAATGGAGAATCATCCAGGCAAAAGAAGTTATTTCTTCAGAGTAGTTGCTAGTGGACTCTTAGGTGGAGGTATTTTAGTGGAGTTATGTTGGGGGCAATTACTGAAGCATTGAGATAATTTCCTCTGAACCAGAACGTACAAGATCTGTAACAGACACATAGCTCTTGCTAGTTGAAACTGGTGGCATTACTTTTAGAGGGGGAAAGTAGATTTCAATCATAAAGATAGCTTGTCTTTTTTCATAGATTACAAGAGAAAGATGAAACAAATTGACCATTTTTTGTGCTACAGTCTTGATTTCTATGTAATGCTGCTGCTGCTGTTCTAAATCAGCTCAGTCTGTGCTGTCAGAGCGGGAGGGTAATGAATGAAATGGTCACCTCGAGTTTCCCCATCAAGTGAGTTCAAAAGAAGTAAATCAGCGCAGAGAGTAGGAATGATTTTTTCCAGCTGCAAACAGGGAAGAGATTCTGCTGACGTTCTGTTGAGCCAACAGCATTCACCAGCTCCTTTCCTTGCTTTGGGTTCACTGTGAATAGTTCTGCTCTGTAAGCTTTTCCCACAAAGGTAACCTTGTATTTGTCTCATAACCAGTGGCTGCCTTTGAAATGCCGGTGAATTCAAATCACAAGAAGCATTTCCCTGGTGCTTACATGTAAGATAATACAAGCTTAGAGCAGGAATATGCAGCAGTCTTTTTCTCACTTCATTTACTTACACCAAGGCTCAAAGCTTGCCTGTGGTTAAATCCAACTCCAGCTTGTGGGTTTCAGCATGAGAGACAGTGAATGGAATATCAAGAATGTTTTCAGGCCGCACAGACCTGGCATTGCTTCTTGACTAACTTTGTTTTATTCCATTTTACATACCCAGAAAAATGCAGGATTAACAGCGTCTCTGAATATATTCTTCTCTTAGAGCAGGTTCTGTGCAATTCATCCCTGCCCCTCCAGGAGCCTGTTCCAATTGGGTAGAGCTTTAAGGATTAATATCATACAGATAAAAATGATCTCCCTTAAGAGCACTCAGAAGAAAATTGTGAGGTAGGGGAAACTTCAGGGAATTTGTGTAATAATTCTTGAGATTCTACAAAATAAGCAGACAACCACTTTGTGTATTAGATAAAGCTTCTGAGTAGTCTTCAAGGTTGTGATATATTATTACTTGTGAGACAAGTACAGCTTTTACTTATCTGCACTGTAATTCTTCTATCCGCTATTGAAATCTCTGAGACTCTGTGTCATTTAAAACCCAAAAAGCCCACAAAAAAGGCCCAGAACAACTAAAACCCCAAATGAATATAACAATAATCATGTATTACTAAGAAGTAAACACATCAGTTCCCAGATTATCATGTTTGTATCAGCACCTGTCATCATGCGGTCTGCAACTGTTAAATCCAGCTTCCAGAACAACTCTGGGCATTCCACAGCCTGGAGAATGTAAAGCAAAAATGGGTGTGAATCGGCTGTCAATATGATTGCAAATATTTTGGCTGAAGTTGAAGGAGAAGACTGCTTTGTCTCCCCATGGTATGTCTGTATATGGTTACTGTATTTCAGGAGTCTTTTCCCTGCTTGGTTTCCCTGCTCCTTGCGCAGGTCAGGCTGCACTGTGGGCTCCGGGGCTCGCTGTGGTTTATGGCAGTGAGAGCCATGGGCTGCCACATATCCTGCCAGGAGTGCGCTTTGGCCCTGATGGAATAACTCACAGCTGATAAAACAATAGTGTGGCTAACTGGCAGGCAGCATGCGCTCCTGACATTTACACTGCTGGATGAAGGATTTTTCCTCTCCTTAGCCAGACACCGGAGCACGTGTGCTCTCTGAGGATGTGTTTGGGAGCAGCCAATGAATAATTACTGCCCTTCCAAAGCCTGCTAGCTCATGTACTTGGAGACAATATCTCTATTATTATTTATTTTCTTTTCTTGTCTGGCTTGGTTGTTCTTGCCTATTTTCTCAGTGGGGCCACCAGAGCAGCTGACCATCTCAGGGGATGACAAGCGTGTTCTTCCAGCCCCAGTGCCACAGGTACACCGTGCTCTCTAAGCCTGAGAGAGGCCAGATCTAGAGGCCAGATCCTAAAAAGGACAAACCCTGGTTGGTCTTTCCTTTAAACCAAGTTTAGCTGCCAAACAGCACCTGATTGCTTGAGTGTTTTAATGGCCCATCAGCTGCTCTGCATTGCTGATATGTTGCTCTGGAGCCCAACATTGCATTTCTGCGCAAATCTGCAGCAAGTCTCTGTAGCCTGTAACTGGGAACATCTCCCAGACAGTGGTGTTTGGGTATCATAAGCACACTGTGGTCTCCTAATGCAGCAGTACAGCATTCATATCTGTGTGCACAGCTGCCTGATGCTGGGCTTTCTAGCTGGAAGCGCTCCCCACTCACTTGCTGGTTAAAGTGCTTTCTAAACAATACGGAATTTGGGTTCAGCCCCCTCCCTGGGTGCTGCAAACCATGTCCCATGCCTTCTATAAGTGAGTGAGCTCAGCCTGTTTCTCAGGGTGCCACCAGGAGCACAGCCTGCTGGTCTGGGAGGAGCAGGGTGCTGCCCTAGGGGGTGGAAGTCTGTTTCTAGTGCCTGTTTCCCCTGTGCTCTCTCCACCTCTTAAGAGCAAATAAACAGGAAGAACAAATCATTTCTAAACCTTTGCCTGCTGAAGGTACCAGACTCAGAAATCCCATGTTGTGTATTTGGCATGCTTAATGAAATAGAAAAAACAACAGCTTTGAAGCAGGAGCTGTGAATGCAGTAAGGTAACAGCCCCTCTGCCTCTTTTGTTTGATTTCACAGGTATTTTCTCAAGAGAGCCTTCTAAGCAATTTCCTGGATATACTAGATACCTTTGTTTACCTTTTTCTTTTCCCATCAACCTAATGTTGGATTTTGGATAAACAACCTTTTGTATGTTCCTCCAAAGCCTTTGTGCGTAATAAATGATGTAGGAAAGTTGTACAGAAGAGAAAGAAGACAGGGAAAAATACTGTTTTTCTTGTCTTGCCTTCACACCCTGCGGTAAGATGCAACATACAAAGTAGTTGGCCACTTGATATATTGTTTCTTATCTAAATAGAATTTGCTAGCAATTTTTTTCCCAATTGCTTTAACTTACATGGCTTGTTAGAAGGCAAGCAGCTCAGCTCCTTTCTTTCACTTAGTTTCCTTGTGTTGCAGTGTGTTGGAAATGAGCCTGTTACACAATGGTGAATAGCACAGTAGTTATATTAGTCTGTACTAACCACCAGAAGATTTAGTATTTTTTTCCATGCTGCAGGTCAAATAATTTATAAAATGAGAACATCTTGTGCAAATACCAAGATAAGTTCAAAGTTTGGGACTTAAGATCTGCTGCATCCCACATTTAATTAGACACACGTAATAGATTACAAATAATGATTATGGAAGAAAGGAGGAGGAGGAGATAAGGGCCACATATTGGGGAGAAAGTTTTCTGCAGTCTCCTTACGAATAAACGAGCCCTTTCTTTAATGATCTGTGCTAGTCTTTGGAATGAGAATATCTGACTCCAAGAGCTACGTTAAAAACAGTGAGGAAAATCCAGTTGTGCTTGGAAGTGTTTGCCACTTTGTTTGTCTTTGTTGTCTGCTGTGGTAAAAAGTGAAGTCAAATTTGGGTGGCAGAAGTCCAGCTGGGCTCACCCATTTCTTGTTTTAGAAGGGAAATGGGATTTTTAGGGTAATGTTGAGCAAACCCTGGAGGTCTCAGTGGTCTCTGATACCTGAGTTACTGAATTCAGGATACTGAAACATAAGAGAAAAGCTGCTCTACTGAGAGTTTGCTTCTGGACTTCCTGGTATTTGAGTGGTAATAGCCTCTCTTGGGCTGTTAACTGATAACATTTAATAGATTGGTGAAGTGTACGAGGTCACCAGTAGCATAGAAAGGGGGGAAAAGACACCGAGAGAAAAGAAGATCAACTCTTGTTGCTGCTTCTAATACAGTGTAAGATAATACAGCAGAGCAGCTCTGCTGAAAGCTAGCTCTTCCTCGAAACTGCTGGCTTTCTCCTGTTCTCAGTGATAGTGAGGCTTGGGAAACTTCAGGCGGCACTCACCGGCATCTCATAGTGTTATATTGATTGATGGGGTGGTTTGAGAGGTGCTTAATTTCTGTGGAAATTTATTGCTGCTGGAGAATGATAATAGGGACCTTGTGCGGTAAAGAGGCTTGTAAGAGACGGCTATTTGTCTTGTACAGCGTTTGTAGCCTTTCATTAAACCCTTAGCATAACTCTTAGGCTTAAGATTGTTGGTGATGTGGAGTTTCTCAAGCCAATGCTTTGATCCGTGGTATATTTTTTCCCTTCTCCTCGTGCTTTGGACGAGTACAGCTAATGACACTAGAAGCAGTTGGAAGAATATTAACGAAGGGGAGGAGGGAAAGACAGGGTTTGAAAGGCATCTGCAAGTGGGATGTGATTAACAGCGATTATGAATGAGTCACTTTCTGATTGTGCACGTTGTGCTTACGTATGTTTGCACCTCTTGCTGAATCAGGTATTGTTTATAAAGGCAATGTTGTGTCAGTGTGTGAAAAATGGTTTTACTGAGAATGGAGATAAATTAATAGAAACTATTCCAGAATGAGCTGAAACCTTGAGTGTAAGCTAAAGAAGATCTAAAGGATTGCATATTAATTAAACTGTGGCACTTTGTTCCTGAGTACTCTTGCTGCTGTCACTTATCTGGGTGGAAAGGCAGTTTAATGTCATTCTTAACAGAGTACAACTGCCTTTCCTAAGCCTTGTTAGAATCAAAGGTGTCATCAATCCTCATCTGATTTTGGAGGTTAATATAAAGTCTTTTTGCTTCTCAATTTACCATGATGCACTGTCGTGTGTGTGTGGGAACACTTCCCAATATTTCAAGCCTTAATTTACTGTTGTAAAATGCAGAACTTAACATAAACTGGAAAGATATATATTTACTCTGCAAGGTAGCTCTCAGCCAACAAGTGAAGAGGGAGTTTTATTAGTTTTTAGGTCTCAGTCAGTTAAGTAGTCTTTGTCAAATTGGTGAAGGCATCATTAAGCTCTGCAAGGAGATCTGTATTAGGGTAACAAGAATTATCATCTCTCCCTGACCAGAAACTTCTTTTGAGATTGGCTTAGTTTTACTGTTCTTTATCTTTTGTTCCTGTTTCTCAGGCAATAGCACAGCCTACAGTTATTTTTTCCTCCTTTGACAGGAGGCATAAGTGTTAAAATGCTTATTAACATAAGCCAAAGCTATGAATTTGAATACACCCACATTCAAACTGGAAACTTGCCATCTGGGACCATCTCTGTAAAACCTGTCTCTGGTGCTGCTTTCAGACTGTTTGGAATGAAGCATTGGAAAGATCAAGATGTTTTGCTCCCAGAGGACTTCAGATGCCTTTTGGAGAGCACTGTGTGAGAGAATTTATTTGTTTCTCTGTTTTTAACTTTAACAATCTCCAACTTCCATAGCTGTCACTTCCTTGATTTTCATCAAAGATGCAACTGCATAAATGCTACCATATGGAGATTTTCATTTGTTGTGAAGTGATACAGCACACGTAACATGTAGGTTCTATCAATGGTTTTCATTTGATTAAATATGTAATGGCTTATTTGGCAAGCTTGCTATTTTGATTGCTTCATTCCCAGCAACTCCATTTCTAATTAATTTGCTGGGTTTGTGTTTTTTAGGAAGAGGCTGGAATGAGGAAAAACGTTGAGTGATTACTGACAGCCCTGCCTTAAATGCAAAGAGAAATAAAGTGTGATAGAAAGGTGGTGCTGCTTAAAGATGCTGTGCTGGTGCTGGATAAAATATTTTAAGATTTGTTTTCATCTAACATGAGTTAGGCTGAAGGCTGGATTCACGAGATAAAATGACATCGGGAGCTATGTTATACAGTTCCTATGAGTCTTACATGCAAATCACGGTGCAGGCTTCACCACGTGAATGGCAGCAAAATTCTTGTAAATGCAAATTCTTTATAAGCAGAAGTTATCTAAGATTTGCACTTTGCTGGTTGATGGGAAACAAGGTTTGAAGGAGGTTAGCAGCAATACAAGTTCATAGTAAGGAGGAAGCCAAATAATGTAGTGTAACCTCATCTGTGCATTGCATTTATTTTGCATGCCTCTTTAATTGTTTTTCTAATCAGTGCAGAAAAATTGTGACCACAAATAGGATAGAAAATAGAGTGCTCAGAACTTACAGGTTCTCTACCAGTGCTTCCATCCTTTATTTGTAGCAGTGAATAAAGCAGAAGTAGTAGTGAATGAAATAGAGATGGGCCACTTTCTAGAACTAAGATCAAGTGGCACACAGCACGCAGTCTCTCTTGCTTCTCCCCACCCGCAGAGTGGCCTTATCCCCACACATTGGGAAGCATCCCCTGCTTGTGCTCAGCTGGGTGGGCTGAAGCACGAGGCTGTCAGCAGTCTTGGTGATGCTCTGGCATGGTTGGTCACTGTTGTGAGCTTGGCAAAGTCATCTTGTTTCTCAGCAGTAATTGGCTGCATGGAATTTAAAGGCAGTCTTTGCTCCCCCTTTTCTTTTTTGTCCTTTTTATGCTTCTTCAAGCAAGACATATGCGTGCTTTTCTCATCTGTATATCTGTGCTCTTTATGAGTATAGCTTCTGGTTGATATAATCTGTGAAAGTAACCACTAGCAGGAATTGGTAAAGGTGCATTCTGTTTGGATAGCTTGTTTCCAGCCTTTTGTAGGAGTAGAACAGCAGAATACTTAAGATTGTGCTGATAAGAACTTGTCCACAGTGATGGTTTGAAACACTGTACTTTTACAGGGTGAGCCCTTAGATTTTCAGTCTATTATAATGAGGATAGTCCCTTCCTCCAGCCTCAGAAGGTCTGATGTGTGTGTCTGGGTATGCTCATGTTCCTGACATGTGGGGAAGAGATTTGCATAAAGAATTTCTGGGAGGATGTTATTAAGGGGAAGTTTTCAAGAAAATCCCAACTTTCCTTAAGAAAACTAAAACTCTTCCTGGAATGTAAGATAATCCAGGTTGTAAGGAGGTCTCTGGTCCAATTCCTGCTCAAAGTTGGAATAATTCTGAGATCAACCTAGGGTATTATCCAGTTGAGTTTTGAAAACCTCCAAGATGGGTCCCTATTATACTGCTCAAATGACCTCATGGGGGAAAATGTCTTTCCTTAAATCTCATGTGAACCTCCTGTTTTGGTTTCTTTCTGTCATCTCTCATCCTCCCTCTGTGCTCTGCGGTGAGAGCCTGGCTTGGTCTCTTTGATAGGCTCCATGTAGGGATGAGGTGGCTGACACTGAGCTCCTGAAGCAGTCTCTTTCAAAACTGAACAAGCCTATCATGCTTAGCCTCTCTTTACAAGGCAAGTGCTGCAGAATCAGGTCACCAACAAATTTAGCACCAGGTTTCCTATTGTCACGCACTTTGCAAAAGGTGAGACATATTTTCATGCTCTGTTCTGGCCAATGAGCAGTACTCTGCACTGGGTCTGTCCCATCCTCTTGCTCACACTGGGAGAATGATGGAGAGACGTTCTCTTGGGGGTATAGATAGGGGCATGAGAATATTTTTCAAATGCTGCTGGAAACTGGGAGGAAATATGCCAGTTTTCCAACAAGTTGAGTGGATAGTTGTCGTTTAAGAACAGAACGTCACAACAGTGGGTATTGTTTATCCTCTTAAGGTTAGAAGAATTTCTGTTATTCATTTGGGATATAAAAAAGGCCAACACATGCTAAATTTCTTTAATTAAACTTGAATCGCTTAATTTAACTAATGTGTTTACTCATACAGTCTCAGACCATGCAAATACTCTTATCCCCAGACACATATTGTGCATCTCAAACCCAAGAGTTTAGATTCCATTTAAAATAGGGAGAAAAGAATGCACCATTTCTTCGGGCTGTATTTTTTTTTTTTGTATTAGTGTAGAAGAAATACCAGCATATTTGCAATATTTTTCAGGACAGTCATTTAACTTAGAGCTGGAAACCTATCTGACTTCACAGCAATTATACTGCTGCTTCATTTCCCCTGTTTCAACATGTGATGATGAAAAATAAACACATTTCATGTTTTGGCAATGATCGTACGCAGCTTCAATATAAAGTCCCTTGAGGCCTGTGTTTAAACAAAAATGGACAGAAACGGCAGGTGAGTATTTCTCTAAATGGAGAAATAATTGCCTAATTTGTGGCAGGAGGATGTGACTACCTAACAATTACAATTTTGCACAGAATGAGGCTTTCTAGCATTTATTTGCATTATTCAAGAGGACAGGAGAAAGAAGAAGGAAGAGGATAATTTCTTCTCTCTCCCATATGCTCAGAAAACACATGCCCTATGGGTAACAAACCTGGTGCTCCGGCAGATGTCCTCCAGTGCGGCACTGCTCCGTGCGGCGATAGGGGACTGGCAAAAGTGGCTCTCTGGGACAGAGGCAAAGCCCTTTGACAGAGGTCAGATTCTTGGCCTCTGCTTTGGTTTTTAAGTTGTCTATCGTGCTGCAGATAGAAAATAGGAACTTAAGGATGTTTGGGCGACTCTTCTATTTACCCCTGTGTCCTTCAGTGCAGAAGTTTGTTCTTAGACCCCTGCAGGATCAGTGAGATGTGAGCATTTGTGGTAAGTTTAGGAAGTCACTGGACTCTCTGTGTAGAGTGAAAATGTTGCCAAACCCAATTGGTGCAGTCCTGCATCAGGGCCCAGGAGAATCACATTAAGTGGTTAGGTTTTAAGAGAATGGAAAAGTTTTTTAAATTGCTTTCCAATTTTGGACTGTTTAGTGGTTAGCTGCTTCTTATAAAGCCACAAAAGCTAAAAGGATTCTTTAGAAAAATGTACAAAACAATGAAAATTAAGAATCTCTTGGGGGTTCAGCATGGAGGAAAAAACACACATGAAATAGCACAAGTTAAAGCACTGTGCTACATGTGACCATCAAGACATTCAGCACCAAACCAGTGGTTTGTGGACAGGGGGATAATATGGCATTATCTGAACTCCATAGTGTGATCTAAGTGAGGTAGACTATCCAGACCCTAAAAATAATGAAACAAACAACTGTTCTTCATTTAGCAGTCTGCTTCTAGGTTCACTGCCCTCTAATTTCCCTTAGGATACATCACTGAAAAAAAAATTATAGCATGTGTGTCCAGGGAAAATCTCTAAAGGATAAACTAACTCATTTTAATATTTTCTATATTTAATATAAGAATGCTTTGTTATGTAAAAGCAGTTAAAGGATAGTTTGTTAATCTGACATGGAGAAAGCAGTGAAAATTGGTGCATTCCAGGAAGCTGAAAATTTTTAATTAAAAATGCCAGGCTAATTTGTTTCACTCTGAGCTGTTGCTATTTTGCTACTGGGCTGTTGTGCAGTCCTGTCGGCTATTTGTCTGAATATAAATAACAGCAATTTTCACACTTGTCTCTCCCTGCAGTTTCTCAAAAAGTTTGGTTATAGCGTCAAATTATAATTTCATATCTGCTGAGCAGGTTTTTAATGCAAATAGCTTTCAACAGCAAATTTTCTCTCTTGTAACACCAAACAAATGGACTGGCCACACACAGGAGCAGTGTTTTCAAGCATCTTGCAGTTATCATCGAATCGTTAAGGCTGGAAAAGACCTCTAAGATCATCAAGTCCAACCATCAATCCATCACCACCATGCCCACTACCATGTCCCCTAAGCTGTTATCCTTTGGATGCAGATGCTTAGCCCCGTTGGGGTGGTACCAATGCTCCTCTATTCCACGATAATACCATCAAGGAAAAACACCCTGACAGAAGTGCTTGACAGCTCAGACCTCTCACATCGAGTGTGAGCCTTTCCCAACTACCTTTTGCCTCGCAGCATTACTTGGCAGGAATTCCTGTTGCCAGGAATTTCAGCATAGGGCTGCTTTAGGGGCTTTTGGATACTTAATCAGCTGATACTTAAACAGCAAGACATCTCTTCAAACAGGCAAATATCAGAAGGCTTGAGGTTATTGTTATTTTGGGAGCTCCAGCTGCTTTTTGTGTTCATGTGGCGGCTGTGAGGGCAGGTAATTGGACTGCCATGTACAAATTCTCAGGTGCATAACGAGGAAGAGCAGGTACCGGTGTATCAGATGTCTGACAATGTTCAGAGTAAAAGGTTGAACTTTGTAAAGATCTTTTGAAACCTTTTTTTTTCTTGTGAATGAGTACAGTGACAGAAAAACCTTTTACAATAGGTTGTAATCTCTTTCTCCAAACTGGATGTGATTAAAAGGAAAATTGTTGGACCCTCATTTTCCCAATTATCTGTGGAAATGGATGGATGTAAAAACTTGAAAAGCAGTGACAATCTGACCCTGTCATTACCGATTGTAAAAATAGCAGGAAAAGCACCTGACCAGATCCCAGCGGTGCCTGAAAGCTACAAAGCCCCTGGGAAAGTTGTGGCTTGTCTCTCACCTTTGGACAAATTGGCACTTACGACACTGTTGGCAGATAATACACACTGCTGTGGTAATTGACTGAAAGAGTGAAAAAATAAATGCGCAGAAAAATAGTAACCCACGTTGCTCCCTTAGCATGATCCCAGAGCTCCTGGAAAGGGAAGAGGTCCTCCATCAGCAGGAGCAGTATTGGCCCTTCCTGGAAGGGAGTGGTTTTCCTCTATCAAAATAAAAACAAAACAAGGCACTGGCACTCCCACTTATACAGCTCTGTGTTGCTTCAGTCCTGTGCTCACAGGAGAGCAGCTGGAATCACAGGTGTACCAATTAATGAGGTAGTAATTACCTAGCAGGAGAATAATAGGTTTGAATACAGCTGATCTTAACTCACTTACTTATAAGACCTTAAGTTAAGGGTTGTTGACTGCTACTGGTCTGGTTGTTTTCTGTGTTGGCAGAATTTCTAATACCTGTAAGTACTGGTCCTACCTGAGAAGCATGGCTGTGAGAGGACTGAATGGTCTGGTTATTATCCATGTTGTGTCTGGTGATGGTGTCTTATCTTAAGGGAATAGTCGTGTTTATTTAAAAAAAAAAAAAAATTGGAATTTTGTTTATATTATTTTAAAACATTGGTAATTTGACTGTTCAAGTTTACTTACTCCAATGTGGATATAAAAAAAATGACATGGTAGAATTGCACTTCTCTTTAATATCCACTTTATCAGTACCCTCATGCTATGAGTTGCAGGCAAAATGTTTTGACCCATTCCAGTTTTCTAATTATTTCTAGAATCTTACTTTGATCTCCAGAATAAGTGATAACTTAGAATGAGGGGAGATTTCAGAGGCTTGCAAAAGCCATTTAAAGAAGTTTGAACAAAGCAGTTTCTTATTCAATATACCAGCCCTGGAAAAAGGTGTGGATATCATTTCTTGGATGTGTTTCTGTTGATTGCTGGCACTGTCTACATGGATATATTCCTGCCTGGGGCTTTGGCCTTATTTAATTGTAAGTCAGAATAGTCAAATATGTATTCTTAGATGAATCATTGATTTTAGCATCCCATGTCTGCTTTGTCTTGAAGAACCCATTGCTTTGTAATGATGTTTCTTTAATACATGAGTGGATGAACAAGACAGAAGCGTGGTATGTTTGGCAGAAATGAAGAAGCCTTACAGGAAAGAGTTAAAACCATCAAAACAAAGCTGTCAGCACCAGCAGAAAAAATAAAAATAAAATCAGTGATCATTCCCATTAAGTATGAGCTGTGATTCTCCTCAGTTCTTTCAAACCTTGCCCAGCACTCTGGACTCCAGGATTCAGTAATTTTTGCTGTGTCTGAAAAACCTTCATCACTGGCTGGATGTTATAGGCAAATTCTCAAGAACTGTCATTTCTGGCATTTTTTTCTGTAACAGTTCTGAAAGCCCTTATTGACTAGGAGTAGCTCCTATTTTTGTCTGTCTGTGCTGTAAGCTGATTCGTGTAGAATCGAGCTGATGTATCTGTGCAGTAACAATGCAATACCTCTACGCTCTTCCACAGTACCTTTCATTGACAGATCTCAACACTTTTCTGAAGGAGGTCAGATGGACTGGTTCAGTTTTATGAACACAATGCTGCAGTGAATGGAGTAGCACGAGATTGCCCAACAAACAGCAGGTGTAGGAGCAGAACCTATGCCTCCCACGCTGCCTCTGGGGTCTGTCCATCATGTTACATGGCCACAACTCTCATTCAAAACAAGTTAAGAGTACCTACATAACTATTGATGTCTGGCTGGATCTTCAACCTCATTTTTTTTGCTGTGGATGCTTGGGCTGGCACTGCTAAGAGACTATCAGGCATATAGTTATGTAACTGTTCTTTGGAGATGCACTGAAAAGCTGGTGTTGCTGTCTGTAAAGTAGAAACATGTTAACTTGGAGGAATGAGATGAGATCCCCCACAGTGTGAATCACTAATCTCTGTGGCTAATGCTATTTTACCCTGGAAGAATTGATCTCATGGTTGCTAGGCTCTGTGCTGGGGTGCTAAGGCAGCTATGTTCAGCCCCAGATTGCTGCTGGGTGCTCTCAGGGCACAAAGCCCCACGTGAGGAGAGCAGCAGGGTTGCTGTGCTGGTGAGTGGTGCCTGGGCCTGCGCCTTCTTTCCCCTTGGTGGCTTCCATGTCTCCTGCTGCTCTGCTGACTCCTGAGGGGTGGCAGGGAGCATGTGGATAGAAGGGGCATGGATGCAAAGAAGTAAGCACCGCTGCTGCAGGTTCTCCTTTACTCCGGTGAGGTGATGTTAAAGATGCAGCTTAAATGGGAGAGCATTGGGAAATCTCATATCCTGCAAGGAGAGTCAGCATGTCCTAATGGTGGATAATCATGTGTAATCATGTTGTTATGGCTTAACTACGTTCTCTGAGGTGCCCCTGCAATTTCTTGTATTGGTTTTCTGCTCGTTGCAAGTGCTTGCTTTCCTTACATGTGCATCTCTGTGTTGGTGCGGCCATCTCATGGGCCGACTGCTGCTCCCCCCTGAGCTGTGAGCAGCAGGCACCCTGGGTTACTCGTGGGTACTCACAGAGTGATGGTTTCTGAGGGAGAAAAATCACCAAGGGTTAAGTGAAGACAGTAGTATTTAGTAAAATACATTTGAAATCTGCCTCCGAAATAATCATTCAGATTTCATTATAAATATTGGATCATTTGCAAAAATGGATGTTTTGTAGTGTGGTTGTTTGATGCAGAGTACATAAATATGCACAACCTGTTTCTTCATATTTAGTTCTAATTCCCATTTGCCTCAAAGCTTCCTGCATTCTCTGAATCTCCTTTTTACTAATACAGTGACATGTCTTTATAAATCAGAAGATCTATGGCCTTGACTCATGGTCTTTTTATTTTCCGTCCATCTAAATAGCCCACAACCATTGCTAGATAAGTACCACAATATTCTTTCTGTCAAATGTGCGGTATCACAAAATATTGTTCAGCAGGGGTCTTTCAATTTTTGGTGCAAGTGTATAACCCTGTGAGGGACTACAGGCATTCCTTCTCCTCCCACTTCCTCTGCCTACCCATGAGCTTTGTTCAATTCATTTTGTAGCATAGCTGGTACATTACAGTAAGGCGGAAACTTCATCTGAGTAAGGAGGGTTTATAGCGTTGGGAATCCACTTCCTGCAAAACACATCTGAATCTGGCCCAAGGCTGTGATGATACGAGGGCTGTGCATAGTGGTGTAAATAGAAGCATGGGGTACTTCCGTGGAGGTATTGAAGCTTTAGTTTCTGTCTATGCTAAATGCCATTGTAGACCCAGCCTGCTCTCAAAACTAGCTGTATGATAGAAGTTACTCATTTGTTAGTGCATCACCATTTTTATTAGCATCCTTGTTGACTAGAGTTCCAGGAGTTATGTGTTGAGAATGGCACTTGTTCATTGATTTTATCCAAATGAAAAGGAATAATACTCTGGGAACTTCTTGATTGCGTTAGCTTTTGCTAAAGGTTTTCATAACCCTCAAGTTTTGGATTTAATTTAACTTAGCAGTACATGTCTAAACTTCTCACCTTTCCGTGGCTGTCAAAGACCCACTTTGTTATTGCCTACAATGTAGTTGTTTCTGCACTTCAGAGTGAAAACACCGTCTTCAAAAGTGGCAACCAATATAACAGGAGGTGTCAGCAGCACATCTATAATGCTGGAGCGCTGTATAGAAAGACAAAACCGATGAAATATTATTCTAGCAATATTTATGTCTCTTTTCTCATACTTCATTTCTCTAAAATCTGTTGCTGCTCGGTGACTGCCTAGAGCTCTGCTTACTGCAAGTGGGAACAGCTGCAGTGTTCCAATTACATCTCAGTCCCAAGTGCCTCAAGGACACTGCACTTCTGCAAAGGCAAGTTTTGGATATTTTAATCTTGACGAGGTGGGTTTTTTTTTAATATTAAAAAGTGCGAAAGCATTAAAAAGTCAAACAAAAGTCCTTAAACAATGTAAAATCTGTTCCCAAATCTTTTTTTTTTTGCTGAAATCTTTGAGCAGGATTTCATCTCTCTCATGTATCTAATCAATTTATTATGGATCACTTGAAATTCTGTTTTCCTCTCTGTTGTAACACTGAAGCCCAGAGTAAGATTTCTTCACTTGCCTCTGAATGTGAACTTCTTATTCAGAAGAGCCATCTGATGAGTCATTCTTTCATTCTTTGAGTGGAAATCAATTTTGCATTCTCTTTTTTTTTCCTGATGTGTTTTCTTCTGCCAGGATCCGGGGTGAAAAGGCTGATAATGTTCTCTGTCACAGATCTGTGCTTTCTTAAAGAGAAGCTCTCTTGGGAGAGAACGTATTACAGGTAATGATTTTGCTTGCCAGCCCTGTAATGCAGCCATAGCTACATTTACTGGAGTTCTTTTTACTCTGGTAAGTTTTTTCATCAAAGACCAAACCCAAATCCCATCAATGTTTGTGGGAACCTGCTAGCTTATTCAGGCTTGCATTACAACTATAGGGACTACGGAGCACTTGAAGGAAGTGCTTATATCTGAACACCTTTCATCAGAGCATCTCTTTAATGTTTTTTCTCTGTTAGCATAGACAGTGTTATGGGCATCCTCACTCCAAGGAAAAGCTTATTTATTCAGATGGGAGTTCAGAAGCGTTGGGCCAGGTTGGTGTCATGGCACAACCCGTGTCCAGCAGATGGGTGGGGTGACGATGGCTCAGTGCTCTGTGTCCAGGCACTTGTTGCATTCAGAGCGCACTGCACTCAAATACTTGGATGCTAGGAAGGGATAAGTGGTTTCTGCTGAATATCTGCTCTGAGTTTACTGGGAGAAGAGCAGCCTGCATGGAGCCCTGCCTCCTTCCCACCTGCGTGCAGGTGCTTTGCTGCCTGGCATTGCCCCTTGAGCTGTGGTTCTGCCTCTCAGATCTGTGCCTTATGAATACAGGTTGTTTAAGAAGTGAACCCTCCTATCTTCAGGAGCTGTGGATTATCTGGGGGCAGATTACTGAAAATTGGCTCCTGTGCTGTAGTTTGATGGATCACTAAATTGCCTGGGATACCCTAACCTGCACCAAGTGTTGTACAGAGTAGATGTTACTTGCAAAACCAAAATTCTTCTGATGGCATAAAGAGTGAAATGTGTTAGGTCTGTGCTAAACAGGAAGAATTCTCCTTTGCCCTTGCTCATCTCATTTGCTGAGAGTAGCCAACCACTCTCCCTGGCTTCTAAGAGCTGGCATCCCCTGTCACACTCGTTGGAGAAGACTGGCCCTGTTGTTAAAGGAGGTTGCTGGGACTTCCCAAAGCGCATCTCTTCTCTTTTTCTCTTTATACATCAGAAGAACATACTAAAAGCTGTAGACACTTGACAGAATTGTGAATGCTGAAACGTCACAGTGTTAAGCTTGCTCTACTGATCAGGTTGTTTCATGTATAGATCTGGGTTAATATATCCATGGAAACGATTACATACTTTAACAACAGTAGTGTAGATGGCTCAGTTTTGTTTGGATTTGTGGGGAAAATTAAAGATCATGCAACTGATATTCATTTAGCACTTCTGAAATTCACATCTTTCTAAAACTTGATCGTTCCTGCTTTGAAACAGATTTGCTTTCCTCTACGTTTTTGCTCCCTAAGTGTGTGTTTTGAAAGCAGAGATTTTGAACATTTGTATCTCGAAGCAGGAAGCAAGAACATGTAATTTCTTCGTAGGTTACCTTGTTTATGGAGTTTTCCTCCCAAGTAGGTGTGTCTGGAATGCTGCTAGTTGGTTCCCCGATTCCAGGTGGTTTCCTTAATTGCGGGTTTCCCCAGTGCAGAGAGAGAACTTCAGCTTTAATTACCTTTATAGTAGTGCATGAGGGTCTTTTTTTGTTGGCTAATATCAGCTGCTTCATCTGTTGCAGAGCAAAATGAGCATTTTGTCATTAGCGTGCTGCTGTAAGACAAAAACAGCTCACCTTGTGTGCCCGTGTATAATGGAAATGTCTTCTGGTAACTGGTTTTTGTCCATGATGGCTTGGATGAGCACCTTGTCACTGTTGTGTCTTGGATCCATCCCTGCATTTTGCAGGGTCTGCACTTTGGTATGCAGGCAAGTGGAAGAAGCTAGGGAGAACTTCAGTAAGAAAAGTCCTTTAAACTGCTTTCAAGAAGAACATTTCATTAAAGCATTTGTTTTTCTTTTTAACACTGGTGCCTGGAAAACCATTTATTTTGATCTGTGAGACTTTATTTAGATTAACAGTTACCCTAAAACCATAATAGCCATTATAAAATATGATCGTTCCCATCTTAAGAGTTTGGGAGTAATTGGATTTGTCTGGGCTGCTGTTGGTGAAGTGCTCACCTCCCAACACCCGGGACCAGCAGTGCTTAATTGGACCTCAGCTGCGCAGCACAGCCATGCTTCCCTCTGGCTGCAGCAGCAGGAGGGAGCAGGCGTTCACAGGCTGATTAGCTGTCTCTAGTCTGGTTGATGATTTTCTCTTTCCAGCTATTTTCCCGAGTTTGTAATGCTGTAAAGGAACTGCACTGGAAAACAAACAAAACAAAATGTGCTGCCATGCTTTAGCAAGAGGAGAGCCTGAGTTTGGACACTCCATGTTTCTTCTTGATGTTCTGAGATGCTAACGTGGGCCTCACATACCAAGGAAGCCTTTCTGGAGGGGGACTGTAAATCTTTAAAGGGAGATAACGATAGAATTGCTGATGCAACCTGATTATATCAGTGTGAATGGGACTGCCAAAATACAATTAAAGAAACAGCTTATATTCTCTGTCTTCTAGGCAGGATACAATTGTTCATGTCATTACCACGCTTGTTATTTTCCTGGTGACAATTGATTTAACGTAGTGTTTGGAAAACGTATGTGCTTATTCTCTCAGTGCTGATTTATGATGCGATAAGAAAGTGCCAAACTTCTTAGCAATAAAAGAGGTTCTGTGCAGTGTGGTATGCAGTCAGCATCTCATCCTCCAGTCCCCAAAGACTAATGGATAGACCGAAGGAATTACTCCTGGCTGCCGTTCAGTGCAGAGGCATTTAATACAGGTGATGTGTGGCACAAGGCTGCCTGGTTCTGCTGCTGTGCCCAGAGAACTGGGAGGCAGAACGCTCGCTGCAGTTCTGCGCTATGGCATAAAAGGCTCCAACTTTGCACAGCCCGTGGCTACGAGCACTGGCGTTGCTGGGAGAGGTGGTGGCTGTATATGTGGGGGCTCTATGAGGGCTGTGCCTAGCTCCTCCAGCCCTGCCTCGTGCCTGCTCAGTAGACTTTGCTATCTGTGCCGTAATAACTCTTCTTTGCTCACTGCATTCATTTTGCCCAAGGTTTGCCTGGCTTTGGAATAGAATTAAACTGGAATTAAACTTATGCAGAAAAATGGTACTTTTAAATATGCATATACTGTTGATTTACTTTAAAGTACCATTGAGGAAAAATGTAATGAAAATATATTTCCTATTTTCCTATAATGTGTCATCTAGTGCTGATGTATTAAAGACAGAGCACTTTGAATTGGGCTGATTTGTGGTAAAAAATCTTGTTCTGAAGATCTCAGATTTCCAAACTAGTTTCTATTAACAGATAAGGAAAGGGAAAAATTCAGATTTTTTGAATACTAGCTGCTCTTTTACTTGGGAAAAAATATGTATTGAACTGAACTAGACAGAAGGAGAGGAGAAATGGAACAAAGGAGAATATATTCTTGGAACTTGGTGGAGAAGTAGCTAAAATGTCAAAGCTTGGTTTATTACGTAATGAAACTGCAGCTCAGAGGCTCAAGAAGTGACTCCCTCACCTCATTTTTTTTTCATGAACTTTGTCAATAGCATATAATTGCGAAGATTAGCATTTAATTTGTTAATTTGTTTCAGTGGGAACCCAGGAACTTTAGGCATCGATTAATATTTTTGGAACACATTGAAGCTGATGTCTATAAAGAAAAAGTGCATGTTTGAAATTTAAGCTATTTTAAACATAATTAACATATAATTAACTGTTGGAAAATGATAAAACAAAATCCCTTGAATCAATACATTCCAGTCATTAGATCACCGTATTCTAGTCATGATTTGCTCAGCTGCAGAGCACCAAATTACCCCCATTTCTTAAAGCAGAGTCTTCATGTAAGCACACAGAGGTGCCAGCGTGCTCTGCTGTGCTACAGAAGTGTTTTCTGAAGTAGCTGTTGTTTGCTTGTGCCCTGGGAACAGCCTTCAGTGGGCACAGCACAGAGCAGTGTCCTGTACAGGGATGTTGGGCAGCTGGGGTTGCCTCTGAGGGACGCTTATGTTCAGTCACTGAAAGGAATGGAGTATGGGGGGTTGAGATAGCCCTCTCCAAGAGGAGCCTGCGTGTAAGGGTGAGAGGCAGCAGACCCTTGGGGTAGAGACCTTTCGAGGGCCCTTTCAACCTGTATTATTTCAACCTGATTCTCCTGTCAGGTTTGGGATAAGGGCTCTGCTGCCTTCAGGCATGGGTTTGCATCTGGCTGATGGTGCTGTGCCCTTCTGCCCCACCACCCCGGACTTCTGTAGATGCAAATTCCCTGTTTTGAATCTTCCTGCATGCTGCTGAGTGAAAGTGTCATTAGTATGTTAGGATTTATGTAAAACTCCTCTCTCTATGGCCTGGATGAAATTTTCTTATTTACCAAGCTGGCTGTATAATAAGCACTTGTATTACTTGCTGAATTTCTAGTGATGTGTGTTTCCCAATGGGATGGTGAATATCATTGCAAATCAGCTTCCCTTTATGAATAGCTTTGTATTGCCTGTCGCTTCCAGTTTTGCTGGTTTTGTTTAAGAGTGTTGCGCAGATAGTGGCATTTGGCCCAGAAGAAGAGTGCCTCAAAGAGTAATGGGGATTTCTTTAATGAGGGTCATTGTTATTCGTAATGCACTGACCTGATCATGAATTAGGTTTCCACTGTGCCTTATAAAAACATAGGGCAAAAACAGTTTGAGTTTTAAAGAAGAGCTGTCTGAAGTGTATGTAAAACATCAACAGAACTGACCATGAAAAGAACAAAACATGTTAAAAAAGTAACTTTTGGGGGACAGGAAGGAAAACAAATATTCATGGCTTAATTAAAGCTACAAAGTACTTACCTGTTTCGAAGTTGAGGCTGATTGTGTGTTAACGTTTCTCTCTTGTACGAAATCCACTTTTGACCTTTCAATAGAACACAGTATCTCATTGAAGAGAAAACCACTCATTAAAAGTGAACGTGGTAGATAATATCTACTAATCAATGGTATGGAAATTCTTTAGGCCTCAGACTTGGTCTTTATATGCATCTCTTGGGAATCAATATTGTTTCCAAGTAACTAAAACAAAATCGATGAGACACATAGATTTCATTTTGGTTACAAATCATTAATTTCCAGTGTTTCTGAACTTTAAGCTACAAACCAGATCTTTATAAAATTGCCTTTTAAAGAACAAAAGGTGCTCAGGGAACCCTGACAAGTTATGTCGTTTGAGGTACAGCACCTTGCAAGCTTCTAATTTGTTAAGAGCTGCCCCTGTGTTCTTGCAGTGCGCTGCTACTGCAAATAAGCTGTGAGCAAGACTGGTGCATGTACTCCATCAATACATTAAAGTTCCATAGTGGGAAGAAAACAATGTGAGATTTTTCTGTCCTTCCTTTTTAAGTTGTCTTTTCCTTCTTCTTTGGGGTATGCTCCTGTAGAAAATGCTGTATACAAAATTACCAAGCTTGTTCAGCCATTACTGCCTTTTCCTAGCGCTCCCTTGTCTTGTATAAATCCTTTCTCAAAATGCTGCCACAAAACTGCTATCCTCAAACAAACACTAGTGTTATTAACATGCTCTTCTGTGATTTTGGTTGAGAGGGAATGGCATCAAGTTACACCAGGGGTGGTTCATGTAGGATATTAGGAACAATTTAGGCTCTGAAAAAATGGTCAGGTGCTGGAACGTGCTGCCCAGGGAGGTGATGGAGTCACTGACCCTGTGTTCAAGAACCGTGTAGGTGTGGTGCTGAGGGACATGGCAGTACTGGTGATAGTTGGGTGGTTGGACTGGATGGTCTTGGAGGTCTTTTCCAACCTTGGTGATTCTAGGATTGTTTGCTTTCCTGTGGCTTGGAAGAATTTTTTTTTTTTTTTAAATTGTTTTCTAGAAACAAAATCCTTAAACCAGAGAGATGCTTAAGAAAAAGGAATGACAATGGAAACCTATAGCCCTCGGTTACTGCTGAAGACTTTGATGGGGCAACAGTTAAAGCTGAAGGAATACAAAGTAGTAAGAGAGAGCTTGGGGAGTGGAGCCTTGGGTTTCTTTTTAGGGAGCTGAGAAATGAGATCTTTGTCTCACAAAAGTGAAGTGGATTTTGGGGTATTGTGTGTACTGTACTACAGCATTACACAGTCTCTATTTTAATGTTGTTTCATTGAATACCGTGCTGGAAAGTCAGCAACAGCTACACTGAGCACCTGATCTATATTACTGGAGCTTAGGAAAGAGCAGGCCTATTGTAAGAGCATCTCCTCATCAGCTATAACCTGCAGAACATCCTTCCTGCTTCCCATCACAGACACCCTAATTGGTGTCCTTAATTTTATTCTGTTAGATGGTGCATACAGAGATGGAAGCTTTGCTGTCTTTTCTTAATAATGTTTCATGGTTCCATCCTTTCCCCCACCTCTGAAGTTAAGTTGGTTTGAACCAAAGTGATACTATGGAAAGAGGAAAAACTGAAACTCAGCTGCAGAACATTCAGTTTTGTACTACAAAAGATCAGGAGTGCTTTACATGCACTCGAATCTCGAAGTGCAATGTAATGTTATTGGAAAGCGTTATTAGATTCGTATTTGCACACTAGTTTGTTCTTTGCTGGTTTCAAGATGTGAATTCTCCCAACTCCTTGGTAGTGTTCCCTGCGGAGGTAAGTGAAGAAAAGGAGAAAAGCTTGACTTCTAACTGCTGCTGTGCAGGCACGTTAAGTGTGTAATTAACACAGAAGCAGATTTAACATGAAGAGTAAGACTTGCAGCAGCAGTGAAACTTCAAGAAATTTGTTAAAAGGTACCAAGAGAAGGAGAAGTTGCTGGAAGAAAGAAGTAGAGTTGCAGAAGCTCTAATTGGAATTGACTGAATGTAGCAATAAAGCATTTGAGAACGTTCTTGTGAGTAAAACCTGCTGATTTGATTTGCTGATACTGCATAACGTTTTAATCACTTATTCGCAAGCATCTGGTTAAGAAAACTCTAATTCACGTGAGCAAACCGAAGACAAAAGCACGGTGAATATTTGCATACTGTTTCTGAGGTATTCCCCCTGGGAGTGACTCATGGTCCTTCTGCAAAAGTTTTTGTTTTCTTTTAATTTTACACGAAAGACTGTAAAAGTTACACGTGTGGTGAGGAGCTCTTGAAACTCAGAGAGTGTTTGTTGAGTGCTCATGAGTTAAAACAAAGGAAGAGTGTAGATCACAAAGAAATGGAAAAAGGGGCAACTCAGGTGTGACTATCCTGCAGTGACAGGGATGAATAACATGTGGCTGCAGTGTATGAGCAGAAGTGGCCTCGGGTGCTTATTGCTGCTTTCACTTTAAAGATTAATCCAAGGTCTGCAAGAGTTAACCCATTACTTACAAATCTTGACTATCAAAGGAATTATGACTATTTAATACTGTACAGCTTGTGATATGATAAATCCCACCTCTGAGAAGTCAAGCTATTTGCAAGCCTTTGAGAAACACCATAAATGTGTGGTATTAATTTACAGCAGCTTTTCTATCTTGCAGATGTTCTGAGTGGTTTGATGGGTTCACTGAGAGTGGCTTTGTGCAGGTTTAACTTCTGTATCTTTCTGCTGTCCCCATTTTATGCCAGATCAAATATCACTCATTCTTCTGTAGCAGGCTCTATATTGTAATGCATATTGTAGTGACATAATGATATGTTTTTTCCACAAGTAAGGAGCACTTTCTGTACTCAGAGCCATATATTCTTCTGGGCTCTGGCAGAAATGTAAGACTACATTATTTTTCATTTTGTCCTCTTTCAGCTGCACGCTGTGTGGTCTCTGACAGTCCCCTTAGTGACAGCAAGCTCCCAGCTCAGAGGGAGAGTCCTTATTAGGTCAACTTCTCTTTCATCCTCTCTTGCCAGTTCTAAAATTCTCCCTGGGAATTGTCACCTCCCCACACTCCCCTGAGGTGTGTGAGCCCTGTGCCCCATATCAAGGGAAGAAAATACCAATGGGCAACATGGGGGAAGGACACCGAGAATCTTTGTCCTGTATGCCGGTTGGCTAGGATGAGACTGAAGGTTATGATATGGGATTTGCTCTGTTGTATAGGATAGTTAACTTCTCTATTTAACTCTAATTCTTTTTCTTGTGTCCACATAGATGAGGAAAGATGTAGAATCTATATATTGATTGCTTTTTCTTCATTTCTTCCTGGTATAGTGTTGCTCTCACCCCATCCCTTTGTGGCGTTCTTGCACATGTGCATAGGAGCAATGAAAGCAGAAAAAAGTTCTCCTCTTTGGATAGTTCGTTCACTCCAAAAACAGTCCAAATAGTTGCTGGCTGGAGTGCTTTGGCTTTTCTCATAGCTAAGCACTGATAACATAAGCGAAGTCCTGGGCGTCTCTTTGGGCTCGCTTTGCTCTTACACTCAGCTTGCTGCTCTGCTGTTCTGCCCACTGGCTGCTGAATGGTACTGAAGTTTGTCACTGTGTCTGGGGCTCGGTTACATGTGTGATGTCCCCATCAAAATCAAGACTGAGTTCTTCTACCCTAAAATGTTGATAAACTTAAAGTGATTCCCGACCCTGCAGAGGCTTCTCTGTGTGTTTAACTGTTTGTGGTGGGTGTCATCCCTGGCTATAAGGAGTGGAGTTGAAAGCAACCTTGTGGGCAGGAGGTTGTAGTGATTTTGTAACACCTCATTCAAGCTCACCGTTTGTGCATGTTTATATATATAAGTAAAAGGAGCCACAGGAATTCAGTGGAGATAAATATTATTGCTTTCCACCCCTCAGGTTGTCAGCCTGAGTCACAGTGCTGGCTTTTTACCTTTTTTGTTTTTACAGTTTCCTTTGCTAGGGTCCTAGTCATTGAATTGATTATTCTTGCTTTAGCTTCATGTTTCAGTACTCAGATGTAGAAAAGAGGCTGCTTTCAACCCTCACTCTATGCCCACTGAGGTTTGATTTTGGAAAGACCCCGTTCTGTTGAATCTTTAAGATGGTACTTTGAAAATTGTCCTCAAGGTCCAATCCAATCTACCAAATGAGAACTGAAGGAACGTTTTTTAAAAAGCTGATGATAAAGTTTGAATGAGGTCACTGTAAATTTGACCACGTGCTTCAAACAAAGAGAACTGATTCAAAAACATTTAGTCAGTGTCGTCTTTGAGACCAAAGCTACTGATTAATTAGGACATACTGCAACTTAAGAGTTCTTTTTGCTGTCAATAAGTGTCATACAAGATGCATCAGTTCTCTTACAGGCATTTATCACAGGAATTTTATGCCTACCATTACTGAGAGAAACACACCAGGTCTCCTACTAAATAATATACATTACAGTTAATACAATCATTTCTTTCATGACCTTGTGATGCAAATGACAGATGGTAGGTCGTCTTGCTGATATCAGTGTAAATATGTTGCTAAATGGCTTTGGGGTCAGAGAGAGAGTATCATTTCTTCTGACCTCATGTCCAGCTTTCCATTCCCACTTGCTGTCTTAATCCTGAATTTATCCCAATTAAAACTGCTTTAGTTGAAAAATATACTGGGACACACTGGTGTTAATCTGCTTAATCATATTTTCCTGATCAGGCAAACTTTACTATCCATTGTCACTGATTTCTGAGAGTGGAAACTGAATGCATCTACAAGTGCAAACTTCAGCTGATGGGACTTTCCAAGCCTTCATCATCACTATTGCTCTCACACCAACCGATAAAAGCTTTGTCCAGAAGGTTCTAGTAGCAAGTCAGTCAAATAAAAGACTTTAAAAAAAATCTACTCTGTTGGGTTATCTTTGCAGCATTATAGATTTAGAGTACATTTTCCTTCCTTCTTACTATAGCAAAATGGGAAAATATATGGATTTTCATATCCCGTAGACTTTTATTATTGATACAGAAGTGATTGTATCATAGAAATCAGCAGAACTTTTTCTGTTGCCTGCATTTTCTACTAAGTCAGAATGGAGAAGTCTTCGTTAAAAGCACATAATTGGGAGAGAAAGGAATGATGAGACAAGCCAGCTTCAATCCTATAAGAGGGAGAGCTGGGGCCTAAGGAACTATACAGCTGGAGAAATAGCAGTTCAAGCAGACAGTTCTCTGATGTCTTTCTTATGATCAGCAGTGATGGGGAAGGTAACATTTTCAAGATTGGGTGAAAGCAGAATAATGGCTCTGTGTGCAGCGAGGGACACATAAGCTCTTCCTTAGCTTCCAGTTTGGAGTTGGCCTTAAGTGCAACATAGATTCATCTACACTGGTGGCTGTTCTGTACTGGTGGTTAACAGTTTTGGTATGTACTGTTTATAAGCATTTCCTGAAGCAGGAGATGCCTTATGGTTCTGCTGTTATTGCTTATGCTAGATAGATCTAGACAGCAGCCTCCCAAATGTGATTTTGTTGCTGCAAGAGAGGAGTAAGGCAGTTATGCTGTAGATCATGCAGGATTATTGATTCAAAATTCAATGTACGCAGACTTTTATAAACTCCAAGAGTTTAGGAGGGTTTCCTTTTCTTGAAATCTCTTGTCTGATTTAATCAGTCTTGAAACAATTTTAAAGAACATTTCTTAGGCTATTCTTGAACCCACGAAGGAAGTGGGGGAAAAATGTCCTCAAATAAGACCTATTTCCCGTGTCTTTACAGTTGAATTTTTTTCTTTACTACAAATGTATTGAAAATGGTCTGAAAGGCCACAGTTATGCAGGCTCCTATGCTGCTGTGGCTGCTTTCCCAGGCTGGATGTGTACTCATAAGTAGAGTTTGCCTTAGGTGTCTTACGGTGAGTAAATACGTCCTGCTAACTTGGTGCTACCTACCACTGCAGTAAGAGGCTTGGATCCTAAACCTTTTTTTAATTTTTTTTTGAAAGCAATGATTTTGAAATAAAAGAGCAGGCAAAGGTGGGAGGGGGAATTGAGTAAAGGGAGTTATTCGAGACCAAATGGGAGATAATTAGTTACAACATAGCTTCTGTCACCAGACCACAGCCGTGTGCCTCAGTAAAGAGCCAGTTTTGTTAGCAAGGGCTTTACTGGATCATCTATTACTTTGTTCTCTCCGGGTCTTATCTGAGGTCTTTGGGAAGCAATCAGGATGAATACCTGAAAATCCTTTGTGTTCTTCCCTCGTTTCTCCTTCTTTCCTATTTTGTTTTTCATTTTTTTGGGATGAGGTTCTTCTCAAAACATTTGGAGGTTTCCCAGACCAACAGAATTAACACTTCTGATAACTGAGTTCTGTTGCATTAGCTCTGTTCCGCAGAGACATTACAGTGATCGATAGCATAAAAATAAGACATGGCTACAATTCCCATGAAGAAAGATTAACTGCCTCTATAGATTTCAAATAGCAGAAGGATATGAATGAAGAAAGGAAAATAGCCCACGCTTTCCCCAAACGCTTTGTATTTACGAAGGACATCCCTTGTGCCAAATTTCCCATTGTGTGTCTGAGAGAAGGGTTAGGAGTAGCAGGGGAGTTGTGAATGCGCAGGTTGGTGTTCTGCAAATGCCGCTGTGGCCTTGTGCTACAAATGGGTGCTTGTGCTGATCCCAGGGGCGGTCTGTGACAAAAGGATGGATGATTTTGGCTCAGTTCTGTGAGTGCTCGTGACAGGTAGGAAGATTAATGGGATGATCACAAGAAAAATGTATCAGGAGGGTGTTTTTTTCTTCCGAAAGACTAACAATTTAAATGAGAATGCTTAGAGTGTAGGTGTGCCAATACACTGTGAGGGCCCCACTATATCAAAAGGTTTTGCACGTCCCACCCCTGCATGGCATTTGGCTGCAGAAGGCTACGTCCATCACCTTCACTGCTGAGAAGAGTGAGGAGAAACCTCATTCATGTGGAGCCAGGCCCCGTGGTCCAGGAGATGTTTCTAAGCTCCAGTGTCTCACCTCTGGGCCTTGCCCAAGATATGCTTCTAGGTATTTTGCCCTGCCAGGTACACTGGTATTTTTGACTTGATGCCTTGGCTTGATAGGCCTCCTCTGCTCTTTTTGCTTGGTACTTGGTGTGGTGGCACCCTCGGCTCCTAGCTCATCTGTCACTGCAAGGGCAGCCACCTGGCTGCACCCATGTCCCAGCAGGGAGCACTGTATGTATTCAGGAGCTGGATCCCCGGCAGGTTTGAGTAAGTCACTCATGAGTCTTATGTTACTTGACTTAGAGAGCTTGATATGTGGAAGTGAAACTTGAGCTTTGTGTCCAGTTTGGGTGACCACGGGGCACCTGGGGCTGCAAGCTGTGATGTGCTGTTATCAGTTGGGTCTACTAAGAAATCCATGCAGTAAAGCTGAGACACTTGCCTGCCCCATATGGTAGTGTCAATGGAAAGAGAAGAAAGATGGTGGAGGAGCAGTTAAGTGTCTGTCTTACTGCAAGGGTTGCTCTGAAAGTAATGCTTCCTATGTTATGATGTTAGCCCATGACAGATGGTGGCATGGCAGTAGAGGCTGAAACTTCCAGCTAATATCCCATTGCATTTTGTGGCTGTGTGACAGATGGAAGCAGAGGGGTTGTGACAAAATGACATCTGACACGGAAGTGCGTATGGAGCATAGGAATGTCATTGAATTCCTCCATGCAGAAACAGCACCTGTTGACATTCATTGATGCTTGCTGAATGTTGGTGGAGATGAAACAGCAAATGTGAGCACGATGAGGTCTGGGTGGTGCGTTTCAGCAGTGATGACAGCAACAGTAGTCACATCTGCTTGTGCAGATTTTTACAAGTGTGGCATGCAAGCTCTTGTTCATCACTGGTGAAAATGCAGAGTTAGTGGCGGAGACTCTATTGAAAAAGAGTGTTTTGTAGCTGAGAATTTGTTCTGTCAAATAATATTATTGTGCTCTTTGTATCTATAGTTGTTTCCATGGAAATAAATAGGAGACATTACTTAAAGAGGGACCTACATATATTAATCTGGTGTGGGTAGCACTTTCCTCGGAAACGCACTGGCTTTCTGTGAGGACTTTTTTTCCAAGAAGTGACCTTAACAACGATAATGCTGCCATTTGCTCAAGTCTGTTATTTTTCACTGCAAACCCCAAGTGCATAAATGCTGAAGGTTTTGTGTTTGATCTTGCTAATGACCTACAGATTGGTTCTGTTTGCCCTTGCACTTCTCATTCTTCGGTTTGTTGAAAGTCCTATGTTTAATTACAGTCAAACGGCTGCTGTTACTTCAGAAACATGCACATTAGAGACATGAACACATAAAAATTATTAAATGTAGTGTGATGAACCATTTTGTGTGCATGTGAACTTTTACCCTGTCTAATGTGTGTAATTGAGCAAACTTGTATCGCGTGCTCTTCACTTTTCAAGAATAAGCAGAAAACTCATTTTTTTTCCCTATGCTTTGGAAACAAAGTTCTGTCTTTGCTGGTTTTCTGATGTTAGCAACACCAAAGCTGGATTTTGCAGTTGCCTTGCTTTGCATGTCTTGATATGATCCTTACGTATGGTGAGTGAAATCACTGTACTTAGAATGGCTGATTAGTATGTTCAGTCTGCATCACTGCACGTGTGTCCATGTGTGCTAGCAATAGTAAAAACATATTAGTATTTCTTATGGTACCTGACATGGCACTGATTAGCCAAGAGGGGATGCTGACGTGGATGTGGGCTCTAAGAACTTAATGTTGCTGTTGAGAGCTAGCTTAGATATCTCTTCACAGTGCTGTGTACAGTCTTGTAACGAAGAATAACTTACTATATGCCACTAACCAGGCAATATCTAAACATACAGGAATTTGCATACCTTATTGGCAGTGTGGAGGATGTTTCCTTTTTATCCTCCATTCAAGACAATATGTGGAGTCTCATTGTCCTGAATGAAATTATCATTGTAGGATGACAGTGCTACATGTGTACATTACCCTGAATACCTGGAGTACAGAACAAGAAGCTGGTATTAGAGCAGAGGCTGTGGGATTGGGAAGAGTGGGAGACACTGTGGACAGGGTGGGGATGGGATAAGTTAGGCCAAGGCCCATCTGGAACTGGACTTGGCAAGGGCTGCAAAGAAGAACAAAGAAGACTTCTACAGGTACACCAAACAGAAAAGGAAAGTCCAAGAAGGTGCACTCCCTCCTAGTGAACAATACAGGCAGGTTGGTAACAACGGGCAAGAAGGCTGAGGTACTTTGCCTCGGTCTTCACTGGCAACTGTTCTTCACACATCCCTGAAGCGGATAGGTCAGAAGATGGGGACTGGCGGAGCAACATCCCTCCTGCTGTGAGCTAAGATCGGATTTGTGACCACTGGAGGAACCTGAGCATCCATAAGTCTGTGGGTCCCAATGAGAAGCACCCGAGAATCCTCAGGAAGTTGGCTGATGAAGTCACTAAGCCACTCTCGGTAATATTTGAAAAGTCACAGCAGTCAGGTGAAGTCCCTGGTGACTGGAAAAAAGGCAGTGTCAGACCATTTTTAAGAAGGGTAAAAAGGACAAGTCGGGGAAATACCAACCTCAGTGCTGGGAAAGATCATGCAGCAGATTGTCCCAGAAGCTATGCTAAGGCACGTGGAGAGTGAGGTGATACACGACATGGCTTCACCAAGGGCAGGTCCTGCCTGACCAACCTTGTGGCCTTTTATGAGGGTGTAGCTGCATCAGTGGACAAGGAAAGAGCTATTGATGTTATCTATCTGAACTTCAGTAAGGCCTTTGACACAGTGTTCCACAACATCCTTCTCTCCAAATTGGAAAGATACGGGTTTGATGGGTGGACTGTTTGATGGATGAGGAACTGGTTGTGAGATCGTACCCAGAGAGTGATGGTCAATGGCTCAATGCCCAGATGGAGATTGGTGTCTGTGGTGTCCCTCAGAAGTCAGTGCAGGGGCTGGTGCTTTTTAACCACTTTATCCCTGATATCAGCAGTGGGATTGAGTGCACCCTCAGCAGTTTGCAGATGACGCCAAGCTGTGTGGTGCAGCCAACATGTCCAAGGGATGGGATGCCATCCAGAGAGACCCAGACAGACTGAGCAGTGGGCCCAGGAAAACAACATGAGGTTCAATAAATGCAAGTGCAAGGTCTGGCACCTGGATTGTGGCTACCCCCACTACCAGTACAAGCTGGGGGATGGAAGGATGGAGCACAGCCCTGCTGAAAAGAACCTGGGGTACTGGTGGATGGCAGCTGGGTATGAGCCAGCACTGTGCCCTCGCAGCCCAGAAAGCCAACTGGATCCTGGGTGCATCCAAAGCAGTGCAGCTAGCAGGGTGAATGAGAGGATCTGCCCCCTCTTCTCTGCGCTGTGAGACCTCACCTGCAGCTCTGTGTCCAGATGGGGAGTGCTCAGTGCAGGAGGGACATGGAGCTGCTGGAGAGCATCTAGAGGAGGACCACAAAAATGATCCAAGGGATGGAACATCTACCTGCCAGGACAGGCTGAGAGCTGGGGTGTGCAGCATGGAGAAGGGAAGGCTGTGGGGAGAGCTGAGAGCAGCCTGTCAGTATCTAGAGGGGCTGTGAGAAAGAAGGAGACAGATTTATTAGCAGAGTCTGTTGTGATTGGACAAGGGGAAATGGCTTCAAACTAAGGAGGAGAGATTTAGTTTGGATATAAGGAAGAAGTTTTTTACAGTAAGGGCAGTGAGGCACTGGTGCAGGTTGCCCAGAGATGGTGATGCCCCATCCCTGAAGACATTCAAGGTCAGGCTGGACTGGGCTCTGAGCACCTGATGGAGTGGTAGGGGGGGTCCCTATTCATTGCAGATGAGTTGGACTACATGACCTTTAAAGGCCCCTTCCAACTGAAAAGATTCTGTGAATCTGTGATTCTGCATCAGAACAAAGGTCTTGTCATCAACAGTTTCCTGACATGTAGAGAATGCAAATAACTCCATACAGCTTCTTTATAGGAGCTGTTTTAATCCAAAATCATTAGGTGCTGTAGAGTGTTTTAATGGCAATTAGTTTCTGACTACTGCTAAGGGTTCCTCATCTACCACTGATGCTAATTATTCTATTTTGGCTCATTGACTTGCAAAATTGCTAAACGAGCCCTTTGTTACAAAACACCATATTCAAAGAATGTTTGATGGAAACACAGGCCTACTCATCATCTTTGTATCGCAATTGAGAACTTGTCACTGTGCAGAGAAGTATTGGAGAAAACAGGAATTTTTGCGAATGATTCTTGAAGGAAATGAAAGTTATGTTTAGGATATGTCTACTTGTCAGTCATACTTTAGCTATCTTACAGTAGAGGGCAGAAGTGAATTCTTTTCAATTTGCAATTTTCAGGCTTGTAAATTGAAAAATCCATATCTGCCCTTTCTAGCTTAAGAAGGATTGACAGTGAAAGGTCACATTTTCAAAATGAATATGTTAGGTATTACTCCTTATGTTCTGTCATTATTTTCAGATTTTATATCGGTCCATTGCAATAGTTTTTGAGCACCTGGTAATCTTTAATGTAGTTATACTCAGAACACCCTTGTGACAGAGGGAAGTCCTATTACCTCTGTTTGTAACTAGAATAGTCAATTGCAGCAAGTTCTGTGGGCTTGTCTGTGGTTGTATAAGAAGTCTGTAATAAAATCAATTGTCATGTTACTGTGCAAGTTGCTGGTTAGGTCATTGGAGCGTCTCTGCTGTTTGTAAGGATGAGGGTGCATGTTTTATCTCACTCTTTATACTTTTTGATTTATTGCTGTAAAATCTTTGACATATTACCATCTTGTCTTAGTTACAGCTGGGATGGAATTGTCACTTCAGTGTGAGTGCTATGATTCGGTGTTTTTGATTCTAGGAGAAAAACAATGTTGATAACACACTGATGTTTATAGTTGCTGCTAAGCAGTGTTATAAGAGCCATGTGCAGCAAAGGGCCCAAGGAGCTGGGAGAGAGCAAATTAGGGCAGCTGTCTTAAACTGGCCGAAGGGATATTCCATACCATGTGACATCATGTGGAAGAAGTTTTGAAGGAGGTGGGAGTTAATCTCTTCCATTGCTCAGGGGTCTAGCTGGGCATCAGCTGGGGGGTGGTGAGCAATTATTGCTTGTGCATCACATGTTGCATACATTCATATATATATATATAGCCATAACTATTACCCTTTTCATTTTCTCCATCTTAGTAAATAGTTTTATCTCAACCTACAAGTTCTGCTTTTTTTTTTTTCCTATTCTTTCCCCCATCCTGCTGGGAAGGGGGCAGGAACGAGTGACTGTGTGGTGCTGAGCCACCTGCCAGGTTAAACCATATCAAATATGTTTGAATATTTTACAAGCTTTCTGGCTTGAGGTGCTGACAAAGCAAAGAAACGGTCAGCGGAGATCAGCAGTCAACTGGTGCTTGACAACAAACGTGAGCAGGAATTCCTGAGAGCAGCAGAAAGAAAAAGTGCAAATATTTTTTTCTCAATTTTTTGGAGGGCACAAATTCAGGCTGTGCAATGTTAATTTGACACTTGGTTTGCTTTGTCTGAAGACAAAACAAACAAACAAACAAAAAAAGCATGTTTTCTCTTGTATCATTTTTAACTTCTGGGAAGTAGCATCAGACAGGTTTTGGCAGACAACACTATCACTGCCTGCCATTAAAATCTTTGTGGCATTCATTCCTGCAGAGTGTCAGTTTTAAAATCAAACTCATTTGGGAATACAACTCAAACTTGGAAGGAGAAAGAGTCTGGGATGTTTGGTTTAACTAAGTAACAATGAATGGTCTGAGACATTTTAACCAGGGAGCTCTTTTAAGTGTGTAAGCGGTAAGCAAGAAATTATTATTTTGGATGGAATGGGGGATAAAATTAGGAAGGGTAAGACAATAAAATGGTCTCTCAAAGGAGATGTGGGAGGCATTTTAGAAATGAGCAGCAGAATGTTGCTGTACTTTCAACATGGTGCTTTTAAACAATGGTTTTGCCCTAGCAGTAGCAGCTCCTTAGTGCTGTGGAGATGGAAGTATCTGGGTGGTTATCCAGTTGAATGGTTTCAGTGCAGGTGCATACTGAAAGCTGTACAATAGGTGGTTTTCTCAGATGGAGAAGATAACCTAGAAGATACTCTGGAGCAAAGGAATGGATAAAATATTATGAAGGGAGCATGGCTGCCCAGGGTTCTGAGAGACAGGCTGTAGGAAGGCAAGTGTAAGTTGTACTAAAAGGAGTGGGAATGGGGAGAGGTGATATGGCAGTGCCTGGAGGAATGCTGGGAAGCTGCAATAGTGGCTATCTCTGAGAGATGTCTCCTTTGAATAAAGCAAATTGAGGCTTTTGGGGAGAGTTGAGTCCATTGTTTGGAGAATGGGAGGGAGAAAATGAGAGAGAGTTTCTTAAGGCAGTGGAGGGAATGGTACGTCTGCAAGATCTGGTGCCACAGCTGTGCCTGGACTGATGAGCTGAGAAACTCTGTGCTTCAGTTCTTTTTCATGTCATGAAATTATTAAATTCACATGTTTTAGGGGATTGAAAATTTCCTTTAAACTGCAGTTTGCAGTTTATCATTGGCTGTTCAACATATGTCTCCTTTTGGAAAAAAGAAATGGTGACATTTCCATTGGCATGAAGTGAGATCGGAGGAGTTACGTAAATCTGAATGAGCTGCTTTTTATTTATCAAGTGTTTAAAGATTCTCCTGTATTTTGAAACCTCCTAGGCTACTTGCCCATTGCTAAGGTACCATATGTAAAATTCTGACTTAGGGGAAATGTGTTGGTGGATGTAACCGAAGAGGCTGATTATATTTCACCTCTGTGTCATGTCAGGGAAACTCCACAGATTTATCTGAGTGGGAGCAGATCCAGGCCCCAAACCTCCTCAGTTTGCGATGGGAACTGCTTAGCAAATTAATAAATCGTGCTCCTACAAACAAAAAAACTCCAGCACACCACCCTAATGAAACTTTTAGTAATGATCACACAAGGGTACAAACACATCTGTCTCTCAAACTCATATGCTTTTCTCTTCTGCCTGACCATCCATTTGTGGCATTTCTCCACTGCAGAAGCACAGCACAACGCTCCTGCTGACTGGACAGAGGGTCAGATCAATACAGGGTAAATTCCTGTTAATGAGGTTTTGATTCTTTGACATTTCCAATCAATGTTTACTTGAAACGCATGGCGGGAGTCTGATGTTTGCCATCCATCTCTCGATTGTTTCTCAAGTAAGCAGTCACAGATATTTGTGTCCTGTGTTTTTTTTTTTTTTTTTTAAATGGAGGTCGTAAATTTGTGTTGCTCAGTGTGAATTGGCTCCTTAATATGCCATTGGTCTGTATAAAAGGGAAAGCTTGCTTTTGTCTTGTTACAACCTATTAGAAAGAAAGTAGCAGTTTATTTTACTATATAACCTATGTCACTTAATTGGTAACTTTTCCTAATTTAATTCCAGTGACTGTGTGACAAATAAACTAGTCCTGTGTGTGCATGTGATGCAAATGGGATCTTAGGAACACTTTGGTGCACGCCCAAAAGAATCTGCCAGCCATGCTGCTATTTGCTGTGCTTTGCCAACATGTAATTATTGGGCATTGTGCTTTCCGAGGAGCAGGTAGTGGTGGCTGATGAATGCCCAGTTAGACAGTGACAGCTCCTGGCAAACGCCAGCTGTGGGAACTGGGACTGCTGCAGCTTCCTCCCTGTTAGGTGGCTCATTTTGAGCTGTTCATTACGGCTCACCATTTTCTGTAAATATGAAGATTTTTTTCAAGTATCAAGCATTGTATACTCTGCAGAGCTACTGCAATCATTCATTTGAGAAAGGCTTGTCACATCAGGGAAAGGCCACTGCTTAAAAGTTTTATTTTAAAGTGTAGCTCAAGGCCTGGCACAGTAATTTCCAGTTAGCTAAAAAGGAACTTGCTGGAGGCCAGCTTGTTGGGAACAGGCAAACCAGCATTTGAAAATTTGGCCAGCCAGAGCTCTGCTGTAGAAGGTCACTCAGGGATGCAAGGGGAGAGTTGTGTCATATGCCCCCTCTGCGCTCAGACTGAATGTTCTTGACACTGAGGACCCTCTGCAGCAAAGAATAAAAAGAGCTACACTCTAGACGAGCTGACCCTGCAGCCAACACGGATTGTTCAGGCAGCCACAAAGCTGAGGTCAGAACACAGCCACCTTAATTGTGATGAATCACAGCTTCTGTTTCTGAAGAGGAGAAAAACAGAATCTATGAAACTGAAACGTAATAAAATAAAACGCCTCTAATACAGGGTAATCATGTGCATTTGCCTTACGCATAATGATTTATAGGGCCTTAAATGTACTTCCAATTTCTGTCCCTTTTATTTTGTGCAGTCTGGGAAAACTGATCTGTTGAACTTGGATTTGAGAATAACACAATGCAGCCAGCCTAGCTGTGCTCCCAGACCGAGCCATGCTTTTTCTTCGGATGAAAATATTTATTAAACTCATCTTCTGCTGGCTTTGTTATCCTTCAGGATGAATAAAAGTTTCCACTCCAATTAATAGGTAACCAAAAATGAAGAATATTTGTTTGAGGTCTTGGTGGATGAAATCACTCTTGGCAAGCGCTGCAAATTGCTCCAGTAGTATCTTTTCAGAAATATGAGATGGAACAGCAATTGCAGTCAGTTATCAGCTTTTCTCTACAATGCTTTGATCCTCAGAGCTTTTTTTTCCCTTTTGGTAATATGCACACCCCTCAAAAAGAAATGCAACAAGATACCGAAATTGCTGACTGCCTTGTGTTTGATATCGATTGGGCTCATTGATGCTGCATTATCTAAGACTAAATTGGCATCACCTTTTTTCCCCCTGAAGCCTGAAGATTTTGAGTTCTTTTTAATTGTTGGAGGAAGGTCAGCACACAGTGTACCCTCTGGCTTTTAATCTTAGACAGAAATGTCCTAAATGAACAGAAAACTGCATGTCAGCGAAGTGAACTCGTGCTGAAAGCAATGTGTAGGCTTCTCATGTTTTGCGTTTGTGATGACATAAGCTTTGACCTTGGCATGTATCTTTTAGAAAGAAGAGTAAAGTTTGTTCCCTTCAGCCTAACAGCAGTGCTGATGGCAGGAACTGCACAAGTGCATGAACAACAGATCCTGAACTGCTGCAAGTTGTAGCCCTGGTTGGAGAAAGACCTTAATATTGAAGTGCCGTTCTGTTCTAATTTCCTGATGTAGGGTTCCTAGCTTCTCTCTTTCTACAGTTAGAATGTAAGTGATAAGATACATGGATGGTCAGGGCTTGGTGTGGTGAACTAATCTATTTGGCTGCTCCTTAGCCCGTCTCGCAGATGGGGAGCTGAACTGGTAGGTGGGATTGTTCCCATGGCTTAGGGGAATTTCTGAGCTCATTGTTTTTTCCCCATCTATGGCAGGGAGGGAACGGGTCCCCTCTGCAGAATCTCTGCTTTTGGCCCCAAAAAGGGGCGGTGGATGTGTGGG
The DNA here is from genome assembly GCA_016647715.1 of Pavo muticus. Lineage (NCBI taxonomy): Eukaryota > Metazoa > Chordata > Aves > Galliformes > Phasianidae > Pavo > Pavo muticus. Next base: position 1,429,391 of record JACDJE010000177.1, read on the forward strand.
AACTCAAGCTGTGGGGATAGGAGTGCTGTTCATTTTTCCCTGAGCATCCACTGAGCCCTCTGCTGTGTCCTGTGACCCAGCTCTGAGACATGGGATGAAATGAGGAAAATTTGTGTCTCACAAGCAGCTGGCAGGGTGGAGGTGCCAGCACTGGCTGTGGTGGCCTTCCTATAGGAAGGGGTCCGGGCAGTGAGTGGTCTCATGCTGCAGCACTGTGGGAGATGAATTTCAGCATCTCCTTTTGAGGACGTTTGCTTCAAAGGCTGTGGCTGACCGCAATCAGATTGAATGCAGAGGGGCAAGTTCATTTTCCATCCACCTGGTCTCATCCAAAATTACGAAAAAGACCTCAGTCCCAATTCCCTCAAGGCTTTGGCTTGTATTTCCTTGTTGAGACAGGAGATTCATAAGTAGGAGAATAGCTGCCCATCTGTTAGGGACGCAAAAGAGGAGAAATACATTTGGTCCTCTGATCCCCATACACAAATCGTGCCCATCTTGAGGGGGAGCAAATTCAGTTTTCCTCCTGAAGCCCAGTGAGAGCAAGAAGGAAATGGAGTGACTGTAAAATTTCTCAGCATTTGAAAGAATGTGTGGAGGATAAAATAGGCCTGGGGGCATCACAGTGACTTTGAATAAAGCTGGAAGCATTACTGGCCTTTTTGCAGAGGTCTGTGTAAACAGTTTCCACTTGGGTGAATTTAGAGGCTTCCCTGGTCTGATGTGAAATTTCATTTCAATTGTCCCCATTGTGTCAGGGACACTCTCAGGCAATGGCAGTTGGGAGATTTTTCATGTCACCAATTTGACCATCTGCCTTTGACAATAAAACGTGTGCAGCACTTGATGAGATGCTGCAAGAAAGTGCAGAACACAGTGGGAAAAACGCTGCAAGCTCTTTGTATCTCATTTCTGCCCAAGCCTGCAGCCAGGGAAAGCTGTGGAGCAGATGTAAGCCTACAAGGGGTGAATTTTGTACGCTGAATAACTGGAAGTGGAATGCCAGCCCTCAGATGTGAACCAGCTATGAGAAACATGAGAGTACTTGTGGGAATTTGCACCAAATCTGTGTGTGAAATCTCTTTTCGAAAAGCTGCAGTATTGTGCTTCTCTGTGTAGTTCTACAGAGTGCTGAACATCCCAAGGAGATGGGAGAAGGGTCTGTGGTTTGTGCACATGATTTGGTTTAGGATGTCCGGGTGGAGTTTAGGACACTTCACCTACGGGCTACTGGAGAAAAGTGGACAGTGAGAAATGTTCTGTGACCAACAGACCTGAGAGCTGTGTGGTTGTGCAGGAGGAGGGGCTGGGGATGCTGGGCATACGCTGGCTCTGTTCCCCCATCATGGGCCAGCTCTCTTTTCAGCTCCCTTTCTCTCCCAGTTCTGTGGTTTCCATCCATAAGTGCACTTTGGCCAGACAACATGTGATCCATTTCTATCAGAAGGTGCTGGAGAAAGGATTGGAGGAACAAGTGGGTTCCAGTTTCCATCCAAAGATCCCTCATACAGACCCAAGCTCTCTGCTGTTTAATGAAGCGTAAAAGCTGCAAGACCCGGTGTCAAGCTGCATAAGTGCATTGCTGTGTATGCATCAGAGCCTCTTGATTGCTAAAGAGATGGACTAAAGTGCAGACAGAATGTGTAGTTATCAATCAAATGCCCTAAAGGTTTCTAAGTGGCAAGAACTGGTCTGTCTTTAGAAAAATAACTTCTGGGAGTGCAACCAGGAAAGATCAGCTAATTTATTTATTTTTTTAAAGAACAGAGCTGTGAAGTGTTAAAATGAGTCAACACTGCAGTTAGCAGCTTACATTTCTGACTCAGATCATTTCTCCCCTCTTTCCCCATGCCGCCTCCCTTCTCTGTCTTTGGCTGTGGAAGTGCTGGTCCTGCTGTGCTGAGGGCTTTGTGTGCCAAGGGGGCCAGAGCCTGCGGAGGGAAACAGCACCAAGTGGAGGGGAAATCAATAAAGAGAAGCAGACGGTGTGTTTATCCAATAAATCCTGGTTCCTTTTCTCTTCATCTGCTCGACACAGCTGTGTCCAGAGGGAGCCATAACCGTGAGAGGGATACCTGCCTGCTCTGCAGCAGTGCTGCGGCACTCCGCAGCCGTGCGGGAGGAGGAGCAGCACTGCTCTGTGCAGCAGCTCTCGTCTAGCTGTGTGTCTGCATTTGCAGGGAAAGGGACACTCTGGAAAAATGGAAAGCCAAAACATTTTCCACCTGCTGAAGAAACAGGGAAAGGACTTTTTTTTCCTTTTAAGGATCAGAAATTTGTTCGGAGCTGGGCCTCGTTCATGCATTGCAGGGAGTTCCTTTGATTTATGCTGAGCTGATTTTGGAGGACACTTTTCTCTGGTGATTAGTAGCATTTGTTTAGTGTTTTATTGTGCTGTGTTAAGCACAGTTATTTTCTGCTTGGCAAATACCCAGGTCAGTATGCAAAGGGAGAAGCCACAGCACCTCCCATGAAAAGGAACCTCTGAGTGATGCTGCATGCTGGGGGCTCTGCTCCTCCTCTGCTCTCCCTTCCTGCCATTTTCCTGTGTCTGGGCCAACTTCTTCCAGAGCACTCGCATCCTCTCCTCGCTCTCTGTCACTGAGATGCTATGCCTGTTTCCCTGCAGAGGCAGTGAAGCTGGGATCCCCCACACCAGCTCCTGCTCACCCTGCTGGGTCTGTGCTCCCCTTCTAGCACAACTGAGACCAGTCAGCTGAATTCATAGCTTTGCTGCACTAGGGTTTGATGTGAGGCATGGCCCTCTCCTTCCCTCTTTTTCAGGCTGTGTTTAGGAGAGCTGGATTTAGTTTTCCCTTTCTGCTGAGCTTTAAATGTTGAGGGGCTCTACTTAGTTATTAGTGCTCTCTTATCCTGTAGGCTTCAGGAAGTGAGATTTTTTAGCACATAGGAAGATCAGATGTTCAGAGAGACTGTTATGAAGTGTGATGTGAAACACTCAAATTTCTTTTCTTGCAGAGCAAGTTATGGGTCATATTGCCCCGAACCGTTCTCATTACACCTACCTGGTGACTTGAACTCCCTTCCTTACTTTGAGAAGGTACCTGGGAAAGAATTGACTCAGAAAGTAGTTCATGGTGATGCAGTCCTTTAAGGGTTTAGAAAAGTAGGCAAAAGAGATGTCTTAAATAGAATGGTTTGTCATTCTGCAGATTCCATGCCTGCAGGTGTTTTCTCCATGGTAGGGGAGATCTGCCCTTGCCACGCTTCTGTGCTTTGTCTGTTCATCTGAGCTCTTCAAGGAAACTTGGATGTAGGTGTGAGGATGCATGGTAGTGATTTATTATGTGAAGTAACAGAGAGCCAGCAAAGGCTGTTTACAAATTGGCTTTCTAAGCACTGTTGGACTGTCGTAGTATCTGTGGTGTGTATTTCTGAGCATCTCATCTGCATGTTCAGAATTCTGTACTCAAGATTACTTTTCAATTCTTCATTGTCAGCTCATGGCCTGCAAGAAGAGTCACTCTTCCACCCAAATGTCTGCTTATGCAGACAACGAAGAGATCTTTAAAATCATCTTCGCTATGTGTTGAAAATGTGTTGTTTACTGCAGGCCAGCATCTTATTTTAATACCATGTATATATCAAATTACGGAACAAATCTCATATGTAGCTCTGCTCCCTTCAGTAGAACCCTCTAATAACAGACTTCTGGTCTTTTCCTGTACGCATCAATTTTGCCTCAAAAGCCAATAAATGCTTGATGCATGCTTAATAATCTAATGAAAAAGTGATTTTCTGCTGTGTTGTATTTCTTTTCATTAGATATTTTAAAGGGGATGTAATATTGGTACTGTTCCCAGATGCTTCATGAAAACAAATACTAATACCTAATTACTGCCTTACAAACACTTTATTCTTTGTGGTGGTAATTTATAACAGAATATTATTAATTAGACCAGAGGCTTGGTCCCAGTTGGGGAGGTATCTGCCTTTCTGATCTCATTTTTTTTCCTTTAGCACATACATCATTGTCATTGTCATTTTTTAATAGAGACAAAATAATGCTAAAATGAATTCTTAACTGTGACTTTGTCAAAATTTTACCTGAGTTTCTAGGAGATGAAAGGCAGTGAATGAAGTCATCTGGTGCCTTTATCTATGTTGTCTTGTGCCATCAGAGTAGTCTGAGGGGTTAATGTCCTAACTAATACCAATTATTTCAAAGAGTGGCATCTGTTCTCAAACCAGAAACCTTTCATGGAAAAGAAACCAAGTGCTATTCAAAGAGTTCAGACATAGGAAAGACTGCATAGCAGCACAAATCCAGTAACAGTAAGATCAAATCGACTGTGACATTTTCATAGTGACAGAGAGCCGTGGTATACCCAGCAATAAGCCTGCTTGTCTGAGGTCCCGTGGTGGCTGGGCACCTCTAGCTATGTCACATGATACTGAGGGCTTGATGTGCAAGCACGATGCTCTCCATCCTTTTTGACGTTGCTGACTGAAGCCAAAAGGTTGTACTATTTGATTTAAGAATAATGTACAATTACATCTTCTGGCTGATGCATTTATATCCTGTAGCGTGGTTTTTTTCCCCATGGAATTCAGACTGTCTATTTTATGGAATGTAGGACTCACTAAAACCAAGCCATTGTCAATAGAGAAATTATTGTGCTTGCACAAGATAGTAAAATGTTTCTCTGGTGCAAATGAATTCATACATAGGCTTAGTTGCCACAAACTGAGCCTTATATATGCAGATTATCAGCAATTTCTTACAAATGCTCACTGTTGCACCATCCAGATCTGTTTGGACTCCAGATCTATTCACATTTAGCATTCTGTGATCCTTTGATTTTGCATTCTGCAATTCTATATTTAGCCATTCTATTGTGAATCTCTTTCTTGACAACCTGGTAAAATACGAGATAATTTAGAGACACGAAATGTAGTTAATGTTCATTGGCTACGTATTTCTACATGTTATTGTCACAACTGAATTAAATTATGTAAAAAAAGAAAAAAAAAAAAAAAAAAACACCCACAAAACAACAAAAGACCAAACTTGCAAGCAGATTTAAATTATTACTTAAATAATGAATTGTTAACCAGTCTCATCTGACTTTCCATAAAATCTGTATTCTTCCATTTTCGGGTGGATTGCCTGCAGTGGTAATCAAGAGAAGAAAACCATGGTATTGTCTGCTTGAGAGTAGGGGAAAAAAAAGGTAGGCTTTGAATTCACTAGTTGCAACTTTGGTTCTTTCTTTGGAAGACTATCTTATTATCGGTGGATAGATTCTCTCAAAATGTTAATTCCTATTTATTGTCTTCTAAACCCACAAGTAATGAAAATTATTTCTTTAATCAAAAAGAAAAAATGAGATGGTTTAATACGCCATTAAATAAGCCTGTAAGTGCTACACAGGAGTTATAAACTACTTTTTATGATGCATAATAATGACTTTTATTCTTGAGACAAGACTGACATTCTTGCAGCTGAAATGTGTGTTAGGATTATGTGGTAGAAAGCTATTTTGGTATTACAATGTAATTTGCAATGAGAAATATGATTGGTGAATTGGGATGGTAGATTTTGTCCCTGGTGATTTCTGGTTTTTGGCCTTTCCAGCTGCTGTCTGCCCCATGCATGCAGGGAGCAGATAATGGCTAGGTGAAGATTAAGACGGGAATCCAGGACCCGCTGGGCTCCCCTAAGGGTTGTGATGGGTTTTAGGATCCGTTTGTGTTATATTTTGGTTACTTGTTTGTGATGTGGTATCTGTTGGACAAGACTCTTAGCTGGTAGATGCACTCGTAGCCCAGGTAACTATGGAGCTGCACTATCCTATACTTTCTGCTGTACACTGCACTTGCATTTGGCTCCTACATTTGCAAATGAGCAAATAGCCCAGAAGTTTCAGTAGAAGATACAACAACTCTGTAGTAGTTCTCAGAGCAGTTCAAGGCTTCTCAGCAGAGCGGATAAAACTGTATTTCCCTGCCCTAGCCAGAGGGCTGGGAGCAGAAGTGGGACAGGGAACGGTGCAGGGGAAGGGCTGAAGAACTGGGCCGCTGACTCACGCTCCCTGGGGAGGCTGGCAGGAGCCGGGTCGATGACTGCTCTGCAGCCCGCAGAGCAGCCCGTGCTTGACCCCTGCATGTAGGGCGAGAGCAGTCTGTCCACCATTAAAGTTTCATCTCAGTTGCTGCTGTCTGGAGAGTGACTCAAGGCAGACAGCTCCTGTAGAGGTGCTCATCTATCCCCATTTTTTAGCACCCAGCCGTAGGGCTGTAATCAGGGTGGTTTTGTTGTGTGCGCCCAGTCTCTGACTTTTTTGCCTGTTCTCTGTTTGTCTTCAGCCTTTTCCAGCTGAAGCATCTTTACTTAGTAGTATTTATCATCTTGCTGGCAGTGGCCATTTGTTAGGTTTAGGGTGCCAGATGCACATGATGGTAGATCCTGCTGCTGTTGCAGAACAGCAGCAGTGCGGGCAGTGGGTGCTGGCTGAAATGCAGTGGTGGTGCCCACAGCCAGGAAAAAGAGCATTCAGAAGACAACAAAGCCATCGTACTTTTCTCAAGTGGGCTTCCTAAAGGCCCCAAAATGTTCCTTATATATTAGAGATGTGCTTTTCCCAGAGCTGCATTCAAATCTTAAGCTTTGTAACGTAATAAGTGAAAATGATTCTTTCCATACTCCCATCTCTGACCACGTGAATACTGTAGCCTTGTTAAGAATGTTTCAGATATTTTCCTTTTTCTGAATGGTGTTAGTAATGTACTTCGAAGAGTGAAGTATCCCTGTGTTGGCTGTGCAGGATTTTATGCAATATTTAAGATTTTTTTCTGGATCCTCTTGTTGTTCCCATGACTTAATATAGAATGTTTCACAAAGGAGACCAGGTGCAAAGTGTCCACAGAGAGCACATTGAGTTTAGGCTCTCAAACCCCCAGGGAAATGTTCTATTATCCCCTGTTAGCATAAGCAGTTTCACAGCTGATGTGAAGTAACACAAGGCTTCAGTTGGCAATCAGATTCACAGATGCTACTTCTAGAAAAGTGAATTGAGAAGGACCATTGAAGATGCTAAACTTGCGATGTATTTGCCTGTAATATGATTTTGAAACTCAAGCAAAGAGAATAGCAGGGTGAGCTATTAAAATTCAGCCTTACAAGGGACAGGAAAGGTAGTGTGAGCTCATTTCCACAGGCATTGGCTTCTGCTCTTTTCTTTTTGTTCTTAATATTTTGCTTAATTAATTAAAGAGAACAAATCTAACTTGGAAATATTTGTATCACTGCAGCATGCTTCTATTTCCAGCGTTTATCTGCAGTAATGTTAAGATATAAGATTTTTCTTTCTTTACTATTATCTTTTTGAAGGTGACTGTTTTAGCAAATAAATACAATGAAAGCAGCAAGGCAGCTGTGTGTTTCAGTTTTCCGATGGTGCTGGGCATGATTAGCATGGACTGCAAGGGAGCAGACAGCATGGATTAAACAACATGCTCAAATCACTCTCAGGCTTTTCCTCAGGGCACTGTTCATTAATTCAAACAACAACAAAAAAGCCCTCGCAAGGCAACACAAAATGAAGCATCTTTCCTCAACCAGCACAGCTGCTGGCTGCCTTGCTTGCTTGCCTGGGGCTGGTTCCAGGAGTCACCTTCCCCTTCTAATCCTGCAAATGAGTCCCTTACAAAGGAGGAAAGACCTGGGAAAAAGATGACCTCAAAACCTGGGACGAACTGGAGGAAGGGGTGCTGGGTTTATGAAAGTCAGGCTGTGTTATATATACCATTAATACAATTATATTGGTATGTAAATAATCTGTAATTCTGAGGCTGTGAGCTATTTGGAAGGAGTTTTGGGGTTTTGTCTCCTGGAAGAAGAGCTGAGTTTCCAGCTGTTTCCATACAAGTTCCTCCCTGCTCTGTGGTTGAGGTGGGCAGACATTGCCCTTAGATGCTGGGAAATGTAGAAATTGAATTCAATTTGTAAACAAACACCTTGAGCTGCTACAAATGGAACTTTTGAAATGCCTTTTATATATGCTTGAATGCTAGATGACTTTTCTTTGGCTCTGCGTTTGGTGGATTCAAGGCCTGGTTCTCAAGAAGACCCTGTGCATTGCTATTGGGAGCAGTTACCTTTCCACTGACCCTTGGAGCAGTGTAGGGCTCTTCTCCTGTCTTAGGCAGTAATGCCTGTCCTATAAGCAGGGCCATGTTGTTGTCCCCTTGATTTTCCTTTCACGTGTAAGGTTGGTTCTCTTGCAAATCTAACTCATTCTGAATTTGATCAGTGAACATTATCATGACTGTGTCCCTTTAACAAATGTAATGATGTATAACAAGGCCTGCAGTAAGTAATTACTTGGACTCTCTTACTAATTAATTACCTGAGGATATTTATGGTCTGTTCAGCACAGAAGAACTGGCCCTGAAAAAAAAAAAAAGGAATGTATTTGCAGAAATGTTCCTAGTGTAAAGGGTGTTATATTAATGCTTCAGTTCAAGAACTAATGTTAATACTTTTTTTTTTTTTTTAAATAATTGAATTCCAGCCCTTCTGGTTCATAGAAGAGTCATGCATTTTCTCCAAGTAAATATTCCAGTCTTTTGTAATGAAACTGTAGAAGTTAGAAATGAAACTGATGTGTTTATTCTTGCATCCCCATTCTTTTTCCTTTTTTTGGTTCCTGTAGAATATGTGCTGGTTTTTGTTCCTGCGGAATAGCCTCCCCCCGGGAGTCATGCACAACTTTTTGTACAAGCCTTGTTTTAAGTTCTGGCATTCTTGAAATCAGAGCATGTGATTTTATTGAGAGATGGTTTCATATAACAGTTAACAACTCTAACATTAACAGAGGCAAGCAGAAGAGCTGGACGTTCTCGCTACTTTGACATGATGCAGTGGGATGGATGATCAGACCTTCCCAGTGGGAATTTTGACAAGTGTTGAAATGCAGAAGTACAATTTTGTGTCTGTATGTCCTGCTGTTGTAACATCCCTAGCAATTAGTTGACTGGCTGAGCAGTAGGATCTGCTCTCCTTGTCAGTGATGAGGGAAAAAAAGGCTTAACATTAACCAGTCTTATTTTCTAGCTTATTTGTTGTATATTATTATTTCTGATTGCTGTTGTCTTGATTATGCCTGAGATGATGAAGGTCTGAGCATTACCTGAGAGATGGCTTCATGAATTGCAGTGACACAAGCTAGCAGGGAAGTAGGATGGAGGGTACAGGGACAGTAGAAGGGAAGAGATGGATGATGGGGTATAACAGTAAATGAATGTGTCCTTGCACTGAACAAGGGGCAAGGTACTGGAGAGGCTGGGGCAAGTGCTTCCTAGGGAGCTGGACCCTGGGAGCTCTTGTAGGGTGCTTGGGGAAGACTGGAGCAGCATTAACACTGAAGTCTGTGGGTGCTTTGGAAGTTAGTTAACAAAGCTTGTGAGGATTTTTTTGTTTCACTTCTTCCTCAGTTGCTTTATAATCCTTGAAGTGTTTTGTTTTAGTGTTTTGTTTTGTTGTGTGCATAGTGCCGTAGATCCTGATTGTAATGAGTGAACTGCTGCCAGCTACCACTGTTAGCTCCCATATGCAGATAGCTGCTCTGAACGTGGCTGGGTGGTTAGTGGACCTCTTTACATGAGGTCATCTACATATTCCGAAGGTCGAAGGGAAGTATTTCTGGGTCATTGAAGATTTTGTTTGTTTGTATGCTACTTGATAAAATAGCAGCAATTAGTATCATCTTTCTGAGAAACAGGAGTGATCTTATCAAATTCTGGGAGAAGGTTAATGCTAATGCATGTTATTTATATGGCTTTGCATTGAAGAATTTCAATTTGCAGCATGAATAGTTCAATTTCTATTTAGGGTGCAGTTCCAAAGGAAGTATAATTACAGTCAAGGGGTGTCACAGAGCTGGTGGAGCATTTGGTTAAGAAAACATAAGAGATATTTTGTGAAAACATTTTAGGGTTATGCCTTCCTAAATACAGAGGAAACATAACTAAGCAAGAAAAAATCCTACTACTCAGTTTAGAATCATGGAGTCATTTGAGTTGGAAGGGGCCTTGTCCTTCCTGAGGCCATCCATGCACAGCCTCATAGCACCCCTATACTCCTCCTAGGGTACCTGGACCCTGCTTCCATTGCCTGTACATTTTCTTCTTGCTCTCCAGCTTGACCAGCATGTCCTGGTTCAACTATGCTGATCTCTTGCCTTCCTTTCCTGACTTCCTACACCTCGGGATTGAGAGCTCTACTGCTCTGCAGAAAGTTTCCTTAAAGATCTGCCAGCTCTGCCCTGTTGCCTGGTCTTTTGAGGTCTGTTTCCCAGGAGGGGTTTTTGACTAACTCTGCAGAGCTGGCTTTCCTAAAACTTAGCATCCTGATTTCACTCTTTGTCTGATATCCCTCAGGAGCATGAACTCCACCATTGCACAATTACTGCAGCCTAGGCAGCATCCGATCCTGATTTCACTAATTGGTTCGCTTGCATTCATGAGGTCAAGTATCACATCCCCCTTGGTGGGGCTGTCTATTACTTGGCTCAAGGCATTATCCTTGATGAGTTCCAGGAGCCTCCTGGGTTGCCTACAGCTTGCTGTGCTATTTTTCTAGCGGATGTCAGAGTGGTTGAAGTCCCCCAGCAGGATGCGAGCCTGCAATTGTGACACCTCCTGTAACTGGAGGAAGGTGGCTTCATCTAGAGGCTCTGCTTGATCAGGTGGTCGGTAATAGACACCAGCTGCAAGGCTCCCTTTGTTGCCTCTGTCTCCAACTCTCTTTTGACTTGCTTATGACAATTCTTTGGGGATAGCTCTTCACATTCCATTCCTTCTGCAGCATAGAGGGCAACGCCTCTACCCTTCCTTTCTTGTCTTGCTTCTGAACAGCTTGTAGCCATCAATAGAGCCCCACTGCAGTCATGGGAATCATCCCGCCAAGTTTCAGTGACAGCGACTACATCATGATTTTCGAGTAGCACAGTGGCTTCCAGCTCCTTGTGTTTGTTTCCCAGAGGTTGTGCACTGGTGTAGAGAAACTTCAACTGGGCAGCCGGCCTTGTTGCCTTCTTGGAGGATAACTCCTTGATAACTCCTTTGAAGTATTTCCCTTGAGTTTCCCTGTGGCCTTCTCTATAGACTCAGTGTGCCCTGGCTCATTTTAAAATTTCAAGTGCTGCAGTGTGGCCGGCACATCTCAGGGCCCCTACAAGTGCTCTGTCCCTCTAACCTAGCTATGCTGTCCCTCACATGGTCATGGGCAGTCTCACTATCACCCTGCTTCCCCTTCAAACCTAGATGAAGCCCTGCCAATGAGCCCTTCCCGCTCTTATAGAAGATGAATGAATAAATAATGCTACACTTAACTTTGTTCACTTGATTTTTGAAATAACCACCTCTGCTATATCCAGCACACACACGAGACTATATCCATTCTTCCAAAAAGAGATGTAATTAGTTGCACCTTTATCAGAATTTTTTTTCAATCTGTCATGTTTGAGCTCTATTTGTTAATGAGAAGATGATTCAGTACCATGTCAAAACATACATAAATCTACTCAGTGGCAGTACGTATAATTCATTTGAAGTGGATACAATTGATTCTTATTTAATATGGACAAAATTTGAAGATGCCCATTTTTCTTCACCTTTCCAGTTGGTTTTCCCTCGCACAGTACAAATGCTTCAAGTGACCATGATCATCTCCCATCAGCACCTGTCCAACCATACTCTTTAATCCACTCATTTACAGCAATCTTTGCTTGTAGTAAAATATTGAGATGCAATCAGGCAAAGCTGTCAGATTGTTCTGTGTCTGAATACAAGATGCTGATTACTGTTGCCACTGCTAGCTGAATTACACTATTAAAGGCTTTTATGAAGTATTTGCATTGCTTGTTCATACAAATATAAAATCTTGGCAACACCATGGTGAAAAAGGAAACAATGCTCATCTTATGACACTTTTCTTCTAAGACAAGGCAGCAACAATAAACTGTAGAAAACATCTATATACACAGCACATTTGATAATGTCTTTTTGTTTGTTAATTGCTAAATTATTTAAACTACATCTCTCTCTGTTGCATACAGATTGTTGTGCACTCTCTGCACACATTCTTTAGAATGCAGAGGTGATAGGGATGGGCAGACCTGTGGGATGTCCCTGTTGTGTGCTGCTGCTGTTCAGGAGGACAGGGAGGGAAATCAGAAAACAGACTGACAAGCATGGGATAGGAAATTGCTAGAATAATAGTTGTGTTATTGCAGAAAGTTTATCTGTGGGGCAGTAAGCCTACTGTTGTGTAATGCTTTTTAGCACTGGATAAGTCCATGTGGAAGACATTGTACAGAGAGGTGGAAGCCTTTGTCATTGGGATTAGTGCAAATGGTGTCTGAGACAAGATGAACCAAGTAGTGGTTCAGCCTTCCTGGTGTTCTCCAGGAAGCTCCCTGGCTTAGAAAATACAGGTGTTGGAGATGTTGAGTGAGGAAGCAATTTCAGAGAGGTCTCACCACACTACATTATTCCTGAGGCAAGGAAGAAGGGTCTTGGTTTATCTTACAAAGCAGGAACACCTCAAGCTCTCCTCGCTGTCAGCTGCAGCTGAAAATATAAATGTAAAATATAAGTTCTTGTGAGTGCCCAGGAAGCCTGTGTGGTGGTGCTGAGGCACATCTGCTTTTTTCTGCTGTCGCTTTGGTATTGCATTGTTTCTTGTGTTACTTTTTATCAATTATGCTACTAATACAAAAGAAAATATCCTATTGTCTTAGTAAGAGCCATTCACAACAAACTTGGTTACAAAGCCATTTAGCAGCCAGAGCTCAGCACAGTACAGAAACTCTTTGCTACAGCTTCATCCTTGGCAGCAGGGAATGCCACAGCAGTATGGCCAAGGTCTGCAGTGGCAACACTTGTGAAAAGGAGCTGCTTGAAATGGAGTTGTTAGGAAATGGCACAAAACCATAATCCTGGCAGTGACCTGCCGTTCTCCCTTGGCACCTTTCTAAAAAGTGTCTGTGTTACAGTAATACACTTGGGAAAAAAAAATTGCCTGCCTTGTCTTCTTGCTTTATTGCTTGCAAATGTCATTCTGCAAATTGCCAGTGCATTTCTATTATTCAATAGCTACTTAATAAGATGGGGTAAAGATTTTGCATTTTGGCTGTTGTTTTCAATTTAACAGGCACTATTTGGTGCAGGTTGAAAGTTTCAGGAGACATTTGCTCTTGTCCAGCCATGATCTGGAGTTATAAGCGCTTCTTTTACACTTTAAGACAATGCCTTTGTGCTTCTCACTTTAATTTGTGCCTGTTATCAATGCAGGACTGTCAAGAAACTATGTTGTTGGAGAGGACAAACAGTTGTCAAGAGTAATTTAATACTTGATTATTTCTGCAGGCTGTATGACATAATGATTTATCCTATGTTTTAATACTACCTGTTTTCATTCTTACTACTTTGTATCTTTTAGCTGACATAGAAATAATTTCAACCTAGAGCCAAGTTATAACTTCTGTACTCTAATAAGAGTTGAAAATATGACAAAATAAATTCTACTGACCTGAAAGCAAATATAATGAGACTATGGAATGTAGCAGTTTCATTGTCAGTGCAGGATAATCCTTGGTAGATGTGCATTTCCCTGTTTAATGTGTTAGAGCCATTGAACTCGCATTACGAAGGATCTGCTGCCTTATGAAGATCCCAGCTTAGAGCAAGAGATGCAGAGTTGGGGGCCCTGGATTCTTCTTTGGAATCTGCCATGAAAACATGATGCCCGTGCTGTGTGCGCTTTTATCACTTGGCCTCTGTTTCCCACCCATTATCTATTTGGTGATAAGTAAAGCTGCATGAAGTATTCTTGCAAAAAATTCTATAAAAATCACACATACTCAAATTAGCTAAATATCCAGTAATTTCACTCTCATTAGGCCATATCAGCCCATTTTCTTCTGCCAGTTTCAATTAATCCATTGTTGAAATGGTTGACAGCATGTGACTGCCTTTGCTGCCTCCTGTCTCTTCACTTAGCACATGAGAGGCTGATGGGCTAAAGACTCTTGTCAGCCTCTTCTGATGTGGTGTGCCAACAGATGGCAACAGGTCTTTGAGGAGAACCCAGTTGTTGCTACTTTCAACATCAACACAGAATTTCAGCACTGTCTGGGAGAGGGACATAACATGATCCTGAGCCTGCTTCCAGCCTCAGACATTCTTTTATCAATTAGCAAAACTGCTGATGGATTTGACACAGCCTTGGGAATGCATGTGTCCCACAGGATGCAGTCTGCTGTGCATACTGATGGTGATCTGCTCTGCAGAAAGTTGGGAGATACAGAAGTCGAATGTAGGGTGTAATTTTTTCTTATCGGTAAGACAGTCTTTCTTTTTTTCCTGGAAAGGGTAGAGTGCAAAGCCTAATGTTTACAGGAGGCACTATTGTGCATAGTATATAGGTAGACATTACACACCTTGTCAAATCTTCACCCAGGCAACACTCCCTGAGTAGTATCTTGAGTTCAATGCCATACAAGTGCTGGATGATTACCATGTGACGTGCTGGGGAGTGCTGGTATAATTAGTATGCCCAGCATTTCACAGTATCACACAGCACTCAAGCTGCTAAATGGAGCAAGTGCCAGCAGCGGGGCTGGTCCGGGCTTGACTTTCCAGGCATGTTGGTGACTCACTTTCCTGCCACTGGCTCCAGCACATTTGCCATTCTCACTTGCAGCTCCTGTCATGAGCCCCAAGATGAATATATACGTGTGATTCATTGAAGGAGAGACTGTTGCAGTGTGCAATGCAGGGCTGAAGGTGATCAGCTGGGGTCATGCTCTTGTAAGCAGTAAGGAGTGAGAAGAAAGCAAGGAGTTGCCTTGTTAAAATAAAAGGCTTGCAGAATGCTGAGATGAGAGGCATAGTGAAGCCTGGGACCATGCAGTGTTCATTGCAAGATGGATATGTCCATATCAGCTTTGCACAATTCTGGTTTATAGCTCTCAACCCAGTCCACATGGTGAGAAAACCACAGCACATCAGGAATGATCATCCTGGTTGCAAAGGCACTGGAAGTGATCCCATTAGTGCATAGGCTTATGTTTTAAAATGGATTTAGAGCCTCAGTTTGCTTGCTTTTTTTCTCTCACTCTTAAAACCTTATACGTGGCTGACAGCAACAGTTCTGGCCTTTATCATCCTCATTTTCAGTGCTCACGTGTTCACCAGTCTTATTCATTTCTGGTCACATTCTTATAGCTCTTCAGCAGCCTCTGATAGGAAGCATGCTTTGGTATTTTGGCCATTTTCATTCTCCTGTTCACCATATGCTGTGGCAGATTTATGAAGGATTACATCTGCATAATCACCAACCTGTTTTATTTCATCAGCTGTTCCAGTTGGCAGCACCAGGTGCTTTCCTCTGTCTTTCTGCTTTCTCCCTTCTAGTTTTGTTCACTGCCCACAAAACAAATGGTCCTCCTATGGCCACATAAATGGCTGCCATTTTCTTATTACCATATGGCTCATCCCTCAGTGGCTCATGCAATGTGAAGAAATTGCCTAGCCAGCAAGCCTTGCTGCCGGTCGTTTCTCACAGACCAGGGCTGTTGGTGCTGCCTGGGGATATCGTTTGTGCAACTTCTGATGAGACAAAGTGACCTCGCCATTGCGTCCTTCTTGAGACTTCTGCATGTGTTTTGTCTTCACATAAATAATAATTTTATCAATTCATAAGTATATCTTCTTCTTAGTGAAATGAGATGGGACTCGCTCAGGGGTGAGGGAAAACTGATTTTATTTCTGAAATTAACATTTGTCTACAAAATAAAATGCATTCAATTGACAACCTGTTGCTGTCCCATACTAGAAGGAGTGCCCAGGTAGGGCCTCTATTAGTGACTGCAGTATTAGTTCCACCTGAGTTTAGCTCACAGATCTTGTTGTGTTTCAGGACTGTTTTTGTGTTTTTTCCTTTGTTTGGAACAGGAGGACTCTGGGAGCCATCTGGGACCTAGTGTGTTATTTACCATAGAGATAATAATACAGTGATACATTTTAAACTGCTTTTTAATGTGTTTTCTGGCAAATTGTCTGTTGCTGTGCTAGGTGTGAAATCATCTGAAGGGGGACAAGTAGTATTGGCATTTGTGCAGGCTTGCTGATTCTAACTAACATTTGCATTAGATTAGAACGGTAAATGCTGTCTTCAGTGCAGAAACATTTTGCATGTTCTCAATGGTATTTTAAAATGGAGTATTGCTAGTTTGAATATGAGTCAGCTGAAATTACAGAAAACGTTTCCTTTAAAATACCATCTGAATAGAAACAGCTGTCATATCACACAGAACCTGAAACAAAGCATAGCATGAAACTTGTGTGGCATGTAATAACCCTAGTATTAGAATCTATAATGTTTTAATTTCTTCCTTGGGATATCTTTTGTGCTCTTGGAACAGTACATTTGCATGTGAATGGAAAAAGCTAAATTATATTCCTAGGTTCAAGCAAAGAAGCTAATTTCTAACACTATTGATAGAGGAACTTCTTCCGTTTTATTTCTAACATCATTGTATCAGGCTAAAACTCTTCTTATTGCCATCAGCGTGTTTGTCAGGTGAAGTTCTGAGATCATCTAAATATTTTATGAGGTTCAATGAACAGTGAAAATAATCTTGCTAAGACCTGTCTCACTAGTAGAATAATCAGTACTATAGTTTCTCGTTTTTTATTGGAAATTATTAGTATTCCACTTAGTTTATACTCATCTTTCACTTACCTGTGAAAGCAGTGAAACTCTCTCTGCAGTTCCATGTAGTCCTGTGTCCAGGGATGGGCAACGGAGCTGTGAAGAGTCTGGAGCATAAGTCTGATGGAGAGTGGCTGAGGCAGCTCGGATGGGTCAGTCTAGAGAGGAGGAGGCTCAGGGGAGACCTCATTGCTCTCCACATCTTCCTGAAAAGAGGTTGTGGCGAAGTGGGGGTCGGCGTCTGCTCTCTGTAACTACTGATAGGATGAGAGGTAATGGCCTCAAGTTTCTCCAGAGGATGTTCACGCTGGATATTAGGAAAAATTTCTTCTCCGAAAGAGTGGTCAGGTGCTGGAATGGGCTGCCTGAGGGAGGTGATTGAGTCACCATCCCTGGAGGTGTTCAAGAAGCATTTAGATGTTGTACTAAGGGACATGGTTCAGAGGGGAAGTATTGGTGATAGGTGGACAGTGGGACTACATGATCTTGGAGGTCTTTTCCAACCTTGGTGATTCTATGAATATGAGTTCATTTTAATTCAGGGAAAATGCCATGGTCATTTTCACAAGTCATTCTTTTAATTTGTATATGTGTGTCTATATGTGTGTATGTATCTACCCTTTGATACAAACCTAAATACATGTATATGTGTATGCTTATATATGTGTGTGCATGTATTGAGTTCTGTGAAGCAAACAAATGGGTGGAAAAGCCAGAAATGATATCCCATATCGGTCCATTTTGATGCTATAGAATAATATGAAATATCATTTTTGGAAGGGCCATCAAAATGAAATCTTGAGTGTATTTGAAATCAAAATGATCTGGAGGCACAGCAAACACGAGACATTTTATTTATTGCAAAGAAGTTTCACAAAGAGGGAAGATAAGAGTGACTGGGTAAACAAGTAGCTTTTAGATAGCAGATAAACCTGTAAAATGAAATCAGTTGACTGATGGACAGAAAATATTATACGTCTGTTCTCTGAGCTGTATTATCCATTTCACGGATGCTGAAGCAGCAAGCTGACTTCTTCACCTCTCCTACTGGCAGTGTAAAATGGCAGCTACTGTATTTAGTTAAATTGTCACTTTAATGATTAGTGATTTCTAGAGACAGCACAGAAATGCAATCAGCATGCCGAAACCTAATGGTTAAAAAGAAAAAAGGTGGAATGTTCAGATCACTCTTTCTTCATAATATTTAGGGCTGGCATGGGATGTAGATGAAGAGGATCATAATATCCTCCTACTGCTGCTGGAGGCTTCATTCTGGTCAAAATGTGGCTGAGTCTGGGTCATAAAAACATGCAAACAATATTTTAAGTGGAACTTATTATTATATATATATTTTTTAACTGCAGTGTAGCAAGGATTTCCAAATTCAAAACTGCGAGTAAGGCACAACACAAAGAAAGGTGGAGCGCAGATTGGCTCTCGCTCATTGCTGTATGCTCACTGTCATTAAATATACTCAGAAAAGCATGCTTTGAAGCCTGTATAGATCTTTCAGCATAAAAGCAATTGGGCTTTGCTGAGGTTTGTTAAGCAGTTGGGGTGAGCCACATGCTTCTGAACTTGGCATGTAAATTAAAGACTTCAGTTTGGGATTAAATAGTTCTGGGAAATAATATGGAAATGTATTAAGAATTTTCCTTGTTCTTGAATTACTGCATTGTACCTTCATAGCAGAGGGGATTATTATCATCTGGTAACCTGGTGCAATGCTTTAATTAAGAGCTACAGTCAATACAAAGAAAAAATGATGTATTGGAGATGAAGGGGAGCTTTTCAGTACTGACTGTTATGTTTCTGATGGCCTAAGTGCCAGAGTTGATTCTGGAAGAAGTTTAATTCCCCTTTCCCTCTAGGTATCCTTTTAAATAAAGAAAATAGCGTAGCAGGAGTTGCATCAAGACCACCGAAAGCTCCCCAGGTACTTTTTATTGCAAAGTCTCAGATTTTGCACAAGATTTTTTGCTATATAACAGGCATACTCAAATGGAGCCTTTGCAGTAGCTCTAAGATGCCTTGTTCGTCAGCAGCTATCTGAAATAGAGGGAGAAAGATACCCATGTGGAGATGCATAACATGCGTAACACAGGGACTGAGAGTGCTCTTGGCATGGAATAGGATTCAATTAATGTCGTGTTAAAAATCTGGGAATATTTCCAGATACAGGGATCCTCATTCATTCAACAACTAGACAGAAAGGAGTGCACAAAACTACCAGACACGTGTAGGGTAATTTAACTCCATGGAGGGAAGGGCAACGGAAGTGTAAGCACCAGTTCATCTGTACTCAGTGTCTGATAGCACAGCTGTTCCTGAAAGACATGGGAATCACAGTTTTGCTGTGCCTAATAAAAGTAGGGCACAAAATGTTGGAACTCTGTTGCGATATCTTTGAGTTCCTATCAAATTGCTAGCATTGCTTGAATGCCCATTTCCATGGCTGCACTTTACCGCTTGCCTTTCATCGTGTGAGAATCTCAGCCCAAAAATCAAGTGATGCCTGTCTTGCTTTTTTTCCTTGGCCAAGGATCTCAGTAATTTTCATACTGAGTATTTTTGGCACTTCTTAACCAGTTAAAGCTCCCCTTCTGCATCTAGTAATGTCCTCTTCTGTCCTAGCACTCCACTGCACAAACACTAGAGATCTAGAAGACTTCACGGGTTTTATATTACTTCTCTTCTAAAGTTTTAGAACTGCCTAGAGGTTTGATTTTTATTTTAAATATTCTTCCTAGTCCATGGCCTCTCTCCTGATAGTATCAGCCCAAGAACATTACCTGCTTTTGAGTTATAACAACTTGGATTTCAAAGTGCTTCCATGGTGTTGCTGCTTATGCTGTCATTACAGAAAGGATAGTTTGTGCCTAAAATGATGTACTTGAATCTGAAATCTGGAATTTTGCAGTATCCAGAGAAATGCGCATCTCCTTTGGTTTTAATATTTATTTTAAATTAATTTCAAAGCCACAGAATGATTACTGGGCCAGATCTACAGAGAAGTAAGCATGTTTGTTGATTAAAGAGTTGCTGTTTGATCAAAAATATTCATAACAATTACGATCAAGATAGCAGCTTTAATTCCTCAAATACCTCGTAGGCAGCAGGATCTTTGAGCCTGTGGCAAAAATATACACTGTACAAAGAATTGTTTTATCTTCTCAGACTTCCTATTGCCTCAGGGATATGATGCGGCAGTTGTTTCAACTGAGTATGAGTTACACATTACTATGCTGTAGAGAGGTTTTATTTGGAATTTTCCCAGGATATGTGTTGATGGTATTTTTTCATTTGTATAAAAAGCTTCAGTACTAAGAGAAGCACATTGATCTTGCCTCAGTTGTCACTTGGGAAGAGAGCATCCTGTTCCCTCGTTCTGTGGCATTGTCTCTTAGCTGACAAGATATCTGCAGCTATTGTACTCTTTTCTTGTTCTCCTTTCACTCTGACTGTCATGTCAATATGTGCAGGAGCTAATCTATACACTTAGACAATTTTTCTTTCATTAATGTATTGTCCCTGTATCCCCTAGCAAAAATATCTTCAGTTCACAATGCCCCTTTTCACTGATGTAACAGTTTACCTAATCTAAAAAAATTTCAAACTATGGAGAAAGCTTCTCAAGAGTGGGGAGATTAGTCACAGAAATCTGCTTTGTATTTCATTTAAACAATATTTAAAATAGCCAAAAGTGATATTAGATCTCTCACACTGAGATTTTAGCAAAAAGATATTAAATAGTATGTAGAACTGAGCAGGAATCTGTACTAAAGTGGCATTCTCTAAGGGGATGCTATTGTACCCTGACACATACTGTTGTTATACAAAGATGTATACTTGATATACACTGTATACTTGATGAAGGATGGTCTTCACATGGATACTGTGATTCAGGCTTATATTAAAGGAGAGGGTAGGAATAAATGTATCAGCAGAGAGGGATTTTCTCATTCTCAGACAGATCTTGAATTTATAATTCTCTAGTGTAATAATGGCTTGTCATTCAGATTTGTGCTGAACAGCTATGAAATGGCCATGTGGAGTCTGTCCAGTGCCATCAGAAACACACTGAAAAACAGGACTAAATGCTTAGTGGATCACCACTCTATGTATCAGGAAGGAGCAGCTTCAGAATTTATGCTAAATGGAGAAGTAAAAAGCAAGTATAACCGTTTGCAGGTGATGAGAATTTCGTAGTTTAGAAACATGCACTTGAACAAATGATCACTAACAAATGTTAGCCATGGGTATTAATGCATCCAAAAATTAATATGACGTCCATGGTGAATAATCTATCCTAAAATAATTCTATACTCTACCAAAAGCATCAGTGTCTTCATTTCTGAAAATCTGAGAGCACCTTACCTTGATTCTTATATTTCAGGTTCTCATTTTTATTTCCTTGTGATTCAGATACTTACGTTCAAGGGGCTAAAGCAGCCGAATGAGAAACCTTTCTGTGCAGACTAATATTTTATAGTCACTGCCAGTGTCCCTTCACTGACCTCAACAGCAGTCATGCAGGCACATGTTCTGTTCAAGTAACAAGTGCTGAAAGTCACCTACTGTGTGAATTAATTCAGCTTCAATAAGCAAAAACTGCTAACTGGCATCAAATTATGGGCAGAAGTTATATGAAGATTTTCCCCTAAAGATGAGTCTAACAAGTTATGTGGTCAATTTTAGGGAATGATACATAAAACCTGGTAGACCACATAAGATTTTGTATTCCCAAAATCAACTGTCATGGTCTGATTTTCACATCAGAGCCAAAATATGGTAAGCATGTTTCAAAAACTGTTGCCATGCAGTAGATTTATGAAATATATTGTTAGCTTTATACTTGCAGCTATATTGATTTGTTACTTGCACACCAGATAAATCAATCTTTTTCTATAGAAAGGACTTCAAAGAACAGTTCTTAGTATAATATTATGATACCATACAAACAGCTGAGTTAAGTCTATCATTTTGTATGGCATTAGAGAAACATGTAACTTCTTATTTCGGCTCCAGTTCCAACGCAATGGGTTTTGTAGCTCTAGCAAGTTCCAGTTATGTGTGTTACCGATTTTAGTTAATAAAATCCTTGTTACTACCTTTTCCTGTAAGACATAATTGGATGTGGAGTTACATGCTTAGATGCAAGTATTTTTATAATGGATGCCATCAGAGAGTACAGTTTAACATAGTGCACATTCTAAAGGTTTGATCAGTGCTCTCCATTGGTGTCAACGCACACCAGAACAGTTTCTTAGAAATGAGGAATAGGACAGGCTGATCTTGGATCACATTTGAAATGAAATGGAGTGCTGCCTTTGTTGACCTACCTGAACTTTTCTTTGTCTTTCCTTTCTTAGCTCTTTGACTCATTTCCATTTTATGTACTTGCTCCCGAACTCTGATTTTTTTTTTCCCCGGTGCTTCACACATTAACCACTTCCCTCCTGTTTCCCTTTCGTCTACACAGGGAGCTGTACAGAGAGATGGGGGTTTAGAGCGCCTCAAACTGTGATTTCACTACATATCAAACCTGAAGAAACTTGCACAACAAGCTGTCCCAGAAGATACTCTGGATGATATTTCTTACATAGAAGAATGTAGAAGGCGAGGTGGAGAAATCTATGGTTCAAGCCAATAAATATTTTCTTTTGTGTTTGTTATTGTACTCTAAGTTTAGTAACTCTATAGGTATTTTCAGTAAAATACTGAAAATGAATATGCCATCCAGATTGAGGCAGTTCTGTAAAATCCCACTGTTATGAACTATGAGTAACAGAGCTCTTTGTTTAAATGGATAGTTATCTAAGAAGAAATGAGCCCTAAGTAAAAGAGTTTAATTTCTTCAGCTTACCACAAATTCATGCTAGTCCTAACATAGTAGATGTAAAACTCAATAATATGACTATGGCTTGGGACAGAGGCTGTTTCCCAAGAGATTACTTGTGCCACCTTTGCCACAATGCAGAATTTCCCCTCATGAGTGTTTTCATTTCATTTCTGTTGATTGAAAGTGTGAGACCCACTAAATTCAGCCAAGGACAGAGCTTATTCAGTTGTCCAGCTACCAAATGTATTTGTCATCTCTTTTGTTTTCTTCTCTTTTAACTTGTGTAAGACTTTTTGAATGATAAATGGCTGCTCTAATTAGCTATTCAGCACAGGTAAGAACGAGCAGCTTCTGAAATTCTTTAATGCCTGTACTTCTAGGATGAATGTGATTTATGTACCATAGAATAGTTACTAAAATGACTCCTATTTCATGGAAAGGAAATGTTCTTTTTACTTCAATTGAAAAACATTTTTTTTTCTGTGTTTTGCAAAATGTAACTAATTTCTTTTACACTTTCATTGATTGGATTTTGCAATTCAAAACATCTTTTACCCGTACACTTGTACATATTAAAGAGAAACAATTCATCTGAAATGAGATGCTTCACACTCAATTATATCTAAATTTCTCATCTACAACTCTTGATTTCAATCTTGGGTGTCTGTGCAGCTATTGAGGCTGAAACAATGTAGAAAGGAAATGCTGTTATTTTCAATTTGTAGCAATTATACTCAGAGCACAGCAGATGTGGTGGTTTTCAGTTTCTGCACATGGAAAATGGCAGGCAACATGTGGAAAGGTTGGCTGATTTCTATTAGAGAAAATCCCAGAATCATAAGGGTTAGAAAGGACCTGTGGAGATCATCTACTCCAAACCCCCCCGGCTAAAGCAAGTCCCCTAAAGTAGGCTGCATAGCAAAGTGTGAGCAAACAACCTGCTGTGAGCACTTGGTATAAAAAGCAAGACTAACATATAGACTGCCACCAATTTGTATTGCATCTAAACCAGAGCAGGCAAAAAAATGCCCCTCTAAGTTTCAGAAAGTGTAAACAGTTCACAGATGATAGATTATTGTGGAGATAGTAAACAGGTCCTCCTGAGAGTGCACATAAAGCAAACTGTTCCTGAAGACAGCAGTGCTCTAAGATGTAGTAAAGTCCTTCCATGCCTAGGATATGGATATGACTGAAGCATTACCATAACTAGGGCTTGAATCTGTGCTTATGGTGAGATTAAGTGGAAAGAGCTTTCTTGAATCAGGGCCATAAGTAGGTGCCTACATTTTGCTCTGTTGTAATACAAGCATGGTGAACTTGTGGCATTCTGTACATGGGTCTCTTGAGGTAGATTAGCAAGATATTGGGAATGTAAATGCAGCCTGAATGCAGCTACTCCCAGCACATGCCTGGCATGCCAAGGAAGCATAAAACATCATGCTCTGATTTAGTTAATAAAGATCCTGGAATTATGTGTCCACTCAAACCCTCCCTAGCATTGAATAGTTGTATTCTGGAGCTGTAACACTCAGAACAATGTTGGAGAAGCATACGTTTGGCTGAATTGGAAGTTATGTAGCCAAAAACCAAATCACACATAAGGAATACAGATTTTCATCCTACTAGAACTTCTCATGGAATGTTGTTTTAGCACCCATCCTGTGTATCTCCTAGAATCAGGTCTTTTCTATTCCCAGCTCCTCTCGGGATGGCTAATGGAGGCTTGCAGCACTTTGTGAACAATGCTGTTAGCCTGCACTTCCAAGATGAGCGCACTTCTTCAGATCTCTGATTTGTTCTATTTGGCTGTTATGCATGAGGAAATAGTGCAAGCACAGAACTGTTTACAGAATACCTTTTTATGGTTTAGAACAGCAGTACCCCTGAAGAAGTGTGTATAAAAGTGTCTGAAAACTTAATTTGTGTTTCCCCTGGTGGGAACTTAAAAGATGACAGTAACCTAGACCTGACCTAAAAACTCAATGGGCCTGATTTTACACCCATTGTAATGCAATTGTTCCACTTTTAACGTTATTATTATAACTGTTTTTCTAGTAATAACTTGGAGGACTCGGTAAAGTTCTGGATCCTGTTATGTTGAGGTTTTCTCAAAATGTAACAAGATCATTATCTTGTCCAAATATTTTTTTAATGTGATATGTGTAAGTGAGCTTGGAGCAGGGTATAGGAACTGCGACCTTCTGCACTTAGTGCTGTCACTCTGCAGAGCTCTGCTCCATGCAGTTCTCTCTGGTTCTGAGAAAATCTCTGGTCTATGAAATAGAACAGCTTTAAGAGAAGAAATAGAAGGCAAATGTCATCATTGTATGTTTTGGCCTCACAGTGGGAAGGTGTGCTTGCAAAATAAAACTGATGGGGAGGTTATTCAGAGCATAGGAGAAAGGCGAAATGACAAGACTGCCTGCATGGCTCAGGACTTCTTTAGGGTTCCATCTTACAATTAAGGTTCTTCCTGGAAGGAATGTGTATCTGAGTTGGCATCAGGAGAAGATGAAACTGGACCCAATTCACCATCTCCTGGATGAAGGCTTTTTTACTCCTGGGGAGGGAAGAGGAGGCTCTGACCTTCCCTGTCTCCTTTTGGGAGGCTGTATTCAGTCTCTCAGAGAGTTGATAAAAGAGCTCAGGCTGTGCTTTTAGCAGAATACTATCCTGTATTTGACAGTCTGGTCAAACCCATGCTCCAGGAATAATCCCTTGCCTGCTTTAAAGCAAAACTAGTCAAAAAAAGATTCTGCAGCAAATTATTTCTTGCTCTGGGGGCTGTTGAGAGGGATAGTGCTATAGATAGCGTGAGGCACTGAGTCACCGTGACCTCCACAATGCTCCTAAGTACCTTTCATAAGAAAGGTCAAGGATAGCCTTTTTCCTCTCTGTGAAGTTTCTTCAGACAGCTGGAGCCTTGTCTGGCTCCTTTTGCTGCAGGTCAGCCTGGCTTTCTACCAAGAGACTCCTTGATTCACAAGGCTGTATATTTCTTTTCTCCTATGACATCTTCTATCCCTCCTTCCTTCCCACTGGTTGTTTGACCAGGTAGTTTTTGGTTTATAGTTGCCACCCACACAGAACACAAATTTGAGAGAAACAAACAAACAAAAACCCAGCAAACAGATTCATGTATGATGAGAAACATCCAAGTGTGTGTCCTTTAAAAAAGAAAGTTACCTAACTGTCCTCCCTGTGCTGATGACCCTCACCCATCACACTTTTGAACTGTAGTTCAGGAGGAGGGATGAACTGTGATGATCTGTGCCATCAAAATAGAATTTGCAGACTGACACAGATTTACAGGGAATTCATAAACTATGCACTGATTTCCAGGATATGGAAACTGCAGTCAATTTTCGCTAGTTCTCATTACAAGAACAACTGTGACCATTTAAAAATAATTTTGAGATTGCTTTTGAGTATAAACATAATGTAACATGGGCTATTAAATTAAGCATTGCAAATAGTAAAGGCAGCTGTGTTTAGATTTAATATATTTAGTGATCAAAAATCAAAGTTTCACAGAAGTTAAGACCTGCTGAGCATAATTAAACTGCATTCAGTTAAAAGATACTGTCAGCAAAATAAAATGCAGGCTAAGGTAAAGTATACAGAACCTGCCATAAATTGAAAACCTGCCAGTTTACCTGCAGCTTTTTTGTTCCTCAGTCATGCTGAAGATAGATGAGTTTAAGAATTAGGGTTGGAAAGAAGTAGTTATTACCTTTCGCTTTGAGATGCTCAAGCTTTATGTCTATTTGAAAAGCTAGTGCTTCAACAGCATGCAGTGTGAAAGGCAACTGTACTATCAAATACCTGCAAAAAGGAAAGAGGACTTGTGTTTTAATTGCATTACAGAAATACGATTAGAGATTTTTTGGTTTCTTTAACAGTAGTATTCAGAGGAAGCTAAATGCTGAGAAAGTACAAATCAAGGTTTTTTTGAAGAGACTAGCTTTCTGCAGTTTCCAGTTTAGATGCTGCAGATTCTTTAGTAGTCAACGTGACTTTTGTCTGGTTTTCTTAAATAATAATAATAAAAATACTAAAAGGAAGTCCAGCGCAGTTGCATCGTGTCTAAGATTCTCCAAGTTAAAAGGAAATAAAAAAATCTGAATTTTATCTCTATTTTTCAAGATTTTACATTTCCAGGGGCTTTTTTTTTGCGCTATAGATCAGTGCCTGTCTCAGTACTGGGAGCACGGGATTTTGCACATTGTGAATAGGGTTCTGTTGTGCTGTTGTAGATTTCTGCAGGGGATGTGGAGATGTTCGCTTCCAATAGTATTTCATTGTTCATGAATGTTATGGGTGACTCGGTACTGCACAAAGCAGACATGTAAGATCTTATAGATATAATTTGCAAATTCTTCTAGTTTCAAAGTGCAATTTCTGACACATGCTATTAAAAAAAAAAAAGGCAAAAACAGCGAACAAACCCAAACACAGTCAATTGCTTGGTTTTATAATTTGCCCTTAGTTTTCCTGGTAAAGGCTGAAATAGAAGAATAGTTTGCTCCAGAGCTGCATCTCATTCTTGGGTATATTTATACGTACCTCTGCGCTTGGTCTTATTGAGAGGCAGGCTGCAGTCTAGCAGCAGGCTATGAGAAGATGTTCTGTTTAGGTACATTACATTTCCAGCAGCACTCACAAAAATAATTTTGTGAGGGAACTAAGTATTTCATGAGCTTGCTTCAAATTCCTTCATTTTGGATGAGCAGATTTTTCTTATAACTTGCTTTGCTCTCACAGATGGAATGAAGAATTCAATATTATTTTATACATCCTGGAAATGAAAATTTTGCTGGGAAATTAAATCCCACTGATTCACCTATAGGAAAGTGGGGAAATGTTAACATCCTCCTCACTTCATTAGTCAGAAGAATAAAGCATGAAGGTTAAAATACTAATTTGGCAAAATACAGAAATATGTTAAATGCATATAAGTGTACAATTTTTATCCAAGCTTACTGAAGCTGGTGTTACAACTGCTGTGTCTCACCCCAGTTGTGATGCAGTGAGTGCACTGCACAGGCACTGCTGTCGTGTGCCATGTCACAAAAACCTCAATGGTAAATCTTCACATGTTTAGTACTTTTACTAGCATCTTTGCATTTTGAAACAGAAGTAAGGTTTCCCCCTCACACCTCCAGCAGCCTGTACTGCACCAAGCAAGCACAGTCAGCAGAGAGCTCTGGAATAAGCAGGTTGATGCATGAGTCCTGTCAGTAAGGTGTTGCGGGGGGGAAGCAGAGAGCATCACTTCCTTTGGCTGAATGAGGTGTGGGGTCTTCCTTGACTCTCCTGTGCCCAGAACTCTGCAGCCAGGCATGGCGGCCTGTCTGAGGGACAGGAGAGATGTGAGGACAAAAGGGATGTTCCAGGAGTGGAAAAGCCCAGTTGGGTGGAGGAAACGCTGCAGGGATGCAGGCCAAGTATTGTCTTGGGCACACACTGAGATGTAATAGTTGCTGAATTAGTGCCAAATCAGCTCTGGAGACGTGTAATGACAGAAAACAAGCAAGCCTGAGGTAAATGTGTTTCCGTCAGCGCTGGCCTGAGTTTTGTTCAAAAGGCTTTTCCAGGCAGGGCCAAAGATGAATCTCATTATGTGTGTCCTAGGCCTGATCTTAGTAGCTGCTTATTAGGGCACTGAACGTTATATATTTGAATTGTTAAAGACTGATATGTGCTTAAGTTTGCATATGAGAAGTAGAAGCCAAGCAGACGCATAGCATAGGACCACGCAGGAGGACTGTGCCTGGTGGTGGCAGCCATTTTGGGTCTGGGGACAGCTCTGTCACCTTGCCTCGTCTTGTAGCAGAGGCATGCTGTGTGTGATTTGCAGTGTTCAATTAAGAAAGTAAAACTTCTCTGCTGCATAAAAATTGAAAGCTGCTGATCCTGACGTGTAATCTGCGAAGGTGTCTGTCAGACTGTTTCAAAAACAGTGTACTGCAAATTGAAATTTACTAAACTGGCAAAACGCCGTCAGGGGAATTATGATAAGCATGTAGAAGAAAAGGCGCTGTCAAATAATTTAAACAACTTCGAAGAAGATGCTGCAAATGCACTTATTTTTTATGCCCCTCAAAGGGCAAGAGGACGGGTGCCATTTTCCTGCCTCTGAGGTGGGTGCTCTGGCAGGAGAGGGTGGCTGTCCTACACAGCCAACCTGAGGCGTTATCTGCTATTTAATCCACACTGCCCCACTGCACCGTCCCTTGTGCTCTTTCCCTTGGATATCTGGCCCCCAAGTTGATCTGTCCCTCACAGCGCTGGGGCATGCCTCATCTCCCCTTCCAGCTCCACCTTGCCAGCCTCTGGCAGAAGATCTCTTCTACTGAATTTTAAGCCAGTGTCCATGTGGCAGTGCAGGAATCAAAGCTGGTAAGTGTTGTTCCTTAGGCAGCACTGTTTGCTGCTATCTGCCAGCGTGACACCATGCGTTTCTCCTCCTCTGCAGTTAGACCCAGTGTAGGGTTTTAGCTGCAGAGATGGTGGCAGATGTAATTTTTTATTGTGCCTATTGGGAACACAATTTGACTAGAAATACAACCAATACTTTGGAGTATTTAGTGTTGGCTTTAACAAAGAGTTATATGTAAGCTGAAATAAAAGCCATAGTTTATATATCGCTCTTTAAAAGGAAATATGTACAAGCTGGCTTTTATATTTGGACATATTCTTTTTGCTGGCAACACACCTTAGCTAACAAAGCAGGATTTCTTACATTTTTACAAACCAAGGATTACTGCTACTATCAGGAGAAACTGAAATCTAAAACAGTGAAATCTTTTTGTTGTTATCATAAAATCCAAGGTGTCTGAAGAAATCTGCTGCGTGTTTGGTTTCAGTAGACCTTAAATGCAAACAAACAACAACAAACAAAGAAGCCCAAGTTTTTTAGGGACTAAAATTAGATTTACTAGATGCTAATATCATATTTCAGACTCTCATTTTTCTTTTTTCCCCTCATAATCAGTGCCATACTTTATTTCTTCAGTTCTCAGAGTTTCAAAAAAGATCCCTGAGCAGTTTGGCACTTCCAAACTATTTCTTTATTACCTTATTGCTGGGTATCACTGATATTTGATAATCTATATATAGTCATATTGAAGAGTATATTCCCATGAATTTCATTAATATTTTTATAGGCAATATATCCATGAATTCTTAATATTTAATATTTTCCTAAATTTCTCTTTAGAAATACCAATATTTACGATGAAATAAACACTACTGCATCATTAAAATTTCTTTTTTTCTTTGCATGTACCTATCTCTGCTGTTGGACCTAGAAAGATTTTCTTACTCCTCTTAAGACTAAACATTCTCTTATTCTGCCTTCTTGTGTCCTTTATTTTTTTTGTTGTGAGCCTATAACTGATGCCTAAGGTACAGACTGCCCTCATATAACCCACTTGACTGCTCAGCATAAATGAGATTTTTAATGGTCTGGTTACTTGTCATTAATTGGCTCAGACAGGCTTGAATTTTGTCACACATCTTGACCTTTATTGAACCAACAGCTTTCACAAATAAAGGTCAACAAATTCTGGCCTTGGCATCTCTTTATAGAATTACTTTGATCACATATGCCAAAATCCAAATCTCTGGACCCTAAAAGTGCTTCTATAAATACACACATTCTAGCATATAACTGGACCTGAACCATTAAAATATACTTTACATTAGCAGCAATTTCTATAATTCACGCTTCTTTGACACCAGTCTGCTTCAGTCTTTGAGGGGTAAAACCATAGCATCACACTTGAAAACCAACCACCTTGCTTAGCTGAGGCACAGCACAATCCATCTTCATATGTCTTTTTGTCTGTTCGCAACCTGAGCGTGATGTGATCTGAGTAATGCCTGGTTAACCTGTGCATTTGTCCTTTAAAGCATGGAATAAAGAGCTAGCGGCATTAGTGAGCCTTTTGTGTAGTAAAAACGCCATATGGACAGGTATGGTCTCAGGTGCATGCAGAAAAAAACAATGCTTACTGGATCTTGAGCTCATTCAATATAAAAAATGATCTGTTTTCATAAGCTTTGTATGTCTGCAGAGTTTAAGACATGAATGAAATGTTATCTGCTGTCTGTAAGTTGATGTCTTATTTATACACTGAATTTTTTACATTCAATATGAAAGCAGTCAGGTTGGGCTTGTGTCTCTGTGTCTGTGTTTCTCTCTGAGACAACATATAGCACATTTAGGTTCAATAGAGGAAGAGCGAAAACAACATTTTTATCACAAGGAAGTTAAGGCACCTTATTTGTGGAGCAGTCCTTCTGTTTGTGTGTGTGATTCATGTCCTGCTGGTGCTCTCTGTAACCTTTCTGTGAATATAGGGCACTGTTGTCTACCCATGTGTGCTGCTCTCCTAGTCCCATGGGTCCACAGCTATTAATAGTCCTTATTTCCAGGCTTTCTTGAACTGTGCTTTTCTTTCCCTGTGGTTCATTTGTCCTAGGTGTTTATGAGTCTTGTAGCTTTGACTTTTGTGAGCTGTAATTGGGGCTGGACGCGCTCCTGTGTCAATATTCTCTGAAAACTGCCAGGGTAGGAAGAGTGCAATTTACAGTTGTTCTTGTAAATGGCAGAAGCAAATATACTAATGAACATGACATATGGCGTTACGTGACAAAATTCGCAGTGGCAATGCCCTTGATTTTAATGGCAGTTCTTTAAAGCTGCTCAAGCTGTGTGAATCTTTGGGCATGGTTCATGCTTGTAATGTTTTAGATATGCAATTTCAGATGTCTTCCTTTAATTTTATGAGTAAAAGTAAGTGACAATCCACCCAAGATATTGAAAGCTTATAAAGTGTTAAAGGTGAAAAGCTAGATAATGGCATTACTTCAGAACTCCTAACCTTAATTAGCAGGGCTTCCCTTGTCATACCTGGGATGCGGTGAAGCAAGCAAAAGCTGAAGGACCGTATATGTAAGGTTACTGCAAGGTCTATAAAGGATTTTTTCATGACAGGACAAGTGCAAACAATCTGTTTCATTTTTGTTACACATATATGTACCACATATCTTAAAGGAAAATAATGAAAGGCCACAACTTTCTGGTTTAGATCAGCCTTATTTGCTTCAGGGTTTGGAAACTCCGTGATACCAAATAGAGCTGGCCCAGCTGTCAAATTTCGAGATAAAATGAATAAGATGTCTTTAAGTACAGATGTACTATATGCTCAGCTTAACAAGGCTATTTATATTCTTTCATCAATGTGAGACATTTTATACTCTTTTATGATGAAGAAAAAGATGTAAGAAATGAAGAGTCACTGTTGTGAGATGAGGAACTTAGAAGGACTTCTCAACTTTATGTACTTTTAGCTATTTAAGGGCGGCACTGAAGTGTTTAGAGAAACTGTGAAACAAGCCTGAACTGTTTACTGTTCAATTTTAATCACAGAGATGCTAATTGCCCTGCTTTGCTATTTAGTGCTCTAAACAAGCCATCCAATTCGGTATATTTTAGTCATTGACAGAATCCTGCTAAAAATCTTTCATTTTAGAGTAAAGTCAGAATCACAGAATCATAGAATCATGATTGGTATATTTTTGTCATTGACAGAATCCTGCTAAAAGTCTTTCATTTTAGAGTAAAGTCAGAATACTTGGAGGCAGACGCCCTTCTGGTGATGCTGTAATCCTTGGTGTTATTTCAGTAATTGATATTTCACCTCTGGTTTTGCCCTCAATCTCCGTTACTTTGACATCAGAAAACTCTCAAGAAATTATGAAGTGTGTATACTTCTACTCCTTTTTCTTACAGGATCATTATACAGTCATGAGCTTTACCAATTTCAGTGATATTTTCAGTGCTTCTTTTCCCCTTCAGGTAATCTTTGTTAGTGAAACAGCTACTATCTGCATGTGTCGACGGTTTACGGCCCGGTTCGGCCCGGTTCCGTGACTAGTGGGGCGGGGAGATTTTGCAAAAACTCCGCGCCTCTGGAAAAGGGAAACAGGGGACCCCAAAAATAATTAAAAACAGTGGCACAATCTGAGGAGAAACAAACTAATTTACTAAATATAGTATTGGAATGAAAGATAACACACTATAATACAATATAATTAGAATTGAAGCTAACAAATCAAATATAATGAGAGAGAGAGATTGTCCGAAAGCTGGGTAGGCCTCACCATAATGCTGAGGTGAGATGCGCAGTCCAGTCGAGCAGGGAGGGAGTCTGACGAAGAAGAAGCCTGGTCAGATGACCTACCAAGGCCTTATATCTGTTCCCCCTGAGCAGAATGATGACAGCACAGTGAACAGGCTTCTGGGGAGTGTAGTTCTTCTCTTCTGGGACAGGTACCCGGAACACTTTAACTCCCAGTGCACTACATGATGTTATGATGTGGAATACTGATAACCAAAAATCATAAAACCATGACAGCATGGTATCTTAACACACCTAAAATGTAACTGAATTAAAACCTGATACAAGGCCTCTAGATCTTGAAAGTCAGTGGCCAACTCAAAGAAAGGACAGGAAGAGTCAGTAGCTTGGGCAGATAAACAGTGAATATAGGTATTTACTTCTTCATTTGAAACTATCCCGTGAGATGATAAAGAGCTATCAAAAGGTACTTTAAATTAATTTGCCTGCTGTCCACCTCTTCTTTTTCCCCGTTCACTCTGGCAGGTTGTTGCCCCATGCAGTATATTTAATCACAGTTTGGAAATACATACTGTGCACAGTTAATTCTGCATCAGCACAGCAGGTGAGTGTCGTGTAGATAAGTACTATTTTAGAACCTTTGACTGTAATTTCTCCAGGCCAGAGGCTATAACTTCTTTTGTTTATATTTATGATGCTAAAGATAATGAGACCTTGATCCTAAGTTGTGAAGAATTAACTGATCACAGACAGTACATTATCATTAATCTTAGAAGGTAGTTGGAGAATAGCGCTACATGCCCTCGTCTTGGTATGATTTAAAAGCTGATCTCTGAATGAAAGTGGCTTGAAAATGAAAAAAAAAAAAAAAGAAAAATACTGTTGTGTTAAATTTCAGCTTTTTATTAGTGCCCACATTGAGATCACCAATGTTTCACTTCTTTTAAAGTAATTTTTACTAAGCAGAGTAAAAGGGTATTAACAATTTCTCAAAATTTAGGCATAGTCAACCTATCATCATTTTTATCATTTTAATATCCTTCCAGATATCTTAAAAGATTTTAATGAAGTTAATGCTTTCCTTTCACTTCTTCTAAACAATATTAACTTTACTGTGACATCTTATTTCAAGATTAATGTTCCTGTATTGCATAAGGTTGTAACAAAATATCCCAAATAACCCTTAGTTTCCTAGAAACCCTTAGAAATCTGATAATTATCTTGCCCCACAGCAGGTAATTTCACTGCCATTGTATTGAAAAATACATTATTATTTTCTTTTCCAATTCCTGTTAAGATGGATATTTTTCAACATATTAGAAGATCATTACTAACTCAAAATAGACTTATGAAACTGGTAATTTGCCTGTCAAAAACAGGCCACAGATGTAGCTGAGAGAGGTATACTAATGGAATGGCACTAATGCAATTTCACAAATAACTTAATGAAGCATGTAAAGCATATTTCTTCCATTAAGTACACATAGCATGAAGTCGCATTTTGCTTACTGGGTGTGAAAAATATTTTTAATCAGCTTAAAGATGAAGAGACTCTTCAAGGTTATGCTACTGAAAGCCATAAAAAGGAAAAATTTCAACAGAAGACTAGAGAGAAAAAAAAAACACAGCAAAGCAGCAGTATCTCTTTGCATGTGTGCCTTTGTGGGGCCCTTAATCCCCAGGAAGGAACAGCCTGGTGAAGGGTGGCGGTTCTTCAGTGCGCAGGCTGGTGCTCACAGGTGTTCTGCTGCTTATCCCAAAGTGTAGAATGAGGGGAAAAACAAATGAGAGGTAATGTTTTGGACAGTGTTAAGCACAAGAGCACTAAGACAAGAGGCTAAGCTTAATGCGCAGAGCTTTATACCCCTTTAAAACCCTGCTGGGTGCAGTCCCAGCAACTGAAACCTGTGTGATGTTTGCCCAGATCTTTGATGGTAGGTTTTCCTTCAGGGTACTTGTCCATGAAGTTCACCACGAGTGTAACACCTCTTGAATAGAGCTAGGGGGTGCGTGTAGGAAATACTTTTCTCCAGCATTCCTTATTCCCTTGCTCAGAGGACTTCTGTGGCGCCATGTGCTCACTCACATGACAGCAATGTTATCTCCTTACTGTCACCTGAAGTTCTTGTGCGGAAATGCAGGCAGAAACACTACGTGTTCTCCTGGCTGCTGCTGCTGTCACTGCCTGTGCATGGCTCAGCAGAGAGCTCTATTGTTACTCAGATGAGTGCTGCACTGAGTGATAACAGAGAGGAAACTAAGACAAAATAAATGAAAAAGTAGTACCATAAACTAGAGAGTCCCACTATGAATTTATTGAAGGTGTTGTGGCTTAACGAGAATGTTTTTAGAGGAGTTAAATAGCAGACCCAAGGCTATTCCCAAATGCCTTCCCAATCTTTCCTTTTCTAAAGGTCAGTGTGATGGAGCATACAGTTGGCTTCTCACACTGAGATCATGTATTGCTGACAATCTATACTCCCAATTACCATTTTTTCCAGTCTCCAGAGTGAGCTTGGCCCGCCATGCCTGGTTACGTTAATGTCATTCTGTAATGCCATTAACAATAAACGCACTGAATGCCAATACAATGCTAATCTGTACCATTCAGAGTGGTGCAGTTCTTACAGCTTTTTATATATATAAAAAAATAGTTTAAATCCCCTGAACCTTTTATTTCATCATAGAATATTGTTGCTGAGAAATAGTTGACACATATTCTTATTGTAGGTACTGGTAAATTAATCTGTGTATGTTCTTGTTACAGTGCCAAGTATCAAGGAAATAATTCTTGTAGTGTGTTACTGTCCAATGCAGTGCAGACAGGAGAAAAAATTCTGTTTTTCTTTTATTTATGCTCTTACTATTGAAGCTTTGAGTCAGTAAAGAAGAAAATTTATTCATCCAAGTACTTTAGTATGTACTCATATTCTTGACTAATGACATCAGATAGTATTAGATTTCTGTTTTAAGCTTGGATACTTGTGTTAAAGGTCTTTGCTGATGGCCACTTAAGTTCTTCATCTCACCAGTAATTCATCAAAATAGTGAAAATGCAACCTCAGGTTGAACAAAGCACCAAAATATTCAATGCTTTTGATGAATTTAAAAGTAAAATGTGTCTTTTTTTTTTTTTCATTCAAATAAAGTTTCATTTAATTTTGAACATTTCAGAGAAAATATGTTTTATATTTACATACTGGGTTTCAGTTAGGAAATGTTCAAATTTATTCACAGATGTAAATAATTTTTTGCTAAATTTTACTTAAAAAATTAGATTTGTCACATCTTGTTGACAAATGTGTATTAAGTATTTTGCTCAAAGAATTGCACTCTATAGGAGATTAAAAACAACAACATTAGAACACCTTTTGAAGTAAAGGATCTATAGCCTTCATTAGAAATATTATGGGTAGCACTTTGAAGACTTCATATTTTTGTCTACATATGGGATGGAATTTGTACAGGCTGCAAAAGGCTTCTTCTAGTGCTCAGAACTGGACTTGGAAGTTAGCCAGCATATGTCTTTGATCTATGTAGGTCGCTCCAAAAGTAATGCCTCCTATTTATTTCTGTAGAAACTACAACAGATATAAACAGCATAATAACAGTTTGAGAGAGCAAGTTCTCAGCTACAAAACACTCTTTTCCAATGTAGTTACCACCATGAGCTATGCATTTTCGCTGAGCCTGTATGCCGCACTTGTAAAACTCTGCAAGGTAGTCCAGAAAGTGGCTTGTCTTTCATGTCACTGTCAGCTCTGCTGAAACCCACCACCCACTGCCTTTCTATGCACACATCCACTCTTTGGTCTCCATTAAGTCAGTGGTCATCCAGCAAGCGTCAGTGAATGTCAATGGGTGCAATTATTTCTGCATGGAGGAATTCGGTTCAACGTCTTTGCTTCACATGCCCTTCCATGTCAGATGCCATTCTGTAAGACTGCCCCTTTGCTGCCATCTGTCACGTGGCAACAAAATCTAACAGGTTAGTGGTGGGAAGGTTCAACCTCTACTGCCGTACAACCAACATCTGCCTCTGACGTTGT
Source organism: Pavo muticus (assembly GCA_016647715.1). NCBI lineage: Eukaryota > Metazoa > Chordata > Aves > Galliformes > Phasianidae > Pavo > Pavo muticus. Next base: position 1,466,177 of record JACDJE010000177.1, read on the forward strand.
GGGCCAACAGAATAAAAAAGGAGGCCTTGCTTTTGGAGCAGCCCTCATACTTGTAACTGACTGAGTAAAATGGTTCATTGTGGTGAGCCTCTTTCACTAGGGGTGCACCAACTGTCCTTCTAGAAGCTGGTCATTTCAAGAAATGGTAGACAGGTTAAAATACGTACAGTAGTCTAGAACATCTGAAATTCTCCAAATCCTATTTTTTTCTTTAGCTTTGAAGGAAAAGATCCTTTTATTCATTCTTTCATAAAAGAGCATTCCTTTTATGTGAAGAACCTGCCATGCACATCTATAAATGCGAGAATCAGTAAAAGAGAAGAATTGCAGCAGCTCCTTTCATTAAATGACCACAAAACAGGATGAAGGCTTCACTAATCTTGTTGATTTCTTACACTGTAGTTCTCTTTAGTCATCTCTACCACCACAAGCAATCTAAAATATATAGGATGGAAAAAAGTTTTTGGAGTTAGCCAAAGATTTTACTGAAAAAAAAAAGAAATTGTCCTGTTTTGAACAACTAACTTTTGCATCATAGGAGTATTTGGCATGTCATTGAAAGTTTTTTGGAATATATACGCCTAATTACAGTTTTATTGAAGAGCGCAGGGAAAATCATTCACTAGTTTGTCTAATAAAATCTCTTAGGGAGCTTAATTTATAGCACCTGTTTTGTGATTAATTTCTATGCACATGTTTTGTGTGTGATAATGCTAAAGTCAGTGGGAATTTGCAGTGGAATCACTCTGGATTTATCCACCTAATTTTTGCCCCCAAGGCAGACCATCAAGGTCTAAGTTTTTGAAATCACATTTATGCTCTTGTTCTGGGCTATGAGGCTGATTTCCCTCCGGCAGCTACCTGATAGAAATCAGGAATTAATCTCATTGATTTCAGCTGTTACGCTCATAGTAGGTCTGCTTAATGGAAGTTCGCTTATTTAACACAAGGCAGTGATGTGGAATGAACAGGGCAGTCAGTTGTAGCAGAAGTGGCTCTGCTATTTCTACTTTTCTTTCTGATAGGACAACCTAGGAAAGATTTATTATTATTATTTTCTTTCAGGAATTAATGCTTTGTCAGAGTTAAAAGCTAGCATTTAAGAATTGTCCGGTATGTAGTCTGTCAGTGTAAGCTTATTAGTAGAGATCCTTTTCTTAAAGATAATAAAAAGATGAGCCTAGACAACACACAGCACATATTGGTCTTTTGTTAAATATCAGAAAACGACACAGTAATAAGGAGATGGCACTTCTTAAAAGCCTGTCATGTTCTGGAGGCTGCAGAAGGGAGATAAATGGTTTGCTATTTACCAAAGTTAGGGAAAAAACGATAAAATGATAGACAGCCAACAGAGGCAGTTAACTTGCTTGAATAATTATCCATTAACAGTTTTGATAATTATAGATGAAGTCCTGAACTTCTTATTCTTGCAAAAAGCCTCTGAAGCCAGAAGCAGGAAGATCACTGTGTGTGTTAATTATTTTTTCATGAATGCTTTCTTTCATGTTTAGCTTTCTAGCTCTCTGCTCCCATTTCCCCTAGTGTTTCATAGGTATAAGATAAATTCGATAAGGTCTGAGGTAAATTTGATGAAGTCTGAATTCCCTGCAAGCATGATGTAGGTAGAAAATTAGCTGATACATTTTCATGCATCCATAATGGTTATTAACCTATGTCTGTCTTAAGAAGGTTTTCGCAACTGCCCATGGTCCTTGTGATGAATTCATAAGCCCTATTCAAAAGGGGAAGGAAATCAAATTAGAGTATAAATGATATGAAATAAAAACCACCGATCAGTAAACAGAAACTACTTCACATAAATTGGAGTCAAAGTGTCTTTTCAGAAATTGACCATTTCTCATGCCGAATTAGAGATCAAGAATGAAATTACCGTCATTCATCAGCTCTAACACAGCAACATGTTAATAAAGAAAGCATCGCCAGGAGTTTTTAAAAATAGGAAGAAATCTCCTTTTTTTTACTTTGCTGTTGGTGTTAGTAAGAAGGTAAACTATGATGCAAAACCAAGCATGTGTGCATACGCAACTAAATATAATTACTAATTTTTTTCATTTTGTTTACTTTTTCAGATTTCATCATAGGCTAGAGATGTTGCATTATATAATCTAGTAAATTCTGATCAATATGATAAAAGTCATAGAATATACTGAGCTGGAAAAGACCCGCATGGATTATGGAGTTCAACTCCTGGCCCCACATAGCACCACATATTCAAACCCTATGTCTGAGAGTGATGTCCGAATGCTTCTTGACCTCTGGCAGCTCAGGGCTGTGATTTCTGCTGTGGGCAGCCTGTTCCAGTGCCTGATCTCTGTGTTTAAATATATACATATGTATATAAACACCCTTAATTTGTATTATAAAGAATTGATTTACTTTGAAAACAGATAGTTTTCATGTTGAGCATTTTCAATAGATACTAAGAAAAAGCTCGGTGCATTTTCTACTTAGTAATTATTTGTAGTAGGCACCGTTTATGTTCTGGAAGAGTTCCACATAAACCCATTTCTATCGGGATTTTGCAGGGTTGAGTGGAAATAGCATGTTGATCAGGTAAATACTGCAAGCAAAGCCTGGCTTCCTGTAACTCATTTAGTTCTCTTCATCTATAGGGAATTCTTTTGGTCTATAGAGTAAATGCACCAGAAATGTTTATTCTCTTGTTGTACTTGTTGCTTCCTAGTGGCACTGCTGGCACTGTTTGAACAGGCTGAACTGGCACTGAAAACACAGCTGAACTTTATCCATGTTGAATTTTGTCTGTAATCCTTCCATTGGTGCTCAGTTAAGTTAATGAAGTTGCAATGATGTAAATGAGGGTCCAGGAATTCTGGAGTTTATTGCTAACTGCCACTGATGCTGCAAGGACATGTGAAGGGTAGTGGGGTCACTGAGGCTCCTAATTGCGGCAGCTGGCAATCTCTGCCCTTTGTGTGAGGTTATCAGCTGAGCAATATGCAAGACTAGGCAGTTATGTTTTGTCCTCTGCAGGTATTGGTGGTCTCTGATTTTTTGAAAGCATATCCTAAAATACATACTTTCAGAATAGGGAAGATTGCTTCAGCTGAAGGATTTTAAGGACCTGAGGCCGAAACTGAGAAATTATGTTTTACAAAAATGTAATGATGTCAGCTAGCTGTCAGAACTGCACTGTGCAAGAAGATCTATAGTAAAAACTAAATATAATGAGAATTTGCTGATATAACTGTAGAAACTTGTAGAATTTGAAAGCTACGCTCTATTTGTTGTGCTTGTAAGGATTACCATTCCTTATCAAATGTTTTTGATTTCAGAGCAATGAGGTTTCCAGCTCTATGTTCTTTAGCACCAGGTTTAGCAGCTGCAAAGCTTTGCACTATAGCTTTGATAGGAGAAAGATAGAAGAGAACCTCAGAAACAAGGATAAAAAATACTAGGACATTAAATATACATTAAATATATTTATTTATTTTTAATTTTTAATTATTTATTTTAATTATTTAATTTTTAATTATTTATTTTTTAATATTTTTTAATTATTTATTTTATTAAATATATTGACTATAAAACCTGACTGCAGAGATGTGCACAAATTGGTTATACTATTTAGCATTGATTGTATTGATCCACATAATGCAGAAGCTTCATCTGTGATCAAAACTCATCTCTGCGTTGTGCTCTGTTGGAGTGTTGCAAATGTAGTGTTTTGAGTTTAATGACTGGGAGATTGAGCCGGGGGCATTCAGCAGGGCCTTCCTGAAGGCAGAGGGAAGCTGAGGGAAGCAGCGCACTCCCTGTCTTGCCGAGAGCTGTGTGGGAGTGACAGCCCTGCTGCCCTCACGTCCTCGCCTGTGTGACCAGAAGCCAATCCCTGCTGTGGAAATGGAAGGAGTACAGCTAGGACAGACTTCTCTCCAAAGGCTGCAGATCCTTCTCTAAGGCCATGGCTCGGGAGCTTGTTGTTGGCCCTAGTCCCACCACTACACAAATTTCTCTAAAATGAAGTTCAGCAGCAGCCTGCAGAGCACCCACAGAGCAGGCACCTGGTAGGGAGTTAGTGTTTGGGGAAGGTGTGTGAAAAAAGAGGGCACCCGGAAGAAGTATTTATTTTGTACCTCTATTTGACATTTGAAAGTCTTCTGGGTGATTTTTTTTAGAGGGATCTGAATATAGGATGTACACAGGAGCATTGCTTAGGGGTCCGCAGGCTGTCCTAGCCTTGATTTACTCAACATTCAAAGGAAATAGACCAGTGGGGTCAGTTTTACTAGGAAGTTCTTGATGTGCAGCAGAACCAAATCCGTGACAGCAGTGTCGCAGTGCCAGCACTTCCTTCTTCTCTGTGCTGTCCATCCATAGCTCGTGCTGAGTCTTTCTGTCTTTTGTGTCACACAAAGCAGAGTGCAGCAGTCTGTGCTCACATGTGTGCTGTCCCGATCACATTGCTCGTCTGCTGCAACTAGTTAATTTACAGACTCCTTGGTTATCTCTACATTGCAATGAAGGTCGTATCTCCCTCTGTGTTAATCCTTCATTTGCTTAGCTTTTCCTGTGCACTACTGTAACTTTCTTACATCTGTATAAAAACTTTCTGAGCTTGCCTCAGAAGTGCAGGTCTTGGCTCTTCCTATTGATATTGCTTAGGCTGTTGCTAAGTGAAGTATTTTTTTTTTTAGCAATTAAAGCTGGGCACAATAGCTGTCAACTTTCTTTTAACTGGTTTTTAATCCAAGGCGTGGGTATTTGGCAGTTTGTGGTTAGTGGGTTTCCTGAAAGGCTTCAAGAAGCTGCTGTTGCTTTCCCTGTGCTGTTCTCCATTTCTTTGAAAAAGTCAAGTGCTTCATGGATTAAAGAAAACACAGTAAAAGTCTTTAGCGCATCTGCTTCCTGATTACATCCTGAGCACTCAGGTTTAACTTGTATGACCTTGGTATTGCTCTGGTTGATATTCAAGCTGTAATTTCACACTTAATCTTTCAAAACATTCAGAAGAGGGAACCAATTTTGTTCAATTTCAGCAACAAGTGTTGCATCTCGTGTAGTCAAGGTCGGTCAGAATAGAGCAGCCAACCTGAATGCCAGGATTAAATATGTGTGGCAAATTGAACATAACCAATTACAATTAAAGAGCTTAGCAATACAATCTCAAAATTACTTTTGAGATAAGTGCAAAATCTCATTATTTGTTTATGACTTTTAAGGGGCATTTTTCTCTTAAATGCTTATGATAGTTCTTGAAATGAAAAAGTAGCAAATTTAATAGCAATAACAGGTTGTAGGCTACTCAAAATGTAGTTCACCTGTGGTGCTTATGATTGCAGGTTTTTTTGCTAGACTTAAAAACAGATTGTTGAATTAAGAAGCAAAATGAATCATAGATGGTGAATGGATAATGATCTTTGGAACGGCACGAAAAGCATCGGAATTATTATTATTGACTGATTACATGTAAATTAGTAAATTTGAAGGCCACCTGAAACCCTGCTATTCACTGAATCCAATCTCACATCTGCCATGGCCAGTAGATTCCAACAGTTTGTGGTCAGCTTGAACGGTGCTGTGCTGAGTCCTGCATGGCTTTCTGCTGGACTATGGCTGAATGGAGAAGGTTTGACAGACTTTTGGGAATTGTATCGTGAAACCAAACAGTTTTCTTACACCTCAGGGGCATGCGTGCCAGGGTATATGTAGGCATACCTAAGGTAACATTCACTGAGGTGTCATAGTTTTCCAGAGCAGGAAAAACCGTCCCTTGGTATGAACCACACAAAACCTGTCAGGGATGCTGGCAGTGAAATCCGTGAATGGCTTAGTGTTTTCTTCACTGGCATTGCTGCCTGAGCTGACCTGGGTTTGTCTGTGTTGCACTGATACCATAATCACAATTGCAAAATGGACAGATATGTAAATGTATCTTCAGACCTTTGGTGGTGTGATAAATGCATCTCTGGAAACTGCATTTCCTGCTGTTTCTGTAGCAGCCTTCTCTAGCGACCTTACTTCATTGTAGTCGTTTTTGTCTCTGTAATACAGACCACAAACAGCTGGGCTCTGTGGTTCATCTCCTTGCAAGGAGCAATCGGTTGCTCTCTGGAAGTCATCTGCTTGATGCTGTGGTAGGGTTTGATCATGGGAGAATCTGTCAGGGCATTGAGTCCCCCCATTTCCTTGTGTGGCTGAATTTCTCAGATAGCTCTCCTCAGTGCTGAGCTAATGGATGGTTAATTCTCACATTAATGAGTGCAGAGACAACCATCAGGTTGTGTTAGACTTAGTAATCACACAGGCAGCCACGTATTAGTTATGGTTCTGTAAGTAAACGTTACCTCCTAGGGTTTGAGTAGGACTAGATGTAACCTGAGCTATATAAGCAAATATATATATATATTTTGGCTTGCCAAATGATTGAAATACTGAAAAAAATTGTTAATAGAAAATAAACCTGCAATAAAATATAGATATAATTTTGATAAGCACAAAAGATATTTTGAAACCTTAAAAAAAAATCTTGTTAGGAAAACACAGAAAACTTTAGTTTTTGGACTGAAACAATTCAATTTATTCAGCCTGACTTTTCAAATAGTTTTCTTAGATCCAAATTGTAAATAAGAGATTTTTTAATTGAATCCCAGAGATTTTGAATTAGAGCCTTAATGGAACATATTGTTTTCTTTAGAGCTGAAAACATGGAAGAGAAGAATCAGTGTCTCTTTGGTCTTAGAAACAACACATCATATGCTTTTGGAGACAAGGCTAAATAGATTATAAAGATCTAAAATGAAAAATACTGACACTGTAAATGAAAATCAGATATCTTAAACTTGAGTTGACATATATTTGATTTTGAAGTGCAGAATGTTTTTGGTACTATGCTCTGAAATGAGCACTAAGTACAGAAGTTGAAATTCTTCCTGTTTGTCCCTCAGCAGGAGATGGCTCATAACAATAAAATAATAATAATATAAAAGTGCTGAGACGCATCCTTCCTCTCAAAAGTGTTGCTGAGTTCCTTGGCACTGAACTAATCTTCAAATTACTGAAAACAGTAGGTAAAAATGGTCCTCTATTGAAGAGTAATAGGGCAGATACATCTAATTGTTGGGCTTTTTTCAGTGCTCTTTACATGCCTCATTATTATTTTCCCTACGCAAGATTCAAAGCAGCTTTAAAAGCATTTAAGCCCCTGAAACAAAAATATTTTGTACATAGGCCAAAACGTTCCCCTTATTTCACTCTCTGTGGCACTGTGTCTCAGGAAATATGGCCATCTACCAAAGCTGACTCAAACACAATGAGGTGGAAAAACATGACCTTCAGAAGGATGATTTAGCATGTAGATTGTAGAATACATTTCTATTAGATTGCTTGCAGCTTGGAACCATTGAGGATATTTGTAAAAGAGCTTTGCAAATACGGCATGTTGCCATGTAAACAAGCTGCTATTATTAGGAATAAATTTTGCTTAATATGGAGAGTAGTTTCTTGGTATTTACACAGTGGAATTCTCACATCACAGACATTATTTAATCCTCATGTTGGGAGAGCTTTACTACCCGTATGTGGAAATCACCTTCCTTTTCACCATCTTTGAATGATTGCTTTTTATATAGAAGGTGGCTGCTCATAACCAAAATTTTATCTTTAAAACAAGCAGAGCTAAAATGAGCACTTGCTATATAACATATATAACCCTAATCCAAAGCCTTTCTCCTTCATTTGCTGCATGGCTCAAATCTGAGGGAATGCCTTCTCTTAATCCTGGCAGTGTTCCTGGCCCCTCTGTGTGCTCTGTGTTAATTTTTGCTCATTCCATATGGCTTAAACTCCAAACATCTCTGCCCAGACTTATAGCTGCTTGTAGGCTAGGCCTAGCACCATGTGGTCCTAAAAACAACTTTTATGCCAGAAAGATATTACTCAGATCTGCTATTAATAGTAATATTGACTGCGATAATAAGGTTGCGTTCTACCATAATTCTGAAAAATCAGGAATGAATGGGCAGACTGGATAAAGGGGTAAGAAGTATTAGAAGAAAAACTAAATAAGGAATTGATGTGAGAATTTTTCTATGGCATTTGTAATAGTTTTCTCATGTGATGTGAGAACCAAACTCAGTGCAATAGAGCTTGCTTAGGAGTCCCTATCTCAAGTGTGTAATCAGGCCTATAAAAATGATTGGATGTGATGTCAAGATAAGACTGTACTTGTCCCCCTTTCTTTTCTTACCCTTACGTCTGTGTGCACCTCTGATAACCATCGTCCTTCCCCCAAAGCTGTGTCTAAAGCTTGGTGGCTGCCCGGCCAGGGAGCTGCACAGTTCAGGGCAGAGCCTGGAGATCACAGCAATATCCTGTGCCTTGGCCTCTGCTGGACAAAGGAATTGTCATGTATATGACATGGCTAAATGCATTCAAACATGCATGGTAGCACTGAGGTCAGCTCTTGGATCTTTTGGCATACACTGAGTTTGGTGACATGACCTGTGAGAAGATGAGATTGTCCCCATATTCCTCTTCTGATGACATCTTTGGGTGAGTGGCAGATATCTGTGGGTTTTAACCCGGGTCAGAGGTACGTTTTGGAGTTAGTCTTTCGATGATCTGTCCATATGAACTTTGGTCAGCATCAAGGCAGAGTCTTGAAGTCCATGAGCTGGATTGCTTCTGAATGAAACAAAACTAGAAGATGCAATGCTCCAAGTGCAAATGAGCTTTCAGTACATAAGACCCAACTAAAACTAGTCTGAAGTGGATGAAACACCCTGGTACATGCATAGCATGAATATCAGGACCTCGGCATCTTTATAGTCTACAGACCTGCTATTAGTGCATTTTGTTTTATAATTAGCATATGCATAGCATAATAGCTATCTCTTTCAAAATCACAGTATTTGAGGAGGAGAGTCAGAGATTTACAGCTCTTTTTTCTCCTCTGAGCGTTGTGTGGCCATGTGATGTAGGCATAGCTCTGTGATTGTGCCGTCATCCCACCCACACGACGATTCAGTCCTTCTGATGTAACACCATAAAGACAGATGTGGTCTTTCAGGCTGACTTCCTCTAGAGCACTGGCCTCAGATCTGTGAATGAAACCTTCACCTGGAGTAATGGAGTTGAATGAACACTAGTGTTAATTTTCCGAGAGATAATGCAATCTGTTCATAATCGTTCGTAGAGGAATCAGAAGACTTTGAAAAGAGTTGCTAGGACTTGCAATAAAAGAGTTAGTGACAGATGCTTGAGCAACCTTCAAGAGTGGTTATATGGAAGATACATGAAGTAAGAGAGTTACTGGGGTGGAACAAATTGGGTCAGGCAGAGCAGCTAAGACAGGAGAAGAGTCAATATTTAGAGAGGAGTTGCAGACTGTTGTTGTCCAGGATAAGCAGGATGAGAATGCTATTGATCTTAGATATTTATAGAGCACCCATCACTGTAGTATATTATGTAATCGATACTCCCATTTTCAGGGGCATTCATGAGAAGCATGACATTTTAGAGAATCTGCTGATGGAAGTGGAATGGGTCCTGGTGCCTGCATGTTTCTGCTCATACAGATAACGAAGGAGTCTATAAGAACCAGTGCCAAATTCTCTAGCCACTTTATGAAGACAGAAATATCTGCCTGCATGTTTCAAGTTTGACACTGACTTCACTCCTGTAGCTTGTCTGCAGATTGCATCATTTTGAGGCCAAATCCCCATATAAAATGCAAAATTCAGGATGCAAATTAAAGATTTATGACTTTCTGTCTGTCAGTTTTGATTCCATCATGTGTTCATTAGTCATGCCTTACTGTGCCGCACTGTGACAGTGCTGACTGATGTTGACCACAGACATTATAAATGATCCCTTTTGATACATTAGTTAATTACAAAGGAAATCAGCCTGTTCCTGGCAAATTCATATCCATCTTAAAATTTCATGGAGAGACAATTAATTATGAGGAAAGTTATTTATGAATTTACTAAGAAAGTGGATCTGTTCTCATTAAAATAAGCTTGAAGGTACAAAATGATGATAAAATCAGTTACCTACTTAACTCTTTTGGTGCATGTTACTCTAATGAGCTGAGAGACTCTGAGACTTCTCATTTAGCACTTACAATTAAATTCGGCTAATGTAAGGCAAAAAGAGACTTGGAAAGGACTTGCTTTACACGTGCTAGGAAGTATGAAGGAACAGACATTATGTATATGCACAGACTTTCTTACTTTAAAGAATGTTTAGATGCTGGTCAACTTTTGTCTTTGCTTTGTTTGTTTAAATATAGGAAGTTTTGCACGTAGTCCTGATTTACTCCAAGTAGAAGGCAGGATTTAAATTCAGGGATTGCACAGAAATTGCCATTTAATCCAGGGAGCCGTGATAGAATTGGACATAGCCTTTGAAATATTATTTTCCTTATTTTATTATTTTTCATATCTTACCTTTTGATAGGATTTTGCCATTGTGATGCCGAGTTTTCAGATCCTGAGATACCTTTTTCTTTCTCTTGATCTTTACTCTAGACATGCCAAGTGCTCACTTAAGAGCATGGGATGAGGACCAGTTGGTCACTTTTACCTACATGCCTGAGCATTGGCAGAGATTGAGAGATGTGAACCGTCCCCTTACTACCACCGTTATCTGTACGAAGTGATTTGAAAAGGATGAATAGTACACAGATCTGTAAATCTACACACAGAGAGATGTGAAGATGGACTAAAGCTATATTTTCAGGGCGTTTGAAGTCATGAAAAGCATCAAAATTGCCAAATGATGTGGTAGATATGTAAGATGTGGTTACATCTGGGCTGAGAGACATACCGTATCTTGGTTCTTTGACAGAGATGGCTGCTGTACCGATCACACAGCAACAACCATCATGCCCTGGTGACCTCCTGGTTTAAATTTTCATTACATTTGATTTTGCAGGACAGCAACAGGACAGTAACTTTTCTATGACTGAATGTGCAATCACTCGTGCATTTGTTTTCACAGATGTTTCTTTTACTACGCTCTAAGATCAGTAAAACGAAGAGGAAAAAGATGATGATAAGTGTTCTTGAGAATGTGTTTACTGAATGATTGGAGAGCAGTCATCATGACATCCATGTAATAGGTGGTGTTCTGCCTTATTCCTGGCTTCCAAAAATGTATATTTTTTTCATATCAAAATTACAGCTTGCAAAAGAAGTTTCAGTTGAAAAGATGATTGCTTGTTTCCTCTCTGTTATTTCTGTGACATTGAAAGGTCACTGATGGGTAGCACTCTGTGTACATAGTGCTCAGGCCAAGGGACAATGTGAATAATGGCATCAGTGAGGGGAATTCCGTTATTCTGTGCATGAGTGTGCTGAGAACTAGAGCTGTGTGGTAGAACAATCTAAGTAATCAACTAAACAGCCACGAAGAGATTTTATTCATTTATTTAGTCATCAAATTAAATCAAATCTTAGCTCAGAATCCTTCTAAGCTTGCAGTATTTCTCAGTCAAAATTCAGATACCCATCTGAATTCTATAATTCGATTATTTTTCTGAATAATACCTATCTCTCTGTAAGTTTCTTCAAGCCAGAGAAACATTTCAGTTTGGTGTCAAGAGCAGATTTCTGAAGGTGACATGGATGTGACCATCTTCCCTCACCTTGCCAGCATTCCTGGCTGTGTACCTGCTCTGTGTCATATGGCAGGAGGAAGGCACCAGCCACCACACCTGCATTGCCAGGTTGCCCTGGTGTGCTGCTGCCTCTGCTTTGACTCAGGGAGAAATTCCAGCTTGGTGGAACTGTGCTTCATCTGAGAAATGCAGGAGTGTTTGAATAATGGCACAGGATGACCTCTTAGTGCTTTTTTTTTTTTTTTTCAGGAGGATTTGAATGTCATCTTTGGTCTGGTCTGGGTGAGCAGCTTAAAAAAATGAGGAAAGAAAGTGAAAATGCTCTCCATCTTCTGGTCCTTTTCTTTCATGATTATTTTTAGAAGTGGTGATAAATGAAATTTCTTTGCTATTTACATTTCCTGTCTCTAATTTGTACTGCAGTGCTCATGGATCTCCTTGAAATGTAAAGTTAGGCCACTTCTAGAATGTACTTCAATTTGCATCAGGAATTGCACATCAGTCCTTTGTAGACATCTGGGATAGTGTTGGATCAGCTTGCAATTCCTGTGAAACCTGGGGCAGTTTATTCTTAAGTATGAAGTGAAGAAGGACAGTGTGATTCTTTCAGAAGTATTGGCTAAATCAGTTTTAAGTGCCAAAATTGAACGCATGATGACACAATGTTTTATTTTTAATTTTGTTTTGTTAAATTTAGCCATTTTACTCAGCGGCAGGTTCAGCAAAGATCTCAGATATATCATAAATAGTCTGCTATGTTTTTTGAGAAATACTTTTTTCTTCTCTTATATTGTTTGCAAGTTAATGTATTCTCCCCCTGGCAGTCTTTTGGCATCTATGTGGCAGTGACAATAAACAATCACCTTTAGACCCAGATACAATAAATCAACATGTTTTTTAGTTCCTATCAATGTCAAATCAACTAGTCAGACTGGCTACACATCATGCTGAAGTTTAATAAACCTAGGCCAGCTGTATTGTACAGTTCTGTTATTTTGCACTAAAGGGGATGTTTAAATTAAAGAGAAGGATGTGTGGTTTAAAATTAAAGCTGCTGTAGTTGTGGTCCCAGCAGCAACTGCATTGCCTGTGAAAAATCTCTATGATCTGTCAGCTTTTCAAGTGTACTGTGCAGGCTAGATCAGTAGTTAGAAACTGGACAAAGCCTTAACATTTATCATGTGGGAATGTTCTGTGTTGAGTTTGGAGAAGTTACATTCGAACTATAGGTGATCCCATTTCCTGTCTTGTGATCCTTGTAAGAAAAACTAACTGATGTCTGATGATCAGCGAAATTGCATGGACTTTATTGTTCCTTATCAGTCAGGAAGAGAAAGAGATTAGTGGGGAAGGGATGTGAACAGTTATGATTTCCTTCTTGTAGAAGGCTCTATCAAAAAATTGTGAATCTTTCAGTTTCCATAATCCTAATTTACTTCTACTGATCTTTTTCTATTATCTTAGCATAATTAGATGTTCTGTTGTCTCTGAGAGGTTGCTTCCTTTTCTGAGTTCTGTGCATTGCCTATCTATCAGTGTTGACACATTCCTGTCAAACTCTTCAAACACATTTGGTCATGGTGGAAGGATATTTCCTCACCAGTGGTGCAGGCTTGTCTCCAGCTCCCCAGGCCTGGGCCTGACTGTTGAAGGGAGAGCAGCATGGCAACACAGTTTCTTGTAAGGGTGAGGAATTAAAATTAATTACCTAGGGGATTCTTTCCAAGCCTGCATAGTTCTGCTCCGTGATTCAAGGCAGAGCTGGCCTCTAGATACGTCTGGAAGAGCTTTGGAAGTGCTAAGATGTCAAGTTGCTCTCACTTTCCTAAGGGTAACTGGAGAAGTCTCAAGGTGATGGAGCTTCTGTTTTCTGCCTTGGCAACAGTGGCACCTGCTTTAACTTTTCTGATTTGGTTTCCACTGTGGTAGTTAAGAATCAATTCTAGAAACTACACTGGATTTCTTTGATGAGGTGCGTATCTGAAAATGAGGCATAGCCTCCTGGACACACAACTGGTGCAATGTCTGGGAGCGACAAATGTTGAGGTCTGCCTCAAGAACTTCACTTTCTACCCCAGCAAAGAATCTAAGACGGCTGCAATACCAAAGCTTGTTCCATCCAAACTACTTAGACTATATTGGTAATCTGCTTTATCCCAGCTCATTTTCAGCTGCAGAAAATGTGAGAACAAAATGGAATGTGGTTTCCTGAAGCAGGTGTTTGCTGCTGCTGCAGCAGGGTTTTGCAGAGGGAAGCTTTTGTAAAACCTTTTCCCCTGGAGATGTGGCTCTGCATAAAGGGCCACACTTGTGAGCCAAGTGATGAACTTATGTCCTTCTATTCACTTTGATGGCATGCCCTTCATTTAGGCCCCCTGATAACCTGAGCTTGCATATAATCTAAATCCAGCTGAGAAAATTTCCTTCTCAGTTTGGCAAAGCATCATTGTGAATTTAAACTATAAAATGCACTCACAGTGAAAGCCTGTTTCCCCATAGTTCTTGTGGTGCTTCTGAAGCTCTTTCTGTGTGTGAATGATCTGTGAAAGCACTTTAAATACTCATGAACACATTCATTAATTTGAAATTATTCAGTGAATGACATATGTAATTATGACTCAGTGTGTGGGTTGCCTATAAAGGATCAGCTCTGAAACGGTAGTGGGGATTCACTCAATGATGTTTGCTGTTTGTGTGATACAATCAGCCCCCATCGGTGTTGGATAGCACTGCAGCTCTTTCTCAGTGGCTCTTGAGTTTCCAAATCACTTTCTCAGTGTGGCCTGGCCTGGCTAGGGGACTGGCTGTGGCAGACCTGGCCTGTGATCAACGAGTTGTGGCAACGTCGTGACCCTAAAGCACATCTGATGTTCCGCATTTCCTTCCTTCTCCCAACGGTGCCTTGCTCTCAGTCCTGCTGGGGCCATTGCAGTCTGGTTTGGAAGAGTTCCTGGGCCCTGAATCAGAGCCGCCCACGTGCTGTGCTCACAACGTTCTGTGCTGCTCCTGAGCATTTTACTCCTCTTCAGCAGTTGCTGATGAAACACCGCATGTAACACATTCATAATCACAGTATGTAGAACCGTTCCTCAAGATGCAGGCTGCCACTTACATGATTCATCGAATTCATTTTCCCTCTCTCTCTTTCAAGACATCTTCCTGCTCTCTTTGAAGAATCTAGCTCGGAGCCTATTATTTATACAGGGCACGCTCTGTCACGGAGCAGTTGACACCCATGTGTATCTACATTGTTGAAGTAATGCTTTCCTAATAGTTAATGGTTGCTGTTAATCTTAAATCAATCATTTTAGATCAGATGGGGCATAAACACTGAATCTCAAGTTAATGTACAAACCAGGACAGCTTCCTTAACTCCTTTCATTTATGTAGAGCACTAATGAATAGAAATGCAGAGAATTTTAGAGATTCTCTTTGTTCTGATATTTAGCAACAGCATAAAAATAAATTTGCCGTGCTCCTTGCTAAAAATTGATTAGACATCTAATTAGTTAATATTATGTCTTTGTATCTTTGTATATTATTTTTATTATCATTTGTACTTCCTAGCCAGTGGGTTTATTGAAAGTAAAAGAAAGGCAAAATCTTCAGCTTGGAAAGTGCAGTTGTAGAATGTGGTTTGAATATAGCAAGACTGACGGGGTGAGTGAAGCTGAAGGAGATGGTATTTGTGCCGGTAGCCTTGCATGGTGTTCTAGGCATGGCATATTTTGGCAATTAGTGCAACTATTTCAGAGCTCTGTTGTTTAACAGAGTTATAATTGAAGTTGCAGTGTGTGGTACATTTACGTTTACGTTCTGTGTTTGGACAGAGGTGCATTTGTTTAAAAGTTATAACATGCAAAATTTGTTTCTTATTCCTCTATACTTTGCTTATCGAGGGAAATATAAACAAAATCATTTTGCAGTTTGAAATTATGTAGTCCTGAGAGAACAGTATTTGCATCTTAAATGTGACTTGAATATTAGCTTTATTTTTTACCTCTAAATAAAATTTTATGATTTATATATTTGTTTAATTTGTATTTTATGTGTGCCCCTAGAAAATAAACCTGTCAAAAACCAGAGGTTTCCAGCTATGGAAATAGCTTTAGGTATGGGATATGGGATTTTTTAGGAGTACTATTAATAATGCTCTTCACTTAGACCAGTATCTGAGTTTCTTTCATGGAAACATTTTCATAGCTTGCAAATATTTTTTGCTACTCAAGGTTTCAAAAGAGAAAGGAAATTGGAAAAACCGGGTCTTTGCGTAAAGCTTGCTACAAGAAGTGATGGATGAGCTTTGCCTTCCTCAGCAAGGTCTCCTTTGTAACTTAGCTGATAGGAGCAAGCTTTGGGTTTTCTCACATATTGCCGGTTCTAGCTGCACCTGTGAGACCTGCCCTCGAGGCACATCTGTTATTTTTGTGCCGCAGATTCTGCAGTGCTGCAGGGGCAGCATTCAAAACCAAAATTAGTCATAGGTGAAGTTCTCTAGTGACTGAGAGAAACAGAGTGCAAGCAGAGGTCTATTGAAAAGGCTGTCAGGGTAGCACATTCAGAGATGCGTTCTGGTGAGGCTGCATGTCTGCAATTTGCTAATAACTAATTGCTGTGGAGCAATTACTGTTTCCCTTCAATTTTGAGCAGGCATTCTTTGTTAACGCTCTGCAAACGCTCTGTTCTTCCCAACACGGGGAATGGGAAGTCATGTGGAGACCATCACATGCTAAGAGTTGTTAAATGTTCTCTCTCAAAGAATAAAAACTGGATGATCTATAACACAAATTAGTAAATTCTGCAAGAGGATCAATTGTCCTCGGAAAAGCAAAGCTCTTTCTCTTACTGTTTCTATGAATATTTATAGTCATGGGCAATGATTTTGCCACAAAGGTACTGCAAATTTATATTGAATCTTTCTGAAAGTTGGAAAATCAACATTGGAATCTTAAAATGGAGACAATATTGGAAACATTCCCTTGTTCATTGCTCGTTTGTACTGACATTGATTTTAGACGGCAAACAATGCTAACATAAAAGAAGTAAAAGGCCATTCATATTTGTGCAATCCAAATGAGGATTAGGCCCTGATGATTCATTAAGTGCTGCTGCAAATACGCTTTATAGCTGTTACTGTTCTTGCCTTCATCTGAGATGTTTCAGCTTCCTGGTAGCTGTTTAGGATTTTTTTCAGGTTTGTAGAGTATAGGAAAATTGTTTTTACAGAGTGGTAGCTGGTACCCTTTGGAAGTAGCTGGTGTTAGAACTGATCCCCAGATACAGAGACTCTTTTCACGGCAATAGTGAGTTAATGCTTGTTTTTAGCATATCACATTGAGTGCTTTCTCATGAGATACTTTGCCACCATCAATGCCACTCAGGCATTTTAGCCCAGTTTTGTCGTGCTTGGTTCATCCTGCCCACAGGTTTGCTGAATGAGCCTGGAGCACAGCCCATTGCCTGGGGGAGCTGCCAGGTGCTCTCTGGCATGGCAGGCATCCCTGGACTGGAGAGAAGGGGCCAGAGCACATTGCACTTCCTTAACACCTAGCTGGTGATCAGCTGCTAGATACTAGAACTGGTCTGTTTTCCCTAAGCTGGAGAAATGTGTAGGTCATGCCTTGTGGAGGAGGAGGACTCTTTAGCTACAAAAACCCCTTATAGCTGGCCAGAAGTTGCTGCCCTAAGGAAGCGGAGGAATTAAATAGTCACAGAGATGCCAAATAACACAAAAAATTGTAAGAACTCGGATTCTGCCCTCTAATATGAGCACTGCCAGTCCAAATGGAAGCTCCCATATAGATTGCCCTGCTTTTATCCCAGACCCCTTGCCTGTTATTTTTTAATTCTACCACAAAAATATAAGGGGGTAAGAGTCTAAATGGCAGCCAAAGATTAGCTTGCCTCACAGACCCACTTTCCAAATTTGGGAAGCCTAAGCAGTAGAGAGTGTTATTAGCAAATTTTGATCCCGAACTGTATTATTTGTACATTTCTGTAAAAGTCAGAGGCCTTGACAGGGAGTCATGTTAAAGTCCACGATAACTCTTTGCAGTTCTGATCCCAAAACCTAAAATAGACTAATTGGAAATACCGCACTGTACATTTTAAATGGCACTTCCATACTCTTCTTCTAGAAAATTACATATTAAAAGTGCAACTGCACAGTGAGAGAATGAGAGCCTGTAGGACAAAAAGGAGGGAAGCAAAAAGGGAAAAAGTGGGCTCCTTCATTTCTGAAAAGAGAGAGCAGGTCTGAACACAAAAAGGTTTGGCAGTAGATACTTACAGAATGAAACTGCTGGTGGCAGCTCAGAGCTTCTTGGCAATACAGCTGCCTGAATAGGCACCAAAGTGACTTTTTTTTTTCTGTTTTATAAGCTGTAAGTATACTAAGACTTCTGTCAGTCCCTCAGTCTTGTTTGAAGGGGGCAGAGAGGAAACGGGGCACTGCACTTCTGCATAGCATCGTTCTTTTGGCAAAGCTTTTGAAGTGTGCCTGAGGTAGAAATAAAGCTACGGAAGCAGAAAACTGAAAGGGTGGAGACTGCAAAGTACCATCCTATAAAATCACAAGGGCAGAAAAGCTGGAGGGAGAAAAAGGAGAAGCTTCTTGATAGACTCTGAAAGTGCTCTTTGGTTTAGTTAGTAACCTGTGAAGAGGCAAAGGATCGTGAGGAAGAGCCCTTTCAGCAGGGGGAAGGCTGCTGGTCATGTAGAAGAAGAATCCAACCCAGCCCACAGCAGGAGGGTTGGAACTGGGTGAACTTTAAGGTCTCCTTCCAACCTGTTCTGTGATTCTGTGGTTCTATGGTATCAGAAGACCTTGAGGTATTAAGTCTTGGTTTTAAGATACTAATAAATTATCAAATATCAAATAAATAACGATAGTGATCAAATCAACTGAGCATTCTTGGTGGCTCTTGTGACCTCTAAAGTATGTCTGAAATTTTAAATATATATTTTTTCACAATAATACTTAAACTTTAATGCAAATTTATTCCCCTAGACTGTTTCACTGTAATATCTCAGCTGATTGATCATCAGTTCAAATCTACACATTAAACAGGTCTTTTTATTTCCTGGTGAAACTGAAGCTGGAAGTCACATCACGACTTGCTGTTCTCCATGAAAGTACTTTAAAAGGTGGTCTCTGGGCAGAGACTGTACATAAATCTCACAATTTATTACATTCATTAGTATCTAGATAAAGGTTATTAGACAATCAATCAGGGCCATGTCTCATTACCCTTTAGTACTTGGGATGTTTTCGAGGTTTTCATTATGGAGTCAAGTTATTTTCTTTCCTGCTGCTGAGCAAAGAACTCCTCCAAGTGGAGTATTGGAACATTAAGATGAGACCACATGAAAAATCCTAATGACTCAGGCAGTTTATTTGTCTTCCTGAACGAATACAAAGAAGGAGATGTTCTTTCCAGATGGAGAAGCGGATGAGTCATTTAAAGGGCAGATAATATGCAAGGTCTGTGGGAGAGAACATGATGTGGCAGATAGAGGTAGTAGCTAGCAGCGTAGTTTTGGCTGTGAAGACAAACCAGGATATGAGTGTGTCTGGTGTGAACTTTTGTCTCACTTTTAACTTTTGCAAGAGCACCAGGTAGGTACTGCCAGGCTGTTTCTGCAGTAGACCGCAGGAGAATGATTCTGTTCAGATCAGCAGTCACAGGACTGGTGAGAGCATTCTCTGCCCAGTAGAGCTGCATTCATGTATGCTGACAGGGAATTAACTTCTGGATGCTTATCTGGTGCTCCAGACCTTTTCGTTTTTCAACCTGGGGCTAGTAAACTTATGTCAACTGCTTTTCTCAAAACATTTCAGCATTTAGGTGCTGTTTATCTGGACTCCTCAAGTACAGAGGCAAGAAAAATCACCAAGATTCAAAAATAATAATTGAATTTATATAAATGTAGGTGGTATTTCTAGCCGAGCTATGGGGAAATAGGTATGGGAGGTTCCTATATATATTGGGCCCAGTTTACTCTGCTATCCCTTATTACTAATGATACTTGCATCCACGCTAATGTTCAAGATAGGTGTTCACAAGATCTCTTTTCTATCCTCTGTATGTATGTACTGTGCACAGGGATGACTAATGACTGCATGAGCTTTGTGACATTTACAGCCTAGTGTGGAACTAGATTGCTAATAGGTTTATGTCCCAGCTCCAATTTACTGATCTTTTGCCAAAAGTCTCGCTGAAACTCAGACTGTTTTGCAATGATCCTGGTTTTTCAAACTGTGATTTTAAACTGCAGGTAACACATTCCTGTCCTGCTGAAGGTGCTTTTAGTTTTAGAACAGAATAGAATAATAGAGTTGAAAGGGAATTTTTCTGATAATCCAGTCCAACTGCCTGATCGTTTCAAGGCTAACCAAAAATTAAAACATATTTATTGTGGGCATTATCAAAATACCTTTTGAACGCTGACAGCCTGGGGCAACCCCACCTTGCAATGAAGCCTATGCCAGTGCTTGACCACCCTCATGGCAAAAAATTTCCTATAGTTCAGTCTGAACCTCCTCTGGTGCAGTTTTGTGCCATTTCCTTGCATCCTGCTTTTGATTCCCAGGAGCAGAGCTCAGCAGCTCCACAGACCCTCCTTTTCTCCAGACAGACAACCCAAATGTCCTCAGCTTCTCCTCACAGGACATGCCTTCCAGCCCTTGTACCAGCTTCGGTGCCTCTTCTGGAAGCTTTTAAGGACCTTATCATCCATTTTATGTAACGGAGCCCAGAACTGCACACAGTATGCAAGGTGAGGCTACATCAGTGGGAGAAAGATCACACTCCAGTGGGAGAATCTTGCTGGCTGTGCTGGATTTAATGCACCCCAAAATGTGGTTTGCTGCCAGGCATGCTGCTGACTCACACTTAGCCTACTGTCAGCAGTACCCCCAGGTCCCTTGCTGCTGAGCTGCTCCTCAGCCACTCATTTCCCATCTGTACCTGTGTCTGGCATTGCTCCATCCCAGACGCAGCACCTGGCATTTGCCTTTGTTGAACTTCATGTGGTTGCTCATTGTCCAATTTTAAATTGGGATTTTGTAAGTGTAAATCTTGTTGTGAAGCTCATCTGTTTTTGTTGTGCATCTCAGTCTCTCTTCCCTCAGGGCTGATGAGACCTGGGAAGTGGAAGAGAAGCTCCTTACTCTTGCTGCTGCATGCTGTGCCGTGCCATGGCACGTGCTGTTGTCTGCTGTGCTGTGGGAGCTGGGAAGAGCAGTTCTACTTCTAAATGGAGCAATTCAAGCTGCATGGCAATTTGTCAGGAGTTGTGAATCTTGTCCAAGCAGTGATGCTTTATCATTTTTTTTCCTGTGTGAAAGCTATGGTTTGCTGCCAGACAAAGCAAGTGTAATAGGAGGGTAATTGCCTAACACTCTTCAGGAGAGACTGGGAGAGCAGAAAAGTGTGTGACTGATTATTATTGTACGATCCGTTTTGTATAATAGAGGCACAAAGTTATAATCAGACACATCTCTGCTGTGGAGCTGGTCAGTGTGATTTTGAACAAAGCAAGGATTGACTAAAATTGCTGACTTTTGTGTTTTATAATGACGTTAGTGAATTTTGATATAAATGCCACTTGAAGACAAAGTCATTCAAATTTGCACAGCTGATGGGATTATTCAAGGAAAGAACATAAAGTTACCAAGATACGCTGTGTTCTAAAGCTTGATGAGTTAGAACTTACATTTGTAAGTAATCCTACAGTAGATCATAACTGTGTGATTTTTACTTTCTTTCCAAAAGCTGTTTCTGTTGAAAGACATTGATACATCTATTCCAGAGCAGAATCAGGAAACTTGCTCTTTGGTGTTGCTCTATGTCACCAGAGTAACTGGGAAATGAACTTCCATATGCTCTTTTAACTGGGATATGCTCAGTTTGCTGTTGTGTCAAAGGACTTGCTGTAAATTAAATTAGAAGTTGCTTGACTGCTTATCAAGTTCTTTGCCTCATCACTGGTAGAACAGCATGCCAAAATGACTGAAAGTTAATATCATGCTCTCTGACATCAGTCCTAGTGTTGTATCACTCACAGAATGAATTTTCATTGTCAGTAAAACTTATAAAACATTTACATATATCAAACTCACAGTTCTGGAACCCTGTAATGTCCTTTCAGTATATGACATGGATCTCAGAAGCAAAGTGACAGCTATATATCTATCTACTAGATTGTTCATTATCAGCTGAAGACAGGGGCATAATATCATTGCACATTTTCTCCTGTGAATGCCTGTACAAAGAGAAATAAAGATGGAAAATGGGAAACTATTGCTCACGGTTTTGCTTTGGTGGCAACATCCAATATAAGTTTCAAATATTTTCAGAGATGCAGGGTTTTCCACTTTCCTAGGTTCCTTCCCTCCACTTCTTCCTGCAAGGCCAGTCCTTTGCATGGATCACAGAAGTTGATGAGATCCTGGCAGGGTGCTCCTTAGGAGCCCTGTCAATGTGTCTGCTCAGTGTGGTGGGCCTTCCTGAAGGCTTTGGTTACCTTCATTGCTGCCCCAGAGCAGCGCCTCATGTCAGCAGTCTGGAGATCTGCTTTGAAAAGCAGCAGATAACAGGAGCAGTGAAAGAAAAAAGCAGCCAGCGTGAGTATCTGAGAGCTGTGTGGGAAGAAGGGTGAAATCTCCAGTCCTATTCACAATGCATGCCTGCACGTGTTGGTCACAGCATCACTGTTGACCAACAAATAGCATCTGTTTCATCTTCATTGAAGTAAAACAAACAAAGTAGCATGCTGAGCAGTCCTAAGAAAGCACAGTGCTCTCCTTATCTGCAATCCCCATACCCTGTAGGGAAAAGAAGTCACTAAGCATGCCCCTAGTGCTTTGTACCAATACTGCTGTGTTATCCTTTGGGACATCCCCACTGATTTGTGAAGGGCTTGTTAGACATGATCGGACCAGCTTCCACTGCATCATCAGTACCAGGAGCAGCTGGATACTGGGGATGGGCTCTGGTGTGGTGAATCAACACATACACAGAGAGGAGGAGAAATAGACTGGGAGGATACTAATCCATTCCAAGGTTAGGTAGTTGCAGTCCCATAAGCCTGCTTGTAGGCTTTGCCAACGTTCTTATCGTTACTTTCAGTGCTGGAAAGTCAAGAGCTTTCCTTCAGCTTATAGAGCTACTCCTTCAGCTTATAGAGGTTATCATACCTTGAGTGATCACGCATCCTACAGAGAATTTCAAATGAAGCGAATGAGAGGAGCCCAGGTTTTACTGAGATAGTTTGCTATTAAGGATTTTAAAGGGAAGGAGTAGCAAACCACACCTCTTAATGACATGTTTCTGTTACAGTGTTGCAATGCATCCGTCTCATTCTTTTGGGGATAAGTTTTTGCTGCTGTGGATGAATGCCTGGGATCTGTGTGAATCTCAAAGTTCATCTGGAGCTGTAGCTGCAGCGTTGGCACCACAGTGCTGGCACACTGCTCTGGCACCCCAGGCTCTGGAATGCTTCTGATTTTTTTGACTGTATTCTTCATACTGCCTATGCAGAACAATGATGTCCAAGGGATGCTACTTTACCACCACCCTGCTCGCATAGCTGTTGCAATTGAGGAAGGATGCTTAAATTTGCTCCCAGCACAGGCATAGCCAAGGTGAAGCTGTGTTACTGTTCTTCAGACTGGCTGCCTGGCAATTTTGTTTCAAGCTTTCATTTTTCTTAGCACAGTTCTGGGTTGGTATGTAGTGATGAAGTCATTGTGTCCCATGCCACCAGGCACATTCACATCTGGCACATTCCTTGGAGCATAACAGTAAAAGAACAGAAACGAACTTAATGAGGATTGTGGAGATTTGCGCAGCCTGGCACAGGATGGAACAGGACACCTAGAGGAGGTGGTTTTTTAAAAAACTACAGGTAAATGCAGATTCATTTGGTCTTGGGGCACTAGCAATGGTGGAGAGGAGATGGGAGAAGATGGGAAAGAGAGAGGAAAGCTCTCTCTGGAGGACAGCTGCATTTTCTGCATTTTCCAGTGGATATTTTCACATTTCAGCTTTTGTTTACATTTCAGTGTTCAGCAGTAATCCTATAAATCCCCGTGTTTGCCATTTGCAGCAGCAGTGGTGGCTGGCATCAATGAACTTTAGAGAAGTAGGTTTTCATATATTGCTTAATTGGGTCATACCAATTAAATGCTTGGTACTTTGTCATTACAAGAAGTTGTCATAAAAATAGAAATATAAAGCAACTACATCTTGACACGTTGCATCTTTTGCTCCCTTAAAAGCATTTGCAAGTAAAAATTGGGAATAAAATTATTTACATTCACAAAAGTAAGAATTATGCGTAAAGATCTGGTTTATGGGTAGCAGAGTGCATCCCACAGCACTGCAGATGGAGGCTGCTGCTGCAGGCTGAGTCACGATGTGCTCAGGATTTGTCTCAGGCTGATGTCAGTTAATTGATAAATTCCACATATTCATTTTTTACTGCTGATGCTCTATCAAACCAATAAAATACATCCACAAGGATGTCTTCAGCTGGAAGTCTGTTTCCATTGTGAGTGCACTGTTGGAATCAGAATGTATTTCCCTCTTTATTTAAGATAGATCTCTTATTATAAAATGCTGTCAGAGAAATAGAATTGCCACCCACTGAAACCAACATAAGTCATGGACAAGTGGGAATATAAGTGGATTTAAAGCCATAGATAAGAGATTTACTCTATTTGCTACATTCAGGCATCATTGTGGGTCTTCAGGCTGGGATATGGCTCTATCTTGGCAGAGCAGGTTACCTCGTTAATACCGCCCTTCAGCTTTGGAAGTAGGCAAATGTATACATGCTTGTTGATATGGTGAACCCTGAGGTTTAATGTGTCCCTTTCAGGAATGAACTGATTTAAAGGTCTGATCCCTCCCTGAAGAGAGAAAGTGGAGGGTGGCAGCTGCCATGCTGCCTTCAGAGCTCTCATGAACATTGTATTCCTTTATCCCATTTTACAGAGATGTTGACTCCTTAGAGGAAAGGTCTTTTGCTGCAGTACACATATGCAAACTTCACCTTACATTTCCTTCTTAGTTGCTAGCTGCAGTTCTGGCAGGTATGTTTTACTGCCTCCAGTGTGAAGGATGCCACCTGCAGCTGTGTGGGGAAAGGGCCAAAGGAAAAGAGTATGTGAATGGCAAACCTCCAGCAAGTGATCTATGCCACAGCTTCGTTTTTCAGGCTGCCTCCTGATCCTGGGTTGGGTCCCAAAACATAGCTAAAAATTCTCCTGGAAGACATTAGTCTCCTAGCCCTAGGAACAGCATCACCAGATATCATTCCACTTCCACTTGGCACCTAGTGCACTGCTTGCTGCAAGGCATGACCGAACTTGGTTGTCTTGAGTTTGTGTAGTGTTTTGACACAGCGGTCACTATGTATCGTATTAGCTTTCTCAGAATAACATCATAAAGCAGGAATAAAAATTAACTTTCTTAGTCAAAAATGAGGGAAGTAGGAGCATGTGGTTTATTTGCTCTCTGAAATTGTTTTTAGGGGGGTCCATCAGTTACCATTGTGATGAGTGCTCTGTGTTAGAATGGAACAGCCTGGCACACAGAGACATCCTTGCTCCCAGCAGGGGCTGGGCAACACTGTGTGAGACAGTGTGGGCAAGAGTCTTAATAGGTGGTCATGCACAGGGATTTAAAATTCACTTTAATCAAGACATTTGTCGTTCCTTTAACTCATTCAATGAAAGGATTCCACTTGGGTTGAAAAGTTTGTAGGATTCCTTTTAATTATTTTGGCAAGTTCCGTAAATTAAGCTGTCTGTCATTGCAGACTTTGCACTATCACTACCAGTGTTCTGCATGCTTCACGTGTGAAGGATTGTTTGCATTTATTCTTCCACATATTTCTTCTTTAAGAAGAATTCTAAATTTTTTTTTCTTCTTTCTTTCTCTTCTTTTTCCCCTTTCTATCTCTGTAGTATTACTGCTGCTGAAAATGTGAATCACTGTTTGAATCACTGTTCTTTGAGACCATTGGAAATATATGCTTTTGGGTGACAAATTTGTTTTTCACACATGCGGCAAATATCATGTGGAAGAAATTATTCTAAGGAACAGAAGACAGAGAGATGCAAGATTCAAAGCGATTTTCCACACCCAGCAGGGATCGGGAAGTGACAGGAGTGGATTAGGCTGGGGGTTTAAATCTTAACCCATCGGTATTTCAGGGCAAAATTTGGACTTAAATGTCTGAGTCAGACACCACTACCACTGTCAGTTCCAGACGGGAAACACTGGAGGAGCAGTTCCAGGTTACTGGTCTGAATATTTTGTGATAAAAAATTTGCAAAATTTCTGGAGTCATTAATTCAGATAGAGATTTCCCTTCTTTAGGAGCAATTATAATACACTTTCTCTTAAGTGTGTTGGAGATTTGTGAATGCTCCCAGGGAGTTTAGAACAGCTGCTGGAATCAGGTCCTCCTGCAGAGCCAGAATCCCGCTGTGTCACTGCAGCAGGCCTCTCACTGGGGTGAAGGGTCATTTAGAGAACTCAAGTACTCAGCGCTGACATTTAACTTTCGCTTGCAATTGTGACTTCCTTGCCTTACAGTTTTTCTCTAGTGCAGAACATGATAAAAAAGACCACAGATATGACATTCCTGGTTTGGGAACCAGGAAACACTGGAGAACACCTCAGAGGATGCTCTTACAAATGTTGTGCTGCACTGCACACTTCTGTTTATCCGGAATGTCAGGTAATGCAGAGCCCGCAGTCCTTCACTTAGCTGTAGCCTTAGGGGCTGGCTGGAGAAAATGGAAGCCTTTCTTATATTTATAGTGGTTTTATTAACAATTTTACACTATGAAACTGCTGAACATCCTACCACAGGGAGCTGTGGTTCTTTCTATTCAGTTCAGAATAATCTTACATAGGGAGGCTGAAACCTTTTCCTCTGCTGCCTCTAATAAATATTACATGCCTGACATTTGAGCCTTGCATCTCACAGTCACCGGGATCCTTCCGATAGCAGAGCCTGAGGCCCTGTTAGGTGAAAAACCAACTGTGCTGGCATCTAACTTGTGAAACCTGTTCTCCATGAAGTGTCTTAAAAATGACCCCGACATCCTGGCTGGGAGCAATTCCAGCAGCTCAGCTGATCCTGTGAAAGCTCCACTTGGTTGACAGCACATAATCTTGTCTACGGAATAACACTGCCTGGTTTCATATTAACACCCCAGGGTCCAGACAAACTCTTTGGGATGCAGGGAGAATCAAACTCAAGGTATCACTCCAAACATGTGTTGTACCTCTGGCAAATGAGCAGAATGAACACAACCCAAAAGTTCTAGTATATTTTTTAATGGTCATTAATCATTTGTTTTTTTTCTTAATGTTATATTTGTATTGTTTTTTCTTTGTATTCTACTTACACGTTTGTAGAAAAAGGAGGAAGAATAAAAATTGCACTTGGAATTTGCTTGGAACTGCCTGTCAGGCTCTGAGCTCAGACTAAAATGCATCCTGTGCTCAAAACAACACCAAAATTTCTCATATCATTAAGTCTGAATAACTATTTCCCTCCCAGAATTACTCTCTCTTTTGGTCTCACGGGAAAAAAAAAGCTGGCTTTTTCCACATCCATGTGAGTTTTTTGTTCATAATTCATGTCAGGAGGCATTTTTACATTTGGACACTAATACGTCTTGCAGGTTCAAAGTACAGAGTCTGTCAGATATGTGTCATGTCAGAAGCCTCAAGAAAGTGGTCTTAATCTGTGTAGACTTTAGACAAGGTAAGAAGATAGGAGAAAAAAAAAAAGGGTAAAAGATCATATGAAAGAATGACTTGCTGCAGGGGTCCTAAGCTACTTGAGTCTATGGAGGAGGTGGAGACCCAGAGAGGAGAAGAGCAAAGAGCTGGGAAATGAAACAAGCTGGGAGCTGAAAAAAAGGAGAGAGAAGAGAGAGAAGATGCCAGACTTGAAGGAACAAGGATGCTATTCCAGGTTCAGTGGGTGGGGTGAGAGAAGCCCAGTGACAAGGAGCTGAGAAGAACACGCGGAACTTTTCTGCAGTACACATCGCTCCCTGTTTCATCGACAGACACACACATATTATAAAACTCTGAGTGGGGGAGCCACATGGTGGTTTCCTCTATCTTTTAAAAGGCCCAAATGAAATATTTCATGATTTACCACCTGTCAGCTTCTTTAGATTTTTTCACCTTTGCTTTCTCAGTTGTTGGAGGCAAATGTTTTCTGTCATTTGCTGCTAGATCTCCCTGCCCACCTCCCCACAGCAGCCACCGAACTGAAGTGGCTCTGAGCAATGCTTCTTGCCTCTCAGTGACAGAAATCCCCCTGCTTGCCCACGGACCAGGCTTTTGCTCTTACGGCACTTGGCAGTGGAGCAGAGCCAGGAGTGACAGGAAGGGTGGCTTTTCTGTGCCTGGGAGAAAAATCTGTGAAGGATTAGGTGGGCAGGAAAAGAGGGAAGGTGGGAAGTGTGTCTGCTATGTCCCAGGCTTGAGAGACTTGAGGGATGGTTCAGTCTGCACAGAGAAAAGTTTCCACAACACCTAGATGCACAGCTTGTGGAGAAGATCTCTCCTGAGCAGGATTTGTAACCTTTGCTTTAACTGTTTTTTTCATCCCCTCATTTTCATTTGTTAAGGATGAAAAATACTGAACACAAGAGTGACAGAAGTGAGTGGCCCTCCCTAGAGGTGTTAGAAGAGGCTGAGTGTAGGAAACCAGGATTTCAGGGATACCCTGATAGTCTGCATAGATTCAGATGGCCTCTAACACATCACTGAAGATTGCTGCTTGCAAATTATTTTCTTTGTTTCATGCAGTGGTTCTCCCCCTTACAAGAAAAAAGAGAACGTTTAAATCTGTCAGAGTAGAAGATACCGTAATCAATCTAACACATGCATAGCATATTTACGGCTTTATGTGTGCCTTTGTTGATGGATATGGACAAGCAGCATGCTAATTGCTGTTCTCCAGAGAGGTTAGGAGGAGAATCATTAAAGGAGAAGTCCTTGGCATAATGAAAAATTGTGATGGTCTTTTCCTTCTTTCTTCAGTGTGCTTGTGAACAACAGGGTGGCTCGCCTGATTTTAAAAAATATATATTTTGTAGTACATGTCTGTAATATCATTATGTAAGAGCTGTTCGGGAATTAAAAGGATGAGTAAGGCAGACATCATCCCTCACAAGGGCAAGCAACATTGGGATTAAAATGCAAAATTGATTATATTTATTTGGAATTTTCTCTGTCATTTAGTGCAGGTTCTTTAATTTGTTTCTCTCTCCTTAAAATTGTGTATTGAATTTAATTAAATACAGCATAGATTTATGACTCAGGGCAATATGATTTTTTTTTTTTTTAAAGCAAGCTTATTTGTTCCTCAGATGAGTTTTCTCAAAGGTGTTGTCATTATATGCCTGGATTACTGCTGGCACTGCAGAAAGTTCACTCATATGCAGTAACTGCAGATAGGAAAGACGCTTGTTGTAGGCTCGATGAAATCTGCCAGTCCCCATGGCCACACAGCTACACTCATTTGCATCAATTACTTAAGAAATCTTCATTGATGATACATCTTTAATTACTCCCCATGGAACTAATACTTTTAGATACATGCATGGTTTATCTCAAATACCCTATAATCCTAGCGTATTTACTTTGCGTGCTTGTCTAGACTCTTCCACAATTCTCTTTATTTATTTTTTCCTTCAAGAAATATAAAACAAATTCTATCTGTCTAATTTAATGTCGATGCAAATGGTTAGCATATCTGAGGGCTCTGTGAGATCATGCCCATCAGCAAGAACAGAAAAATTAAGTCATTAAGTTGATGACGAAAGTAAAGAGGAAAAAAATACCATTGGTAAAAATTAGTTTGTGACCCTTTCTGGCTACAGATTTCCAGATAGGTGGTGCTGTAAAGTTAATGAGGTAGCTAATCACAGTTTGTCAGTGATGGATATATAATTGTTAATCCATGCAAATTTCGATAATTTCTGTAAATCCAAGGACAATAAGAGATCTGATTAGGTCTATTTCATGTGTCTGGCTCACCCAAGAGAAGAGCTGTTGCTCCTATGAGTAAGGGCCTGTTATTTGTGTTCTGTATGCCTGCATGTATTGTTCTCAAATACAGCTATGTACAACTACAGTTGTGTGAGAACAGTCTGACCCAGCCACACCAAGTTCAATGGAAAGACCCTGACTGAATCAAGTTAAGAAAGGAAACACAACCTTTAGGGGCTTCTCTGTTCCTCCAGTGATTGTAAAACACTGAAAAAATTACTAATTGTTCGGAACCTTAGAGTGATTGTAGCTGCAAACTATGCTTGTGATAGTTATTTTGTTGGGTTTGCCTTTACCAATGATTAATAGAATGGTTTTAATTCATATTTTTAAAAAATCAATAATGATTTTTTTTGTTTTGTTTTGACAAAAGTAAAGAATATGTAAAATTCTAGTTGAAACTGTGCCTGTGGCAACCTTCCCATTGCTTTCAAATAGAAGTTCACTGGCAGGAAGTTACTTACCAAACAGAAATATTCCGTTTCCAAACGGATGCTGCACCATATCATGGGATAGGGATCAATCTAAGGAAGTCCTGTGTCAGCCTCACCTTCATTTTTGGCACTATTTCTATTAAAGCTGTGTGAAAATTTCATAAACTCTATGAAATCTGAGGCGAATTTATTTCAGTTCCTTAAAAGGGGCAGAAATAGTAGAGGAATTTCAGACAGTTTGAGGAAGCTGAGGTGGTTTGGGATTTTAATCAGATATTACAAGAGAAGTCTTTGATCAGAATCAAGTTTTTGATCAAACTTGATGGTTTCAGCTGAATTTCATATTCCAATCTGAGATTCATTCAAACTCTTAACTGAGAGAGAAAGGATAGTTGTCAACTGATATTGAATGAAATTTTCCTAAAGGTTTTCATGCTGAAATGTCTCATTCGTTAAGTTGTGTGCCGTTGCTACTATGGCCACTTTTTAATAACGATTTGTACTGTTGTTTCTCTTTCTTTTTAGTAAGAAAATTGGTGAGAAGATGAGGACTGACATATTGTTTTGGAAAGGCATGAAAATGTGTGGGTATGATGCAGCCATATGTGAGAGAAAGAAATGGGATGTGGTAAGTAAATCAAGCAGGAATATTTTTCATTTCTCCTATGAAAAAACGGAAATACTTCTAAATTTTCACCTTTAATTTAGATCAAAGGATTAGGAGAAATGAAGTAAGGAAGAGGAGAGAATTCATGATTACCACATATCAAGTCTCATCTTAAAATGAAGATTACAGTCTTCTGTATCTTTGTGGCCTTGCCTATTAAGTTACTGGTTGCTGTCATGAGTTTAATGTATTTTAAAAAATATAAAAGCAATCATGCATAGGCTATAAGCCTCCTGAGTTACGTTCTGGTGCATTAGCCATGGGAATTCATGTCTTCCACAGAAGTTTTTTTCAGTAAACTAGTTTAAAAAAATATGACATGCTTCCTGCAACTTATGTTTTCAGCTTCACAGATTATAAAGGCAGAAGGGAGGACTCTGCTTGTCCAGTCTGATCTCCAGTACACCATAGGTCACAGTATTAATTTTTCTTTGCAGTAGAGGATATCTTCTGGGAAATGGGTGTATAAAGATAGTAAGTAACTTTTGGTGAGCTGCTAAGCTTACCATAAAATTACTTCTGGTCAGATTTTGTGTAGTCTTCATCTCTAGCATTCTGTCTTTACCTGCCAGACTGAGGTGTCTCTATAATTGCATTCCGACTGTAAACTTCACCATAGGATGGAATAATTTTCTTTCTCTGTGAGTTTATGAGACTAAAACTTTCCTCTAAATTATGTCGGAAAGACATCTGAAAAATACAAAACCAGTAGCTGAGAGGCTGACTAGCATCACATTCATTGACTCTGGAAGGCTGGTCAGCAATACTGCAGGTGCTTCTGATCTTGAGCAAGGTAGCATCATAACCTAAACATGCTTCTTAGATGATTAAAGGAGGATTTAAAATCTGCTCTTTGTTTTCTTTTCTAAATCTGTCCATATCTGTACACACATATGAGCTCTTCTGTTCTAACATTGCTTTTCTGTGAGGTCATATCTTTTAGACTGTGCATAGAGAGAGACTGTCTAAAAAATAATGTTCAAGTTTTGATTGTTTTATGGTAATTGTTCGACAAATGAGTTTCTGAGTTAGTTCCAAGAGGAGGCTGCATGCCTGACAGGGAGGTGGGTGAAGACATTTTCACAGGCATTGTATGTGAGTGAATTTTTGTGTCCAGGGCCATGAAAACGAGATCCCTGGAAATCCTTGTTTAAGCTGGAGCTCTTCAGAACATCAGTTCAAAACTGATGTGGGAATTTTTTAGGCTCAGGCTCTTGCAGCAGAACAAATCAGATCCATGCAGGGAAGCCAGGGCTGGGGTTGCCAGCCAGCAGAAAGGAGGCTGAGGTCATTAGTGCCCTCGGGGATTGAGGTACACCGAGCAATGGGACGTTGCTCCCTTCTCAAATGCCTAAAGCACTTCAGCTGTGAAACTTCAGCAATTTTACTGTAATTTCAGTCGCAACTGTCAGAGTCCTAAAAAGCATATTGTGTTTCAGAATCAACATATGCTGGCATTTCTAAAATGAATTTCTCATCTCCTCTAGGATTTCACTTTATGAGAATCATGAAATATCAGAATTTCCTCCCTGTTGTTGTTTCTGTCCTGAAGAGTCTTGATCACTATTGCGGCAGTTCCCTGTACCTTTTTCATCTTCAGTGCTTTCCAAGGTGGAGCAATCAGATTTCATGCAACATGAGGCTCACTATAGGGTTATAAAACGGCACAATAGTATTTTCTTTTTTATTATCTCTTCCTTTCTAATAATTCCTAACATTTTATTTGCCTTTTAAAATGCTTCTGAGTAGCAAGTTGATGTTTTCATGGTACTATATATTATAACTCCAGGATAGGTTCCTTGAGGGGTAGTAGCTAATTTAGACTCAGTCGTGGAATATGCATAGTTAAGGTTACTGTTCCTTGTGTGTTACTTCACATTTATTGACACTGAATTTTGTCTGTAAGTTTATTGCCTAATCATTCTATATCATGACACTCTTGTGCAAATCTTTGCAGTTTGATTGCCTTTTTACTGCCTTGAATCACTTGTAATCACAGTATCAAATGTTGCTATTCTGTCCAGCCCTTCTCCAGATAGTTTATTAAAGAACTAAATAG
This sequence comes from Pavo muticus, assembly GCA_016647715.1. Taxonomy (NCBI): domain Eukaryota; kingdom Metazoa; phylum Chordata; class Aves; order Galliformes; family Phasianidae; genus Pavo; species Pavo muticus. Next base: position 1,499,040 of record JACDJE010000177.1, read on the forward strand.
TTCTTAAGGCAGAGTCTTCATTTGAAACCTTCCTACTTATCCCTACTTTAGTTTCCTTTTAATCTGTTATTAATCCATAATAAAACATTCCTATGGCATTTTATGAACCTAGAAATTTGAACTACAAGATATAACTAGCTTTTCCATGCCCTACTGAGAACTCAAACATGTATCTGTGGTACGGCTTACCTGTACAAGGACTGTGTTGACTGACTGTTTTTCATTATAACAGGTTTGTTCCTGTATTTTCTATTCTTATGTAAACTTTATTCGTATAAATTTAGTTTTAAACTAAAAGAGGAGATATTTATATTAGATTTTAGGAGGAAATTCTTTACTCAGAATGCGGTGAGGCTCTGGCACTGCTGCCCAGAGCTGTGGGTGCCCATGCCTGGAGGTGCCCAAGGCTTGGCTGGGTGGGCCCTGGGCAGCCTGAGCTGGGGGAGCAGCCAGCCTGTGGCAGGCTTTAAGGTCCCTTCCAACCCAAGCCATCCTATGATGCTATGATCTTATGATTGGTATAATAGTTCAGCAGCGTTACATTTAAGATTCATGAGCTCCTCTGTGTCCTATAATTTGTTACTATTCCTTTTTTTCCAGTGTTTTGATGCCTCCTTTCTCCTAACACAACCATTTAAAACAAATCCTCTGATATATCCCCGAAGGCTGTTGAGTCCAAGTGCCTGCGCTTATCCCAGCGACAGTAATTTATTGGCTTTTCTTCTATGGCATTGTCCTCCACGAATGATCCCTTTCTATCCCTGTTATCACCTGGTCATGCAGAAGGACTGACTGCCTACATACTTTGGCAGTTCTTTAAGAATTAGTTGTTAGTTTTAGTGTCTTCTGGTAGTTGCTTATCAAGAAAAGATCTCAAGGTCTCTGTTTGTTTGTTTGTATACATTTTTTTGTGTGTGTGTGTTTTTATATGTAGCTTGCTAGGTAGTCCGTTCTACTGTGTTTTCCTTCTTGGAGACTTTTGAAATACTTGAAACATTTCTTCTTGCTTCTAATAGATTTTGTTATTGAGCTACATTGGCTTTCTTTAGCTCCTTAAAGACTTTTTTCATATGTTGCATGCTTTTGCTGATGTCATTATATTTAATGTCACCTTCAAAAATGTAACTTTTTTGGCTGTTGCTTCTGAATTCCCTTACTGAAACTAAGCACAAGCACAAGAGATTTTTGGTTCCTTTTATCCTGTATGATGTCCTCCTACATGTTGGGACTCCTCTGTAATACTAGGCCTTTGAAAACAATATTCTGAGTAAGGTTGTAAACACTATTCAATATGAAATCAAGAGTTAGGTTTAAGATTTTAAGTTAGTATTTTCTTTTTTCCTTGCTGTTTCCCAAGTAGTTAACCCAAAAAGCAGATACTTCTCTTATCTAAGATTTTTGTATTGCCTACACTGACCGGTATCCAGATTATCTGAGCACGGTTGAAACCTTCTGCTTTGTGTCCTTGAAGTTGCTCTTCACAGTCATCATCGTCTTTCTGGTAAATTAGTGGTATGAGCTTACTACTGTTCTTTTGTTGCTGAGGACTAGAATTACAATCCATGATGTTTCTGTTCCTTGTTGATATGTTTAATTTACTTATCAAAATTCATTCTGAGCTTTCTTTAGCAAACAGGCTGTATGCATTTGTTCTGGTTGCTTATTCTTAGGCTCAAATTTAGCATTTCTTTGTTGCAACTTTTATTTGATGCTTCCTACAGGCATTTTGTTGATGTTTGTCCTATGCTTTGCTGGAGGGTACAGAACTGTTCTGACTTTGCTCATTAGGAGAGGTGTTATGCTGAACTGTATATTCTACTCCTATCAACTTTCTCTACATTTCAGTTCAAAAACACTTCCGTACAACCATTTTAAGTGCAAGTACTGAAATAAATTTCCTGGACAGTTAATGCCATGTTAATCTCTGGGCATGCTTGACAAACATCTGTCAGAAGTGATACAGAGATATTTGAACCTGCTGTGAGGCTAGGGGGTGGACTATATGACCTCCAACCATCCCTTCCAGACTTATCTTTTCCTTTAAATTCAGATCTAAGTAAACAGATGCAACTTCTGAAATCTTAACAAAGTATCAAATCCATATTTTTTTTCCTGTTGTTGGAGATTGGAGCTCCTCAAAGATAAACGTATTGAATATTCTATTGAAGTACTAGAGAGAGAATGATTCTGATGTAGTTTTCACTGCTGTTTTAGGACTGAAGTACAGAAAGGTCTTTTCTTCTCACCTTCCTTAAAATAGTCAGCCATAGCTCCAGTACACATTCAGTATTTGCTTTTAAGAAATAGGATTTTTCTTTTAACGGTGATGACAGTATGTTCAGAGTCCTTTAAAATGCTCTCTTTGGTTAAATTATTTCCTATACCATGATGCAACATGGCAGAATTCATTCAATCAAATTAGAATGGTCATTTGGCTTGAAAAACATAGAAGAAAAACTCACACTCTAAAAATAGCTACATGCAGAGATGGAAAATAGATTTTTTTCTTATATATTTGTTGGTAAGAATTGTGCTACTGAACAGCACACTTCTAGTTACTGCAGTGGTTAGGTAACCATGCAGCCTAGGTTAAATAGAGCACTTGTGATTCCTAATGTAATACCCTTCTCCCTAAACACGCTGTCTGTGAAAACGCTCTGACTTTCACTGTGTATCTGTCTGAAATAGCAGAAGGGGCAGACATGCCATATTCCATTGCATTCAACACGGTGCTTGCTAAGAATAGGTGAATATCATTGTATAAAAAGTAGCATAATGGCATGTGACTGTATTTTCAATGAGGGAGGCAGTATGTGACTGTACTGTCAATGAGACTGCTGCCTCACACTTTGTTATGCAGTCCTGCTTTCATGAAATCAAAATATGGATGAGTCATTGTACCCACTCAAATATTGTCACAGTGTATCTTCGTTGCACAAAACAGTATTTAAGACTTTCTAATCATGTTACAAATCATCTTGATAATTCCACGTGGTGTTGATAGTGACTTCAGGAAATAGTTTCAAAATATCCATTACGTAAAGACAGAGGCATTATATTTATCTGTGAGGTACACATAATCACTGACCTCCGATGCAGAATGATGCAGATGAAAGCACTGACTATGTTACTGAGCTTCTAAATAGGAAAATTAACATAATCAATTTGACATTAAATATGTCCTATTACATCTGATTTAACATTTTCCTTGGTAATGTCAAACTTCCAATCTAATTTAGTGTCCAGGGACAATGGTAAAACTTGCGGGTGCAGGTCACCAGAATATAGAAATAGGGGTATATGCTTTTGAATTTGAAATACAGGAAAGATTTAGAAGATATGTTAGCAAAAAATGAGATAGTGGAAGAAAGATGGAAATAATAAGACAGAAACATTATACTCAATGATGGAAAGAAAAAAATGATATAAAATTTAGTGTTTCAAAAATTAATGCACATGGGACAAATAAACGGAGCTATAGATACATAGAATGGACTCTGAATCCTCTATTATTGTTCAGGGAACAAATCTTGGAGTAATTGTGGACATCTCTCTGAAGTATCAGTCAATTTCTTAGCAGTAAATTAGGATTTGAAGCATTATTAGTTTAGGAAATGAGAGCAAAGCTGAGAACATCATTACACCACCATATATTCCCCATTTGCCCATATCTTGATTTGTGCTTCTGGCTCTGCCCTCACAGCCATGATACAGCCAGCACTGAAAACACAAGGAGAAGGCAGGCTAACATGGTTGGTTGGAAGCACTGGGAGGTTTCTTATTAGGAAGGTACCAAAGGGGCCAGGATTCTTCAGTCTAGAAGGGAGATGACTGAGGGCAATGATATCTATAAATTCACATAGGATGTCTTGGGATCCTTTCCAAGCCAAGACATTCTATGATTCTTTGGCACGTGGATCACAAACATTTGTTGTTTCCCGTAACAGAAAACTAGAAGTCTCTTAAGCTGTTAAGTAGAAGAGTTAAACAAATGAAAAGATGTACTTCTTGTACATACTTAGCTGTAAAATTCATGATTACTGGAAGTTTTGGAGTACAAAACTGTACATAGGTGTAAGAAAGGATCTGGCAGATTAATAGGGTGTAGACACACACAGCAATGGTGACTAAATGCAATTGCCTGTTTGCAGCCACTGGCTCAAGAAGACCTAAATAGATACCTGTGACCTCTGAGTACATGTATAAGTGGGAGTTTCATTCCTTTTTGTTATATACTCCCTGCTGCCCAGTCACAGCTGGAGACAGAGTTATACTAAGGCTAAATTAATGTTAGGGTAGACCTAGTAAGAAGTTATAATGTTCTCACCTGGAAAACTGGCATGCAACCGCCAAACAAAGAAGGTGATCGGTTTTTATATCCTGCTGACTAACTAAGAATCTCCAGTGTCTACAGATTGAAACCAGAGATGATATCAGATGGAAAATTTGGTGTTTGGGAACTCTGAACTATTACCCATTGGGGTCTTCTGTGTTCTACTGCAGTGTGTAGATCTGAAACTGTTGCACTAGCTGAGTCTTTGGTTCTCTTTCCACTCCTACCAGCAGTGTGCCCCATTTCTCTGATTTCTGTCTTGAATTGTAAGCTTTTGGGAGTGAAAACCATCCCCACAAGTTGAAATATCTTTCTGAGCATACTGACTGATTTTTGGCTAAAGCCTGGAGATCTCACTGTGGTTTGATGCTTTTTCTACTGCTGAAGAAACACGGTTTCTGATGGATTTGTGCAGAACTTTAGCATGCCTACATCTCCCCTCCTTGACATGCAGCCCCCATCATAGCCCTGCTTGTCCAAGTCCTGGGGGCAGTGTGCCCTGGGAGGTGCCAGCCTGGCCAGCCACACTGCAGCAGTAAGCTGAGTTTTTCTCCTCTCATTGCTCTTGCTTTTCATGAAATGCACAGAAATTTGTATGACTGAGACCTTTAGCCTTCTGTCAAATTGGCTGAAAGTGTTCTACAGGTTCAAAACATGCTTGAGGGAAAATAGCAAACTAACAGATGGCCAGGCAGCACAACATATGCCTCTTAAAAAAACAGGCTAAGAATTCGCCATTCTAATAGACCTCAAGTAGGAAGGCAGTGACAAGAAAACCATAGGTTAGACCGCCAAGAATCAACTATTTGATATACACTTCTGTCTCTGTGTGGTCCTTCCAGTTGTGTGGGAAGTACCTCCTATCTGTACATTTCTTTTGGAACCTCACATTTTCACTGAATTTGTTGAATGCATCCCTTGGCTCTGACAAATGTCACATTTTTCCGTGTTGGTCTTATCGACCTTATCATGTTGGTAGCTGTCGCTGGTAACTACCACTAGGGAACAGGTGTAATTAAATTCACTTAATTACAATATATATCTATGAACTTTAATTATATATAATGGGTTAAAGGTCTCCTTGTTGAAAGCTAAGAAGTGAGATGAGTTGCATATTGTTTAAATTCTCTTTTATGAAGCAATTTTTTGTAAATTAATGCTAATATATTTTTCACTCATGCTTCTTTTAATTCCCTGGTCAATGAAGGCAGACAAATTATTTTGTCTTCCTCCGCTGCTCTCCATTGCTGCTGTGACACAGTGGCTCTGACTGTCATAGTATTTTAGATGGAGGAGAGCAATCTGCAGCAAACACGCTCTGAAAGGTTCCCTTTGTTTTACTGCCTCAGTTTTATCTGAAATTGAGTTTTTGTGAAAATCTGGTCACTCATAGCAGACCATTTTAACCATAACATTAACTTGTCCTTGTTTGGGCAAAGCATGCATATTAGAAATGTCGTTTAGGAAGAATTCTTGTGCTAACAGCAAAAGCTCTTACATCCCTTTAGAGACAAGCAATTAATATCTTTAGATTTTTTAGTATCAGCAGATTAATTAAAACAATTACCACCTCCTTTTTAATTTTAGGAAACTGCTTCATCCAATGTGATCAAGTAGTCTGAAATGTGTTAACTGTGGCACGAGGATGATCCCTTCCTGCACACAGAGGAACAATCAACAGCTTTCTCAGTTTTCGTTCATTCCCAGTGTTAGTAAATAGATTAAGCAAAGAAAATCTTAGAGTCTAAAATTTTTAATTGGCCTATAGTGAATAAGTATGTTATGTATGGAGCTAGTCCTATTTTCATTTTGAATATGAGCACTCCATAACTGACGAAGCTAATTGCTAATTACTAATAAAGGTCTAATTACACACAAAAAAGCAATGTATGACACATACATTATCCACATACACACAGAATAATGTTGCTGTTTCACGAAATATTACTGCAGAATAAAGGAAATGGGTTTAGCTGTGTTCCCTGAAGCAGACAACATATTGTTCTCTGGCAGAAAGTCTGTCTATGGAAACTGGCAGATGCCGCCTTAAAAGATGGAACCATGGAAGTTCTATTTAAACATTTGTGCTTTAAACTCAATCATGACATTCAACATTCTACATGATCCACTTAAAAAAAATGCAATATTTTTATTTACACTTAAATTTTCTGAAGTTTCTTTAGTACAAGACATTTGGAAAAAAAAAATAAACATCTCCAGAGCACTGGAAGACATAATTGCTCTGCTTACCCAGGCACACCCCCTAACTGTCTGCATTTTCTTTTATTTTCATCTATTCTTGAGTCTTGTCTTGCAGTTTAATACACAGAAGCTGATCCTGAGCTCCATCCCATTGGCTTCTTGTCAGATTTCTGTGAAGAGATGTCAATGAATTCAGATTCTGATGTGAGTCTAGTTAGGCTGCTAGCGCTGCCAACTCCAAATTTAGAGAATCACGAATGATGTACAGAAAAGATTCATTCTTCTTTTAGGGCATTTTTCATGAGAAATGATATTTCACTCATAAATCCATTTCCTTTCCCTGTATCGAATATGCAAAGTTTAGTGTCCAAGTAGATTTTCATTGCCGTTCCAAATGCAGTGTTCAAATTCTCTAAGGCACTAATTTCAGGATGTTGTATTAGACATTTTTTAATGAATTAGGCAGGTGAACTTATTATACAATGAGAGCGTTGTAATAAAATCTGAATTTCTATTTTCAGAGTGGTTTGGGATACGTGAGGCACTTGCATAGATGGCATGGCTTTGCCTCTGTTCTGCAAGATAGTTTCTACCAGACCTTGTTCAGGTCCATCAGACAACGGTGCTATTTATAAATTTACTCTTAAGTAAATAATGATACTTACCGTGTTAATAGAGATATATTACAGTGTATAATACAAGGAGAGCAAATTCAGTGTGTACCCCATCGTATATATTATTAACACTAAGAGAGTAATAGTAGTTAAAGAATCAAAGGGCTTCTGTATATTTTTTTATTCCCCTTGATGTTTAATGAACACAGCATTAGTATCGAGCCTTATGCTGGTGCTATTTAGCATTCAATATAGTGAGTTCATATTTCTTTATTAATTACATAGTTCAATCCAAGTGGCAACTATTACATGCACTAATAACTTAGGCATCCATTTCACTTAGAGCAGAACATCAAAAAAATCTTGTATTGTAGGATTACATCCACTATCTACAGCCCTCTTTGATATTGTCAGCTTCTGAAAACAAAGCCTAGTCAGCTCAATTGGCACTTTTATTCTTCCCCGGGGGGAACTCAGCAAGAAAGAGAGCTAGGGCTGCTAGCATTTAGCCTATGAAGACTTTAATAAAATATTTTGATTCCCTGAGAAATTTCAGTTTGATAGAAATGATTCAGATGGGGCTTAGTTGTAGGGCTTAGTTGTCTATTGGTGGAATGAATGTACCACTGCGCTGTGTTAGCAACAGATGAGAGCAGTACCATCAGGTGTGGAGCAGCTGTGTTTAGTTAGGATAGTGCAGCGGGTCCGCAGATGTTGTACTAGATTCTTATTTATCAATATTCAGAAGAGGAAAATAAGAAATTCTATTGAATTTGAGAATTTAGAAAGTTTAAGGATGCCATGCCCTGTCACAGGCGGAATGTTGGCTTGCAGCTGCAAGCGTTACCGGTGCATTTCTGTTGCACACAAGGTTTTTAACCTGTACCCTGCTATGGGTGAGCCTTGACTGCTGAGGAGACTTAACAGACATGAATTTGTCTGCCAGGTGATTCAACATGCCAGATGGGACTCTGCAGATGCTCAAAGAGAAGAGTTGTGAAGGAACAGAGAGGCATAGTAATAAAATACAGCATTTTGAAATTATGTATTTTAACATTATGATACAGGGTGAAAACAGCTGTATGTATTTCTAGATTAGAAATCAATGCACACTGAATTATTTCCCACTGCACTTTTTAGGCTCCGCTACTTTAGGCTACTTTAATATGTCCAAATGAACAGAAAATTGAAGGGCGATAGAATCTCCTATGTTTTATTTCAAGGTACCTCTTTACAGATAAATTAAGTGCATGGCACAAAATAAAGGAGAGGGCTAGCGCTAAGGGTTCATTTAAGGTTAAGTTGTAATAGCATTATTACTCTTGTATAATATCTGTATTTATGACTACCATACAACCTATGCATTGGCTCATAGGTATTGCACCAGCTGTGTTTGGGAGGCAGGAGACTGGTAGATTAGGGAGGGAGGAAATAAGAGAAAAAATGAGGTAAACATTTTGGTTTTGACATAAAGCTGATTGTGGCTGATTATATTAAAGATTTGGAGAAGTACTGCATCAACAAAGATGCCTGTATCTTTGGTGCAGGTAAAATCAGAAATGAACACAAACAGATGTATAATTTTGCTTTTGATTAAGGCAACCATTTATCTGTGGACAAGATAAAATTATCTTTGTTATCTCATTGTATTCATGAGTGTCTTTGGTGTCTCATTTGCTAGGCAGTGTTGTACTTTTCCATTGCTCAGTTTTTCTGATCACTGGGGAGAATGTTTGAAACACCTTCATCATCTTTTCTTTTGCTTCAGGCCGTCAGCCTGTGTATTGCAGATAGCAAGAAAAATAACATAATCATAGACAGCACTTTGTATAACAGGCTTGAGAGGAAACAAGCTGCTGGAGGCAAAAAGCAAGTTTTACTTGAGAATATTTTTGAAATAAGAACAGTATTTCCCTTTAATAGCTGTTATGAAGTAGCTGAATAGTTTTGCTCTCCAGAACCTGTGCTAATTTTTATCGTCCACATCATTCATAGGTATCAGATTTTTTGTGCGCTTCTTTCATCTGTAGGTACGTCATGGAAGTGTAACTGTGTTCTCAGTAGAGAGATTTGTTTAAGGTCAAAGTTCGGCCCCTGTGGGAATGTGGACAAGATTCTGTGCTTTCTTAATAGACGATCACGAAAGAGTTAAAAACAAATTTCTATGAAAAAAGAAGACACACTGAAATGCTGTGAAACCACTACAGTGGCACAAACGTAGCAGAGAGTTTAACCCAGAGCTTCTCGTCTTCCCAACAAGTTCATTATAATAATGCATTAGTCAGTCTTGCTTTACTGGGTACATACAAAACACTAGGTTATGTCTAATGGAAAACAGATTTTGCCCTTTCTTGTACACATGAATATTCACTTGGAATGACTGATTGTATGGGTCTGTACATTTCACAACACCAGGTTATTTATTTATTTTACAATAGCAACACATAAATGAAAATAATTATGTCTATGAGTGGTTTTTTCATAGCTGATGTTTCTTTTGGAGTCTTCAGAAGTCTCCTGATCTTCTATTTGGGCAACACAGTTCTAGCCCCTAAATGTGATGAGCAAACTCTGGGCTTCTGGAAGAGTATCCCCATTTCCCTCCAGAGAATTAACAACTGCAGAGCAAGCATGTCCAAACTGTAAAATCTGCTGCTGCTTTGCTGTCATGTGTCCTTTGGGAAAGAAGCGTTAGATGAGGACAGAGCTTCAAATTTGACTTTGTATTCCCTTGGTTTCAGAGTTCCTGTCACATTCCTATTGTTAATTGACTGTAAGTAGTAATTTAATTTCCTCCCTCAACCTAGGGCTGTCTGTTTAGCTTCTCTCTAGCTAGCAGAGGCCCATTAATCCATACTATTGACTCAGAAGTCCATCAGTATAGCACCAATAAGGACAACTTTCTTTGGTTTTGGTCTGTACAGAATCCTGATAATGTGTGTGTGATTATTCATGTGGGAATCATAGATCTTGGCTCTACGGAGCTGAAATGTGAGTGAAATTTCTCAGTCTTGTGGGATTCCTTTGATTAGAAGTGTGTTGACTCTTCCACACAGCCGCTGTGTTGCGTTCTATACATTCTGGTTGAATGTATAAAGGCAGTATGCATGTGTCTCTTCCAGTGTAGCTCCATGTTAAGAGCCAGTCAAAATTCTGGTCTTCTAGGGACATTTCAAGAAATCTTAGACCTCAGGTGTTATCTACAAATCTTCAATCAGTAGATCTCAATAGTTTCCAAGTTTGAAAAGCCTACAGTTCTTAGCAGAACAAATATTCATTGCCGAGGAAGATCTCAGTTGCTATGCAAGATGTGTATGGTAACTTTTAAGGGAAATCTATTGATAAAAGAAGAAGAACCCCCCAAAACTCACCACAAGTTTTTTACTTTATTGCACCTAAGCTTTACTTGGTGACTGAATACAGTACAATGATCACAGTTTTGGGAAAGCTCATAATTTTGGATAACACTGCAGAAATCTCCAGTGTCTTGCAGTAACCCATCCATGCTGCAGAATATTTGATGTCATGGTATTCAGCATTCTATTCAGAATGGGGTTTGTTTACAAGGCTACAGACAGATGGAAACTGCTCATAACAGCTTTATTTTGGCCAAGCAGCAATTCTGCTGCTAATAAAATATATGTTTTTGCATTTGTAAATTGTCTCTTCAACAAATCTTTATTTCACACAGGGAAGTTTGTTTTAAAACGACGAAAAAATGAATGATTCATCCTAAAGTGAGTAACATTAGAAGGTTTTTGCTAAGTGGTTGTCATGAGCAACTCATCTGAATCATCTGTAACAACTTCTGTCAGGGAGGGAAGGTCGTCAGCTTCCTCTAAAGTGCAGAATAGTTGCAGTGTGATTAAGGATCTCTTTAAAGTCATCAAGATAATCTGACCAATGGCTTTGCTGATCACACTACTGAGTTATCTGACATCACTTGCAGTCAGAAAGCAATACTAAGTGAAATCATCATTTCTGAAGTAGGATGTTCAAGTTATTCCTACATCCAGATACAATTTTAATTCACAGTTTGATTACTCTGTCACATAAAATCCATATATTTTTTACCTTGAGCATAGTGCAATGACTGGAGAGCAGCTCCTTTCTTTCAGCGTCTATACTGAGTGCAGCAATAGGGTTTGTTCAGTGCCACTCAGTCAGCCTGGAATTGGCCGTGTGTTTTTCTCTGAACATATATGTGACACTATTAAGACAGACTCCATTTTGAAAAGTGATTCAGATAGTTTCAAACCTTTTTATTGAGCCTTACCTAGGCCTTATGGAGGAATGCTATACATAAAGACATTGAAAGCAAAAGCATTATTCCCTCACAAACGCAAATCGCTCTTATAAGACCACAGTGATGCTCAGAGGTATTTCCCATCTCAAGGGAGAGTATATGTGTTGGCCGAGAGCTGAATAACTTTAGATGACATTTACTCTCAAATTCAGCTTTGAGCAATTTCTGAAAAAAAATCAGCTCAAACAATTGCTCAAAGGCACAGCCAACCACAAACAGGACTGTGTAAGGGAAACATATCGGCTGTGTCCTGTGCCCCCTGTGGGCACGCAGCGTGTGGCACTGAGAGAAAGTGCACATCTCGGGCTGCTTCTTCTGCACTTCATTGTGCCCCAAAACCATGCTGTAATTCACAGTTACCTGGCACAGAGATTAGATGTTGTATTTGGGGTTCTTCCTCTCCTCATGCTGGTATTAGTGAAAGGCATATGCTTTTCCCCTAGTATCTCTTTGGAAGTGCAGATGTCCATCTCTTTCAACATGTAGTTGACTTCCCACAATATGTCAAAAACCTTTAGGATATTCATTCGCAGTTTGTTTGATCCCAACAGCTGGTGAGTTTTTGCCTTCCTTTTTTCTATGGTTCTTTTTTCCACATCCACATCCTTTTGCTTGTTTTCCTTTATGAATAAACTCATAAATATTCTGAATTCCTTTTTTTTTTTTTTGATAACTGATCCTTCTGTAAGTTTCTCTCCATTTTTTTTTTAGATATCGACATCTGAAGCTAATTTTCCTCTTCTTATTTGAGCTGTTGTCCCCTTGGCCCTAAAACTGCCTTTCCTTATTCCTTTTACCTTTACAGATAGATCACAGCTGAGTCGTCCTCCCCCTGTTCTCACTGGTGCTCGGGAGCAGGAGGTACACAAAAAATTCAGTATAAGTGGTGCTATTTCTGGACATTGCCATCTGCCAGGTTTTACTTGCATTTCAAACAAACTTTCAGTTCAGCTTCATCTTTCATTTGGAGTCACATCTGCTCGTGAATGCTTGGTAATCACTGGTGTGCAGCACACACCTGTACACAAATATATAAAGGAAATAGAAAGAAAGTGCGATATATTCCCAGCTTGTTAGCTATTAAACAGGTTAGGCAGGAAATGGGGACTCTTATCTTTGCTTGTGCAGATCTTTATTTTATAAACAACATTTTCTCAAAGGAGTAATAAAGAACAAACACAGAAGAAGGATTACCAAGCTCCTCTTGGAGTGAGCCTTTGCCAATAACAAGTTTATCAGGGCAGTGCATGTGCAGGGGGCTTGGCATAGTGTTAATTTGTCGCTACCACCAAATTAACTATGCTCTATTTTGTTTTCTTTCCAATTCTACATCCTTGATTACACATTCATAAAACTGTCCTTCCTTCCAAGCATAAATACAACTGCTTTGAAAATATAATTGTGTGTGTTTATCAAGCACCTAATTTGTTTAACTTGCCAGCTACTAATTACACAGGAAATATAAATGAATTGCAGGTCATATATTCCATTTGAAATACGAACAGAAAAACTTTCCAAACCACAAAATTGAATTGAAGTTTCAGCATGGGGCACACAACATGCAGTACTGTCTCCAGCACTACTAGTCAAAGGAAATAAACATTTGAGCTGATACAACATTTGAATTTGTCAAAACATGCTGAGTGATAAGTGTGTATTCTGTTTAAGTGAATTGTTTTGGAAGGCTGCAGAGCTTTCTCTCTCTTTAGTTTCTACTTAATCTGAGTCTATCACTGCTAGAACTTGTTTATAGTACAGCAGAGAAAATCAAATGCAAAAGAGACTGAGAACACGCTAGGATTTGGTTTGATCCACCATGTCATTCATTTTATGTCTCATCCATTTTCTGAAAAAGATATGTAAATTCTCTCTCGCTTCTGAGTTGGATTATTGTACCATCGCAATCCATTCAAAGTAATAAAATGAGATTTAATAGACTTTGTTAGTTAATTGTTTAGGAAACATGGAGTTTTAATCACTGTGACAACCACAGATATAGGAGTAGAGAGCAGAACATCTTTTGCATATGTAACAGCTCTTGCAGAAATTTGGTATTAGCCAGCAAATTACAGCTTTCACACCTAAACTTAAAACTACTGTTTAGAGTTTATATAGCACTGAAGAAATATTAACTAATTAAGCTTAGTAACACATTTGTAGGATCAGTCAGTAAAGAGGATTGCAATCCTGGCTAGTGGGAGAGAAGAGTGGTGGCTCTTAGAAAGGAACATGATGCTGATAGAACATGTTGTGAAGAACCAGGTTATCCAGCAGGAATACAGTTATTGTTTTTAAGAGTGTCACAACTCCACAGCAGACACAGGGCTGAACTCATATTATGGGCTGGTAAATCAGTTCTTCTGAAAGTTGTTTCAAATGCACATGAACGGATTATTTAGACAGATATTTTGGAGCCATCAAAGGAATAGCTGTGAGATTTTCTCTTTAGTTTACTCTAAACTGATAGAATCATAGAATCATAGAATTGCTCAGGTTGAAAAAGACATTAAAGATCATCAAGTCCAGCCGCAACCTGGCCATACTACCCTAACAACCCTCCACTAAATCATGTCCCTGAGCACCACATCTAAACGGTTTTTAAACACATACAGGGATGGTGACTCAACCACCTCCCTGGGAGCCTATTCCAGTGCTTAACAACCCTTTCTGTAAAGAAGTTTGTCCTGATATCCAACCTAAACCTCCCCTGGTACAACTTGAGGCCATTTCTCCTTGTCCTGTCACCTGTCATTAGTGAGAAGAGACCAATCCCATGCTCACTGCAATCACCTTTCAGGTATTTGAAGAGAACAATAAGGTCTCCCCTCAGCCGCCTCCTCTTCCCCAGACTAAACAGCCCCCATTCCTTCAGTCGCTCCTCATGGGCGTATTCTCCAAGACCTTCACAAGCCTTTTTGCCCTTCTTTGGACCTGCTCCAGCACCTCACTGTCCTTTCTGAATCGAGGTGCCCAAAACTGAACACAGTACTCGATGTGGGGCCTCACCAGTGCTGAGTACAGGGGCAGGATGACTTCTCTAGTCCTGCTCACCACACCATTCCTGATACAAGCCAGGATGCCATCAGCCTTCTTGGCCACCTGGGCACACTGCTGGCTCATATTCAGCTGACTGCTGATGAGCATACCAAGGTCCCTTTCCATCAGGCAGCTTTCCAGCCACTCCTCCCCAAGCCTGTAGGGTTGCCTGTGGTTGTTGTGACCAAAATGCAGGACCTGACACTTGACCCGATTGAAACTCATACAGTTTACCTTGGCCTGTCAATCCAGTCTATCCAGGTCCCTCTGTAGTGCCTTTCTCCCCTCTGGCAGATCAACACTCCCTCCCAGCTTGCTGTCATCTACAAACTTACTGAGGGTGCACTCAATCCCCTCATCAAGATCATCAATAAAGATGTTGAATATAAGCAGCCCCAGTATCGAGCCCTGGGGGGCACCACTCGTGACTGGCCACCAACTGGATTTAACTGCTTTGACCACAATTCTTTGGGCCTGGCCATCCAGCCAGTGTTTCACCCGGCAGAGTGTACACCCATCTAATCCATGGGCAGCCAGCTTCTCCATGTAGTGGGGGACAGTGTCAAAGTCTTTACTGAAGTCCAGGTAGACTGCATCGACAGCCTTACCTTCATCCACTAAGTGGGTCACCTTGTCATAGAATGAAGTCAGGTTTGTCATGCAGGATCTGCCATTCATGAACCCATACTGACTGGGCCTGATCCCTTGGTTGACTTTAACTGATCCATGATGGTTCCCGAGATTATCTGCTCCATAACCTTCCCTGGCACCGAGGTGAGTCTGAGGTCTATAGCTACCAGGATCATCTTTCTGTCCCTTTCTCAACATGGTCGTCACATTTGCCAGTCTCCAGTCCACTGGGTCAACCCTGGTTAGCCAGGACTGTTGAAGGATGATGGAGAGTGGCTTGGCAACCACATCAGCCAGCTCTCTCAGCACTCTAGGATGCAAAATATTGACATTGATGTCCCTACTAGAAAATAACATTTATTTCCCCTTTCCTATGAAAAGTTAGGTTGTTAAAATTCCTGCCACATGGCATATAATTGGGGTTCCAACCTTTGATTATTTTCTTATTGGAAATACCAACCATGCAGAAACCCTCAAAGGTGAGAGACGCACATGGCATTGACAGATTGGCACTATATACTGTCATTATGTTTAATGTAGATGTGTTGGAATTAGGAATTAGAATTGGCATGATAGTGTCTGACCTTGAAGAAAGACTCCTTTTGATTTCAGTGTACTTTAGCATAGGTCCTATAATTGTTTTTGCACAAATTTTTCCTTCATTCATATTAACTGCAGATGTTGATGCTTCTGATTTCTTTATGCCTGTTCTCCTTCCGTCTCTCTCTACTCTTTGCGATTATTTTTTGTAAGTAATTGCATTGGATGACATTGGTGGAAGAGGTGTTTGGGGAAAATCAGAGTTTTTAATGATACTTGTAGATCATGTAGGATTTCCGTTATTAAGCAGGAATGACGACTGAGTACAGAAAATCTGGAAATAAATCTGTGATTTAGAATCCAAAGGTAGCCGAGTGTCAGTGTGTCCAAAATGGAGAAATCCAATATTCTCTTCTATAACGTCTGATCACAGTTCATTAATAACTTAGCAATTGCTTACATGAGCTTTTAGTACATTTTGCCTGTAAATCCAACAGAACTGTTGGGCTAATTAAAATGTAATAAGCTGTTATAAATAAGAATGGGATAAACTGAAAGCTATTGATTTTCTCTAGCCATGACATACTTAAACATAGGCAGCAGAAGCTGAAGTGCTTTTGCAAACTGAATTCATTGAATATGTATAAAATGTATGCGGTTTCCATCTGTGACGTTCCTCCTTTCCCTCCTTTTTTCTTCTCAAGAAAAGAAAAACATCGCCATTTGCAAACCTCTCACACTGCAGTGACTTCAGGGGAATCACCTGAGATTTAGGGTAAGAACTGCTGTGCTCAGCTGTGCAAGTGAAAACAGATTTTGGCCCAGACAGTCAAATGCTGTGCACATCTCAGCAACCTCCTGCTCCGAGTCGTTTCTCTTTTTTCATTAGGTGAAAGGAGAGGGTAAAAGATCATCCTAGGCTTGTTTGTCAAGCCCATTTATGGACTGCATTTCCCAGTGGTTTGTGTTGGGCAAAATTATTTTAGTAACCATTCTGAGAGGTAGAAATGTCCTTGGTGCCATCAACTTACATTTTATCAAAACATAGGAACATGCTGAAAGTGCATAA
Source organism: Pavo muticus (assembly GCA_016647715.1). Lineage (NCBI taxonomy): Eukaryota > Metazoa > Chordata > Aves > Galliformes > Phasianidae > Pavo > Pavo muticus. The sequence goes on from JACDJE010000177.1 coordinate 1,515,770, forward strand.
CTGGAGTACTTCAGTTTTGGAATGCTCGTTCTCACAATATTTCGGCTAAGGCTCACAGAGATGCCAGGTCAAAAGGTTTTCTTTTTCCTTATTATTCACAATGATGTATTTTTGAACTGTGTATAACCCTTCCGTGCTTTTTATGGGCATTCTTATTTTGCAGTTCCAGAATGGAAGGGACCTATGTAACCTTTTTTTAATGTGATATTTTTTCTTACATTTCCCTACTCCAGGGAACCTGCTTTAGCAGGACGTTGGACTAGGTGATCTCCAGAGGCCCCTTTCAACCCTTTTGATTCTGTGATATGCTTGGATTGACTCTGGTGACTTGATTAATTTGAGTGTCTTAATTTTCAGCTTGTGTACTGAAGGAAGAAACTAGAAGAAACTGACTTGTCCCCAGAATACCAGCTCTGTTAATTAACAAGGACTTGATTAGCGGAAATTTGCCTGTGTGACTCTAGGATCCAAAGCTGCAGATTAGGCAATAAACCAACCAAACAAGAAACAGTTGCTGAGTTAAAATAATGAAGTAAAAATGTTACCTGCTCTGGTAAAACATCTGACTATAGATTTGCCAGGTGTTTTAATCTTGAAACAGAAACTGTGTGTGCATACCGAGTTACCTCATAGTGCAGCCTGTGTTTCAGTTGTCGACGATTTCTAAAGTATCAAAAGTTGGAAAGAAAAAAAAAAAAGAATTGGACCAATGTCATTCCAAAACCTTCCAGCAGTCTGCATTTGCCTTTTGATATGGTATTGAAATAGGTAACATATGCTAATACAAAGCTCTAAGTAATATGCAGAAAGCATATGCAATTCTTCCAGGCTTTTGAGGATGAATCTTGTGTAGCACTTCAAATAATGTGTGGCTTAAAGAACGTCTATTAAAAAGTATTTCATCTCATTTTAGAGGCTCACATTTGGAGAAGTCCATCACCTTCAATTTAAACAACTGTTGAGTGTTTAATTAGCCCTTGTGATGGCAAATGACTTCTGATTCCAGGTTGAATTTGCTTGACTTCAATTCCCATCTGTTGGGCCTTGTTCTTCCTTTGTCAGCAACTTTGAAAAACTGCCATCACACCTATTTTTTCCACCTGTACATACAGCGATCAAGCGTCCTCAGTAGCTTCTCTTGAGAGCTAAATTTATTTAATATTTCAACCCCTGCAGTGGAAGTCATCTTTCCCAGCTAGTGAATGACATTTGTGGCTCTTCTTTAAACTGCTCATCCCTTTTTCACATCTTCCTTGAGCTGAGCTGGAAGCAATGGCCTAATAATGCTATCACCAGTGTTATGCTTAGAGGTGATATTTTGTTCTTTAGTTATCACCTTTTCAAACATGTGGGGATGGTATATGTCCTTTCTACCATTGCAGACTATTGGGAAATCATCGTGAGGCAATTACTTGTGATGGTCCTTAAGTTTTTCTCTGTACCTCTGTTTTTGATTGAAAGCCATGACTTGTCTCCAGGTGTCTCACATAACAGTATATTTTACTTACGCCAGTTAACTGGCAGCAGTTCTCAGATTTACACCATTTGTTAATCTGTACCATTCTAGTCACTGCTGCCCTTTCTGTATTGCCTTTGTCCTTTTAAATACTAAACTGGCAGTCCCAAAGCCCTTAATATTTCCCCTGCTTTGAAGAAGGCTAAATGTAGACCTCAGTGGTTCAGAGAAATGTTCAGCTCTCTGCTCTACATCTGGGCCTGTTAATTTGGAAATAGCAGTAGCTTTGGCTGGCTCCTTCATGTCTTCAGAAAAATTCTTTTGTTTATAATGTCATCCATCAAATATAAGCCAGAAACATCTGTTTAACTTCTCTACTTTGATTACAAAAATATGAAAAGAAAACCATCAAACGGTATCACAGGATGCATTTTCACCTGATCTACAATTCTCTTAAGTTTTCAAATTCTGTTGTAATGTATTTAACCTATTGACCAGACACATATTGTTTGCCTTAACTTCCAGTATGTGCAACTACTGTTTTAGAATTAGTAATGTATTCATTGCTGGTTTATTTTCCCTTCATGTTACCCTTGGGAAGTCCAGATTGTATCATTATTTTCATGTTTCCCTTTCCCCAGGATGGAACTTGCAATAACATAAGCCATTGGAATTGTAGATGTTTGAATGAAACAACTTTTTAGATATTTTCACTAATTTTATGAATGCTACATACTAAAAGGATGAAATATGGAGGAAAAAAACCTTGAATCTGAATGTGAAATCCCTTAATAGGTGAGTTTTCACTGCTTTTCAATGGGATTTGGGAACCCATCTCTCCTTAGCATCCCCAAAGATCATAGTCTAAATCTACACAAATACTCTGTTACATATGGGGAATTAGCTTGCAAACTGTTCATTTTATCCTTTTATTCCTCTGGAATACCACAGGGACACTTAACATTTTATTCTGGATCCAGTGATATTAGCAGTGTTTCAGCAGTAGTTCCCTTTTTCATGCAGGGAAGGCATCTGAAATTTTCCTGCAGCTGCATGAAGTTCTGCACCAGCTTTTCATTTCACCTTCAGATGGTGTCTGTAGTCCTTAAAAAACAAGCAAACAAACAAAATGTACCTGTTTAGGTAAGAAGAAAAAGTGAAATCTAAGGAAAATTCCACAGAGCAGAAATCTGAGTTCACTCTACACTGAATTTTCCCCTACGTTTGTATTATAGCAGTGCTTCAGTGTGACTGCAAAGATTAGTCCTAAAATGGGGCAAAATGCAGCATTATGCCTTGGGATGACTGTCACCTGCTCTCCGTATTCCCAGAGCTGTGGCTACCATTACATAGGCAGCAGTGCTGTCCCTCAGCCATGTCTGCCTGAACAAAGGTGTTAATAATGGACTCACGGAAGGGGAGCAGACGGCATGCTTTTGTAGCTTAATTAAAATACTTCTCTGTTATGTCATATAATTCCCCATCTTCTGTGTCAAGGCTTGTCTTGTGTGGTTAAGCAGATGCATAAATGGCATCGGTGCCAGAGCATGTATTATGGATAGTGAGGCAAACTCCCCTGTTGACTGATCTTTCCTGCTCAGAAACATTGACCATGCAATTTTAATGTTAGTTTTGAGATATAGAAGCTATTTCATGGATGAAAGAAAAATACAAATCAAGGGTTGACGGGTAAAATTTGCAGTGGCGGTCGTTAGAAGAGCTGTAGGGAGAAAAAAACATCTTGAGGGATAAGAAAATAAATACAGGGTAAATACAGTGTAGAGTGAACTCAGATTTCTGCTATGTGGAATTTACCTTAGATTTCATTTTTTCTTTTTACCTAAACAGGTACATTTTGTTTGCTTGCTTGTTTTTTAAGGACTACAGACACCATCTGAAGGTGAAATGAAAAGCTGGTGCAGAACTTCATGCAGCTGCAGGAAAATTTCAGATGCCTTCCCTGCATGAAAAAGGGAACTACTGCTGAAACACTGCTAATATCACTGGATCCAGAATAAAATGTTTAGTGTCCCTGACATTTCTAAAACAAGTTAAAGAAAGCGATCTGGCTCCATGGCGTAAGTGTGGAATAAGGCAGGGTAGTTGATGGGAGAACGTGGAGCTGTTGGTTCTATTTTGTTGGGTAGATGGTTTGGGCATGCTGGGCCCTGGTGTGCCAGGGTGCTGGAGCTGTGTGGAGGCAGAGCCTTGAGTCCAGGCGGGCCTGGTCCCACCTCATGTGCTTTCAGAAGGAGGAGGCTCCCCATGCCTTCTCGAATAAATAAGTCAATTTTTTATCTTGGTTTTGATTTTCATCTAGGCAGAGTTACTCACTGAGGAATTTATGAAACTTTAATATTAAAATGATTTCTGTTGAATAGTTTGATCTTTATGCTCATTATAATTTCCTGAAGATGGCTTGGACAAAAATCTTTGCATGAGTGATGCATTTATGAAAACATCTCGTGCTGCAAAATGTGTTTATAAAAGTGTCATGCTTGTGATATAAAAAAATAGATAAATCTCATATAATTAATTTCTTGGTTAGAGTCAGAGGTATGGGCTCAGGACCTCATTCTGCCAAAGATATGATTGCTTTGGGAGCACTTTGCCCAGGATTGGGAGATTTTGCTGAACTGTTAATGAATGGGACCCTGAGCCTCCAGGCTCTTTACAAATTTAAAGGCAGTGCAATTAGAGCTGCTGCAGGAATCTGCACAGGAGGATCTTCCTGTAGCACACTGTGTTCAGCTCATCTGTGTGGCTGCAGTTGCTGAGAGCTGTGGATCTTTACCAGTCCCTCTGATATTAGTCACTCTGCTGCTGCATCCCCAGCTCTGCATACTCATTAGCTGCGATTAGCATTTTCTGTGAAACGCAGTGCTGACACCCATCTGTGCAAAGGCCACCCTGCACTCGGCACTGTCCCTATGTAAGCAAAGTGCTGCAAGAGCCGGTCCTCACTGTAGAGACTGCACGGCAAGAAGCCCACTGCAGGCTTTGTGCTGTGCTGAAAATTTTCCGGTTGGTTAAGCTTGTTGCAGGATAAGGACTAAGCAGTACAAAGAGCTGGGGAAGGGAAGGGTACCACAGGAGGAAATGGCAGAGTGGATACTGTTGCAATGGGAAGGATATGGAGTCGCTGTTCCAGGGCCTTCCTATGAGAAACACTCAGTGCTCCCAGCTACCCTGGGGAGGCTCAGAAGTCTCACTTCCCACCAGCAGCATGGCTGATCTGCAGCGCGGCTGTTGAACTGATAGTAGGATGTCACAGTTGTGTGTGGGGCCTTGATTTCCAAATACCCAATCCAACGCCTGAAGCACATTCAGTGCCTTTTAAAACAAGATGATAATGGACAAGATGACAGTTGAACAAGGAGAATGTCCAGCAGCAGCATGAGCTGTAATTAGATATGGATAATTCCCTCCTAAGCAGTGATTTTTCTTCAGAAAACTGTCCCTTAACCATTTGCACTAACATGATTATTGGCACCATAAATCTAATAAGTGCCCCGGCAGAAAGTTAAGAAGGCTTGCAGCCTGAGCACACAGACAAAAATCTTCTGCCTGTTTTATGATGATGGAATGAGAAGTAGTACACCCACGCATCATTTGATTTACCTGCAGCTAAGGTATGACTTTGTATTTCTTTACACTTGGTAACAAATTCCAGAACACCAATTTTACAAATTCTCATCACCTCTTAGAAAGACTATGACAACATCTTGACAGAAGTACAGCATCTGTACTGTGGCCTTCCATAAAACTGGGCCTGAAGGGTTCACCTCCAGTTCTCAGAGGGAGCTCCCGGGAGTCCTATCCTTCATGGGAGCAATTAGTCTAAGGGACTCCTTAGTGTGCGTGATCACTGAGCTATTAAGTTTGTTGTGAGCCTTATTTGAATATCAGGCACCAAAATGTGAGAGAGTACAAAGCAGCTTTCCTATTCGTAAGTCTTTAAAATTAACAGCCAGGGATTTTGCTAAGAATGAAAGCTTTTTGGTTTCTGAACTGCAGAATAATTACCTTGGGATTCAGGCATCTTTTCTATTTTTCTTTCTATTTGGCAATTTTTTTTCACCACAAACTCAACTGAACTTTGGCTGTGAGAGATAAAGGAAGTGTTTTACTTAGTCAGAGGTTATTCTCCTGCAGGGATTGTCCTGCAATGTTCAGGATTTGTTTGCTTAAATCTGTAATGAGTTTAGCTCATCTGAGAATGAGGTGGAAAATTCCTGTAAAAAAAGTGTATTAGATGTACAGGGGGTGTGTGGGGAGATGCTGTGTCTAAGAAAAGGTTAACATGAAAATATTGAGGTGGGGATGAAGCTAAAGCAAATGCCATGGGAACAGGGGCAAAACTGCTATGGAAACAATAAGAAGATAATGGAAAAGTCAATTTTTCCCTAGCAATGGCTGCTATAGGACTTCTAGCAGAGGAGAAGGACTAAGCATATCTTTTTCCATTTCTGTATTGCTAAGCAACACACTCTGAAGAACTACTTTGGCTCAGAATGGAAACAACGAAGAAAACGTGTGTTACAGAGGGGAAGGCAGTAGGTGACACAGATCTCATTAACGTAAAGAAAACCTATTACAAGTAAACATACCCACTGAGCAGGCCCAATTTGCCAGATTTTCGTCTCTACAGCTATGTGTGTTGCAGTGGAATTCAGGGAGAAATGCGAGTGTTAGAGTCCTGGTTTCTCTGTGCCTGGCTTTGCAGCCACGTTCATGTGAGCTCTGCTTTGGCCCCAGCAACATCTCACTCCTGTGGGACAGCCAGTGCCTGTCTGTCTCCCATGTCAAGAGTTTTCCCTCTGGGTAACAGGCCTATTTTCACCTTTTTTTTTGCAATCATATTGGTGGGTGGAGCGTAGGACATGGCCAAGTTTCTAACAGAGCGATTAACACATTGCAACTATTGCTTTTCCTCAGGCTATGTAAGGTTTTTTAAGGCGACTGGGATTGTCAAGATAGTTATTAGAATTGACAAGACCTGAAGATTTGGATTTGCATATGGTTTTGCATTATTTTCTACTTTTCTGATAATACCCGAGAAAGAGTATAAAAAGTAGATAGAGCAGTTGCCATGGCACATCGCCTCCGCCCAGACTAAAAGACTAAATGTGCTTCAGAGAGCAATGAGGTATAGGCACATCAAGTTACTTTCTTACACTTGACCTTCTGCGGAAGATTTGCCCCTAATTTTCTGGGCTGCTTATCTCCCCCATTACATAGAGTGGATCTTTCATTAGATCTCTTTGGGAATTCAGTTTTGCAGCAATCAGTAATGACTGTTTATCAGGCAGGATGAGCAAGAATGGGCTTAGTGTAATGCCTAATTATAGCTGTAATTTTTTTTGTTCCAGAACGAACCTCTTCCCCCTCAACCTTTAAAATCAACCTGTTCCGACGAGCTTGGCCTTTAAAATGCTTTGAAGTTAAATTATGTAAAGAGAGGAAATCTAGCAGAAGGCTATCTTCTGACATAAGCCATAACATTTTTATTTAAACTTCTGCATCCACTGCCAAAGATCCTGAATGCTTTGGTGCCCCAACCATAAGCAATTGGAATCTGGCGTTATACTGCTTATGTAATTGGGAACTGCCTCCTTTCATGAATAACAAGAATTCAGAAGTGTTCAGTGGGAAATCGGAAGAGATCTGAAATATGACAACTTTTCCCACCAGCCAGCTAGAGCAGAAGTGTGAGATCCACTTCTGAAATTAAGGATGCAAGACTTGTCACTGGACACTGACTCAGTGGAAGCATCCAGCAGTTGCTCAGCTATAGGCACAATGCTAAGAGCTATTAGAGTTGCCCAGTAGCAGTTCCCAGGGTAATGCATAATGGAAAGCAGGTTTGCTGTCAGAACCACATGTACAGAGTGGTTTTATGGTAAAAAAAATTCTTGTCTCTGACTTTAGGGGAGCTTTGTTTAATTTCTAGATTTGTCACAGACACATCCAATTGTAGTTACGTCTAATCTCTGTTCCCAGAACAAATGCTCTCCATAAATAATATAATTAGCTAATCTTGTAGTAGTATAATACTTTCTCTGACCTTTCAAGTGGCTGTGAATTTAAAGCAACCATTTCTTATTCTTTATTTTGATTTTGTAATGAGAGCAAGAAGATGCAGTACCTTTGCTAGTCCCTGGGAGTCACAGTTTTAATACTTATTGCAGCTGCAGAAGCACCATCGGCTGGATGGCAGGAAGGCAGCGTTGGTCGGGACCCTCTCTGAGACATTCTGCTGATAGAAAATGATGTTTCCACCAAAAAATATTGTTTCTGCAAAAGTAAGAATTTTTTTCTTCACCAAAACTTAAGTTCTGCTAAATGACAAGATTTTCAGTCTTTAATCTGGGGTTGGTTTTCACCTGAAAATGATTTCCTTTCAACCCTACTATTGAATGGCTTCAAAACAAACCATCCAACTACATTTCCTTAAGAGAGGCTTCAGCTGAAGGAGCATCTTCAGGTAACCATTGCTAAGTCACCTCTTTGCTGTGCACAGAGGTGGTAGAACATTTTTCTGTCCAACTATTTCTCCGACTATTTCATACAGTTCATGGAGCGATGTCAATTTCAGTGAACAGTTCTGATATGAAAATTACAAATGTTTTATTGTTTTAAATATTAGATTGCCGTACTTGTTTAAATAAGACCTACCAGGCATCTTGGTATTATCAAATTGCTTTTGTTCCAGAAGAAATTTTCAGGTTCTCATTGTGAAGAGCAATCTGAATATCTTTAGTGTTGTATTTTTTGATGGTGGAACATCAAAATCCTAACAATTCTAAGCAAAGTATGTGAGAAAACTAATGATTTTATTGTAGAAAGGCTGTAACGCAGAGGGAGATATCACCTTTCCTAAGGGAGATGAGAAGAAATGCAGTGTTTTCTGGTCATTCTGCTTTTACTATAGCCAAGGTTTAAACCCAGCAGTCCTCAGTGTGCATTTATGTTGTTACTGTGGGACTGTAATTTCCTGAAGGGTTTAGCAGAGGGAGGAAGGAGCTTTGGCTCTTGTTTCCTCTGCGGCCCAAGGGCTGTTTGGGCAGTGGTCATAGTGTGAAAACACCTCTTACCCTGGTAGCACTGCACGACCATTTGTGAAGTGCATTTATTGAATTTTAGAAAAGTTACTGAGAAGTGTATTTGTATGGTGGTAAGACTTCCTGGTACAGATAATGCAGAAAATAAGGATGTCTATGCATTCCAAGGCAAAATATCTGGATGTTAAATGGCACAAACATTGTTTTTCTGTGGAAAACACTGCTAGAGCAGTAAGCACTCGGTACAAGTCACTGAAGTCCTGCAGTTCCCTGAAATTCCAGATGGCTCCATTTCCTTCTGTAAAAGAAAAAAAAACAAGAAAAAAGACATCGCTGAATGTTTAAATATTTAAATGATCATATTGGACATTTTTTTAAATATTTAAACTGCTACATTTCAGATCATTTCTGTGGTTCTCCTGCTATCTAATTGTTGAATTTAAATTCTTCATAGTGTGACTTGAGTGAAAGGAAACTCTAGCTGACTTGAAAAACTTTTTAGGCATTTAGATCCACAGAAATAAGTGCATCATGGTAGTAAATGGGAATGAGATGTTAGTCCATCTATTCTGAAGTAAGCAGTAACGAGACACCTCTCTGCTCTTCTTATGTGTTAAACCTAAAGCTGGTCTTTTTGTTTTGCTGGGTGCTATTAGCTTCTGCTTTCTGTTTCTCCATTCTAAATGTACCTTCTCATCTGAAAAACATTATCATTTCAGGACACGTCCTCCTCACTGAAATATTTGCCATCTGCATAATTATTTTCTACCCACACCCAGTATTTGATTCTTACATTCAGCTCCATGGGTTGCCTACAATATACTGGCCCCAGAGTACTGGATGAGCCAGGAGAGATGATGAGCAAAGTGAGTCTGTTGTCAGTAGGGTTAAAATGACCAGACTCCAAGGTTCGATTAAAGGGGGTTTTCTTGTTTAAAATTTTTGAAGAAATTCTGTTAAATACAAAAAATGCTGCACTCAGTTCAATGTCTTGAAGAGTAACTCAAGTTTCCAAACCCACAGCACTACAAACAGATATATGTACACCCTCCCCCTCCCTCAGCAGCAGTCAGAGCAGATGGATGAGCTTTGCGCTGTGCCCCGAAGGTGAACCAGCTCTGGGATGTGTCCCCAACTGTGGTGCAAAGTGATGAGATTTAAGGTTTCTGCACTGAGATTACTTGTCGCCAATCTGTATTCCCAGCTAGAGATTTGTTGCAGTTGATACTGGAGATAGTGCTTGTGCAAGTAAGGCCCAGGTGTGCATTGAGCTATTAAAGATCTGCGTTATCTCCCTGAAAGTGAAAAGCCAGTGTGGTCTGTGACTTTGTATCCCTGCAGCAAGGTAGGAAACGATCATTAATTTAGCAGTGAAGCAAGCAGCAAACATTCTCCCAAAGCAGATTTTTGTGTTGTGTATAGTGACCTTTAAGGAGGCTGTCAGTAACGTTTTTTTTCAGTGCTTTCCTAGACACTGCTGTGTATTTTCAGTTACAGGGGCTTTAATTTCTTGGGGGCAGATTCTGTATTAAAGGAAGCAAACCATATAAAGCTTGTGACATAATTATTGAATTAGTGTGCAAAACACGCATAATGCATGCAGCTCAGTTTTAGGTATGTCTGTAAGCAAGTATGATTTTTTATGTCACTATGTAGTTGCTGGTGCTGGAAGAGAATCTTGATCCCACTTGGGACCATCATAGCTCATGGCAGAGGGTCCAGGGAGGCTTTAAGTCACTGCCAGGACTTTCTCTGTTATCTAAACTGTTGTATAGATTCATCTCATTCAAGACACAGTAAAGTCCAGGAAAGATTTTGCTAAATATTGCCAGAACAGTCAGTTTTCTTTGTTTTACAGAAAGGTGACTGATGGAAGGGCTTTGGGATGAGTTGAGCCAAACAGGATTAAGGTCTAGAGGGCTTGGAAGGAATAGGAAGAGTTCTTCTCCTATACAGTAGGTTTTCCTGTGATGCTAGCCCATTTCCCAGCTACTACTGCTAGCCTGGCCCTTCGGGAGGCCCTGTAACAGAGGATGACTTCCTCAAGAAAGAACAAATGAATTTGGAGATAAACTTATGTCAAAAAGAAAATGGTTTGTATGCATATCTCCTAAAGAGTGATTCCATGGGAAAAGCACTCCCTCTTGAGAAATATATTCCTATGATTTTATACATGAAGTCTCTAAGAGAATGGCTCTTGTAAATAAAGTCTGTAATCTCTGACCTTATGCCTTACAGCTCTTGCCTCCAGGCTGGAAGTTTTCTTCCAGAGGATATAGGTGTGCTGCAGACATTCATGTTACTGTACGTAGTGAAGTCTGCATAGCTCAAAGATTTTGCTAAGAAAAGTGGTGCAGGCAGGACAGGACAAGGTCTGTCACTGCACACACTGAGTGTATGGGAACTGTTGAGTCACGGCCTGAACCACTGATTGATCACCTGAGGCAAGGACTGGGTCAGCTGTGGGAGCACAGGTGAAGGCTAGACCCTATTTAAGGGCTGACTACCACTGGGGAAGGATCTCTTTCTGGGGATCCCTCCTTTTTTGGAGTTTTCTGCTGTAAGTCTAGATCCTCAGATATGTGTAAGCATTTCTTCTTTGATTGTCTCTTTTCCACCGTGATAATCTCTCCAACAGTAGCACCTGTAAAGTACCATCCTAACCGTGCTACTCTTCCAATGTACATTTGTTGACTGTACACTGAGTAACACCTACTGGCAGACCTTGTGGCGGCAGACCCTGTGGCTGCAGACACGACTGTCTGTGCAGCCACCAGAAACTGGAAGACTTGCATTTGCTTTGGGAGATGCAATGTCTATAGCCTCAGTAGCTTTTTACTTTTTGGATAAGCAGGTGAGTTATTTCCAGCAGAAAATAAGGTGGTCTTGAAGTCCTGAGGAGATACTCTATTCAGTACACTCTAGTGTGGGGGTAGTGGTTCCTTCCTGAGCTTGGCTGCTTCCCTGTGGCAGTGCTACCTTCTGGCTATGCGGATAGCTGTCACCTGTGGGTCCTGCTGTGTCCTCTGCAGTGCTCAGTGCAGGCTTACTCTGGAGAGAGCAGTGGGCAACACTTCTGAATTGCTTTCTCCTGATGTGAAAATGCAGTGAAAGGAAGGGAATCTCAATCACCGGAGCAGCTGGTATGCCTTTTTTTCTGTCTGGATTGAAGAGCAAATAGGGACCAGGCTGCATCCAACTTCTTCTGCAAAGGCAAACAATGATATTCTGCCTTAACATTAGCCTGGTTTACAAGGCACCGCTCAATTCTTGTACAAATACCTGCATTTAACTGTAATAGCATGAACATCATGGCACATCTCAGCTGTTTCCTCACCTAGCTAGCAGCAATTTAGTGATGACAGCAATGGAGACTAAACAAGATCTCATTTGTAAAATTTCATCTAAATAACTTTAAAAGAAATCGAGCACCAATATGGTTTGTTTGTTTTTAAATGAAATTGGGAAGTCACACCTGTGTGTTGGTAGATGCCACGACTTTACCATCATACGGTGGCGTCTATCATTGCAGCAAATGTCTTGGGTGAGGGAGTGAAGTAAATCCTGTAGCAAAACCAAGTGGCATGTTTGTGTTTGAATTGCAGGCTGCTCTGAGGGTTTCATGATCCATCTCAGCAGCAGTAGCTGCAGCTTCATAGGGAGGGTATTTACTCTGATATTAAGGGGATGGCAAGTCAGGGAAAACAAGGAGCTTATGCCTGGCCAGAGTTTACTAGTCACTGTTACAGGCAGTATGATGCATAATAAATAGAAGGAACTTGTTGGTATAATTTTGTCCCTCTAGTAAAGAGAGGAGCCCTTTTCTCCAAAGCAGAAACTGCAATTCTGCTTCATCAATTTTTGCCCAGTCCAAACAGTAAAAAAAAAAAAAAAAAAAAAAAAAAGCCTTTGGGCTTTTAAAGCTCTCTGCTATGAAACATCTGAAGTTGGGTAGCCTGTTTCTCTGGGAGGTGGTAGAGTCTCAGGCCCTTAGAATGCCACTGCTCTGCCATTTTATTTATTATTCATTCAGTGAATGTATCAAATAGCTAGAGGCATCCATCTGTCATTTTGAGGCCTGTTCCATCAATTCAAACATACAGCTGCACAAAGGGACGGCCTCTGAATATACTCACCTGCGTACCCAGCCTCCTCAGTGGTCTGGAAAATAAAAATCAAGGTTGATCTATGAGTTGCACACACAAGCAGCTATGTAGGTTCTTTTCTCTGGGTTGTGTAGTGATGTTTTACCCTCCCCTTTCCTTAAGAGAGGTAAAAAACAACTGACAAGTGTCTCCAAGGGCATTCAGTGAAATGAGCTTTCCGTATCTCCATAAATGCTTTCTAACCTTTGAACTCAGAGTGCCTTGCTGCCTGTGTCCCAGTCCTTTGTGCATGGCACCCATGGCACCCAACCTCGTGGCTGGATGTTGGCCCAGGAGAGTCCTCACAGCTGTTGCTGTCAGATGTTGCCTTCAAATTTTGGATCTAAAATGACCAGGTTTTTCCAGTGACATTCAGAAGCTGCATCATTCTTCAAATTACTGAAGAACCATCTTGAATGTTCTCTGTCTCAGACAATTGTTTATTTAACCTGGGTGACTTCAATCCATTTGAATTTTTTCCTTGTGCTGTTTTATCACAGCTGTGATTTTTAATTGAGGCTCTCCAGGTTCTTTTTTTTTTTTGCATTTGAAATGAGCAGAGTTCAGGGGAGAAGCCTTCAATGTTACACCTCTGCAAACCATTTGGGCTGTATTTTTACTCAGGGCTCAAGATATAAAGGTATAGTCCCGTCAGTCCAACTCTTTTTTCCTCTCCTGTTCACATGTGGGAGAAGGACAGATGAGAAATTCACTGAATTCTGCCAACAGTTAAAATCTTCCTTCAGGTTCTAAAACAATTCATCCAGATTTCAGTCTCATTGAGTTCATTCTAGGGCACCACAGAAATGCATGATGCACAGACAAGGATACAATTTAATGTGCTTTTTAAGTGCATATTCACAGTTAAAATTGACTTTGTGATTCTCCTTGCCTTTCTAATCTTTGCCTGAAGAAATAGGTTTGCAAATGCATACAGTCTAGCCAATATCTCTATTTAAATCTGAAACCCTATTTGAGGGAGAATCTTTTCCAGTTGCTTGGTCCTGTTACCCAGAATCACATCTCTTATAGAGTACCCTATTATTTATGACAACTAGCAGGATGATGATCAGCATAAAACCGTAGAACCAATACAAATGCTTCTTTCCAAATGTATGCTGAATGTATCCTGAGGCGTTAAAGAAGTCAAGTGGATCAAGGAGCAGCTACTGCTTTGCAGACATCTGGTAAAAGTACAGATTGATTCTGAATGTCCTCCAGCACTGAAGCAGTACTATAGATACAGAAATAACTAGTATTGTGAAAACATCTGCTGATTTCTGTGTTAGCTGCGGAATATACGCTATGGGAAAAAAAAAACGTTGCTCCCTCATCCACATTACCTAGATTGCTTTAAGGGCTTGATGGTGCACGCTAGATCATGACCAAATTGTTTTAAATTTATACAGTTGTAAAAAAATATTCAGCTAATTTTATTTATTGTGAGAACTAGTGTGAAATGTCTTCCTGACTTCGTACTTCCTGCTGGCAGCTCACCCAGGGTCTGCAACTTGTTCTCCCCTTTCTCACATGGTTCTACTTTGCCTGGGGGAGCAGTGTGGCTCTGCAGCATTAGGGATTTCCTGCGTGGCAGAGTTGGGCTGCATTAGCAGAAGCAAAATCCCTAACTCTCCCTCCTTTCTTATCTTTAGATGAAGATCAGCATAAGACTTAATCAATACATGGGTGATATGAGATAGGAAAATTCTCTAAAGAAATGTTGTAGCCCTAGCCTCAGGTGTTGAGAAAAGGACGCCCATGGGGGAACGCTTCCTTGTATTCTGAATCATTTTTCCCCAAATTTACCATTCTTCTATAGGTGGCTTCTCCTAAAGTTCACAGAATGGCTGATTGCCTATAGTACAAAAGGCAAATGTATAACATCTTTGCTCTGTGTCTTCAGTGGAGGCTTGTGCACCTGGGGTTGCTGGGTATTCTTGGCCTCATTGCTGGCGCCTGGGATTGTTGGGAGTGCTCGGGGGTCAGGCTCAGGCTCACTGTGGGCACCTGGGGCTGATTTTTTTTTTACCTACTGAGGAACCAATCTGGTTGAGGAAATGGTTCTTCCCACTCTGCCATTTCTACTTTGCTGTTCATGGTGAAAGAAGTATGGAACCTGTAATTTTTACTGCTTTCAGTGGGGTCATTCAGCATAAAACATCTCCTACTATTCACTGAAGGCTGTGCTGCTTCTATGCAAAGGGTACAGCAATCATAAAACCTTTGGAGAGAGCAGAAAAGGTAAGATTTGTGCTGCTGGATAGCGGTGCCTTCTGTGAATAGTAATGTGTTTGCAGAAGATTTGGGATTTTCAGCAGGGGACTGCATTTTTGTTTCAAATGGAAGCCAGCTTTCAGCTAATACAGACTTTACCCACTATGGGATACAAAATCCTGCTTTCTGCTCTGTGCTATTTTTCCTGCATTCCGCAGGAGGCTTTATTTTTCCCTGACAGCTAGCTAAAGGGCACGTTTATCTGACAACTCCTTCATCAGTGAAAAAGTAGAAAAGACATTAATCTAAGGCTTTATGCAGCATAGTAGCACCAAGGAGCTGAACTGAGTACTTTAGGAAACAGTAGCAGAATCTTTTTTTTAGTGCAGTTGGGTTAACTGGGAAATCAAACTTCTTTAAGTCAGTTCCAATGCATGATTTGTGTACAGAGAGGAATGCTTTTCAGGAACTCATCCTGTGTAAGTGGTCGTGGGTGAATGTGGGGCTGCTGGGGAGAAGTCAAATGCAAAGTTAAAATGAAACATCCGAGGTGTTCTTGGATCATACAAGGTTGGTTTGAACTGCTGAGAGGAACAGTGTTCTAAGTCCTGCCCCTGGGATGCAGTCTAATTAGCTCAGACTGGATCTTTTAATTATTCATCTTGTAGCATCATGCGAAGGCCTGGCTCAGGGTATTACGCGCACACGGTTCCAAGGCAGTTCTTGCACTGAAGTTCTTTGCTGGGAAGGGAATGTGCAGTGGTATTTCTTATGTGCTGTGTACCTGCCCCCTTGGACTCTCTGTGGTCTTGGTGGGATGCTGCGAGTGCCCCACCTGTAGGTGTGTGCCCTGAAGGGGTGGCAGTCTTCCAGCAAGCAAAACTCATATGTACACTCCTACGGGTGAATGACCCTGAAAGGCAATAAGAGTTGTATGTCTAAGTGTGGATACGTGGCTTAAGCTCGTGTGAAACAGGAAAGTAAGCAATGGGAGAGGGCAGAGAACTGCAAACTCCTTGTGTACACCAGCTTCCAAGGTACCAGAAGTGAAATCTCCTCCCCACCCAAGCGCTTCGTAGTTATGTCACTGGCTTGAGTCAAGGTTTCCCAAGTATTTGTTTCCTCTTCATAGCCTTTTATTATAATCCTGAGCAGCTGAAAAGGTTTGAGTTTCTGCAGATTGATCCTTTTCAGACATTGACTTTCCTTGGTAGTTTTAAATGTCTATCTGTTCTTAGCTGATGGACTAGTGAGTCTTATTAGAGACTATGTTAATTTAGTCTGCATACATAAATCTGCATTTATAAGTAGCATGGAAACGTGTGTTGCCATTTTACATAATGATAGGTAAAACTCTGTGTATTTGGGCTGTCAGTGAGAGCAGTCTGAAATCTTGTCTGCAAATCCCTTTCTGGGCAGGCAGCGCGCTCTGGATTCACATGGTGATCAAGAAAGACCTTTTCTTGTGTGCAGAGGAAGACAATTTACTTACATAAATCAGCAACACAGCCAGTGGGCATTCTGCTGTAACGCTGACAAGTCCCGCCTAATAGGAGACTGATCTGATTTGATTTCCATTAAGAGCAGTATTTGAGGTTTTATTAATTCTTGCCTGCCTGCAAAATGTGCTGTTCACTTGCATGACTGCAAGAAACTGCTTCAGTGTTTAACAAGAAAAACAAAAATCTGTGCTTATTGGAAGGAGGGCGGGAATGAGGTAAAGTGGTACATTCTATTGTGACTTTTTAATTGAAAACAAAAGGATCCTTTGCTGTACATATCACAGATGATGAACTTTGCAAGACAGAGTTTCTGGTATTGACAAGAAGGTAGACAAAACAGAGCAACTTACATGATCTACAAACTCACATCAAGTGGAACGATTCCTTTCAATGCTTAATTAGATTATGTGGAATCGTTACAATTTTGAATGCTTACTTCCAATACGCATCAGGTGGAAACTATATCTTAATTCATACTTCTATTTTAGCACTGTGTATTTGTCTTATGTTTATTTGTACCTGAATTTACTTAATATGCTAATTCTGGAATTTGACAGAGAAGTGTGTGACAGGTGAGCTTGGTGCTGGGGCTTGTCTTGTTGCACATTGCTGGAGATAGAGAGCTTTCCCGTTGCTGGGTGAGTGCAATGAAGAGCTGCACATCTACTGCTGATGGAAGAGCCAGAGAGGAATCCAGATTTCTTTCCAGTGACTTTGAGATAACAGGAGTGAAGTGCAGAAATGTTTAATTTCAAATGAATGTACGAGGAGAACAAATCTGAGTAATGCAGTGCACGTGGGTTTTCTCATAGTCACGCTGATGATAACATTCTTCCTTATGGGCGGGAGCTAAAGGCAAAGCATTCATACAAAGAGGCTCTGTTTTGAATGGATTAGAAGTTGAAATCTGTTCTTCATGTGCAGCAGAGCTGAGGGGTGAGTCACTGTGGTCCAACACTAACAGCTTATTCCAATAAGGCACGCTGTTACATTTTAAAGCTCCCCCTCTGCTCGACTTAAGTCTCCATCATTGTTTTTTCTCTGTTCTTCTGCTCTGTGGATTCATGTCAGTTTCAAAGAAACAACCCATACTGTGACTTTAAAGAAGAAATCCAATAATGATTTGCTTGTTTGGTTAACCCACCTCACCCACACCTTGCAACAGTTGTTAACAAACTAAAGTTATTGAAGCAATTATCTTGCTCTGCAGTGGTCTATAAAAAGAAGCCTAGTACTTGTGGGTGGTGTTGGTAGAGAATATTTGCTTGTTCTTAATAAAAGTCTTGGATTATTCCTATAACTTTGGTTAGCATATGTGTTAAACATTTTTGGCTTGCCCTTACAAGATAGAATGGGGTAACAGGAAAAAAAAAATAACAAGTTTAAAATACCACAGGATCAATTGTTTCTGTTGTCTCTCTGTTGTGAGAAGGGTAAAGCAGAGCTGGGTGTCTGTATGAAAACAATGAGTGATGCTGGTTCCCCAGGGCTGTGCAGGGTTCTGTATGCAGCTACTGTGCATCTTTTCCTTCAAGCACAGGTGATAGAGGGCACACTGCTGTGCTGGGGGTAGCAAAGCACCTGTGCCTCCCTACCTCTGGAGGGTGCCCTGCAGCTCTGTTACCATGACTGGGGTGCCCAAGGCAGTGCCATGTAGGGCAGAGAGGGAGGGGAATCATTTTAGGTGCAGCAGTGCTTATGAGAAGTTTGACTGTTCAGATGTCCTGGCACAAAAGGCCCTGACAAGGGAAAATGGTTTCAAACTAAAAGAGAGACTTAGGCTGGAGAGGAGGAAAGAGGATTTTACAATAAGGGTGGTGAGGCACTGGCACAGGTTGCCCAGAGAGGTGGTGGGTGCCTGATCTTCGGAGACGCCCAAGATCAGGCTGGACTGTGCTCTGATGGAGCTGTGGGTGTCCCTGTTCATTGCAGGGGGGTTGGACTAGGTGGCCTTTAAAGGTCCCTTCCACCTCAAACAATTCTGTGAATCTCTGCTCTTCCGGATGTGGTCATTAGCTCAAAGCAGTGAGTGAATGGCTCTGGAGTTCAGTGGTGCCGAGTCACGTACCTCCTCCTTCTATAAGGTTTTGTCTGTGTGTACTTCTGATGTTGGGGCTGCACTGGTGACAGCATCCTATTGTAGGTTCAGTGCTTTTACCTTCACTGATATGGAGAGTGACATCCTTCATTCCTACTGAGACTGAACTGGTCTAACCTTACCATGCTAAATTTGTCTAATAGTATGTGGTTTGCTTTGATGTATCTTTATAACTGTTGCTTCCCTTTCTGAAGAAATAGCATTACTCTGTTAATAGTGCATCCCTGTATTTACTTGGCACCAGTGGAGCAGCACAATAAATGCAGTCCTTTAGGAAACGCATCTTTGCAGCTGTCTAACCTTTCTATTCACCATCTAACAGTATACAAATAAACCTGGGGCTGTGCGAGTCACCATCACGAGACGCAGCACAAAACATACAGTCTAAGAAGTGAATGGATGAGCTGCGAAAATAGTAGCTGAATTTAAGCCATCAAACTGGTGTTTCAGGAGGAGACTTTAAAGCACTTCTTTGGAGATTGAAGTGAATTGTTGTAGGTTGTAATGCCTGTGACCTTTAGATGTTTTTGACAGTAAAGCATAACCTGTTGTCGTGAAGAAAATTCCCATTGCAAAGGGACACCTCTTCCATTACTCAGTCCTTTGGTGCTTATGGGTAAGTCATATTGTTTGGAAAAGTTAGTACGATTACAGCATGAGGATGCCCTCTGCTTTAATTCAGTCTCCTGACCTGAGTTCAAACCTATCACACACTGTAGCAGCTGCAAATAATTCCTTTGTAAAGATTGTCAGAAGTGAAATGAGGTTAAGTCAAAACCCCACAGCTCTGCAGAACGTATGACTAACGCATGTGAAGGGGTGATTGGCAATTGCCAGCTGGAAGTGTCACTTTTAAATTGTCCTTGGAAGAGTTGTCATCCTCAATCAAAGTTTCAGCTCAATGACAGGGAAATCAGAGAAGTGCCTATGAAAGCTGATCTCAACTTGAAAATGCCCATCAAGAGGGTAAGAATTTGTGAAGATAATTTAAGAAATACTAACACTTAACTTTCTCTCTGCACCAATGTTAATGTATAATGCTGTGAGCTACTTCCACACTCATTATCTTCTGACTTAGCCTCATTTGGCTGATTTTTAAAAATATTCAGGGAGCTGGCATGTAGGTGACTAGTAAGATTGACAAAGCGTGGGAAAGGCTGAACAAGTGGGTCTGCCCAGCTCATCAGTGGGATGTGAGTCTTCAGCCTGATGGGATAGTAGGGCTTGTCAGAGGAAAACAGGTTCTTAGCTTCTAGCCAAAATGTTGGTGAAAATAAGTCTCAGTCATCTCTGAGGCTGTTTGTTATTTTTTTTGTAAGACTTCTTGTTTTTGGGCAGATGCTTTTCTTGGCTCAGATGCGGTCAGTGCTCTCTTGGAATGCAGTTTTCATTCTCAAATACAGTTTTGAAATTCAGTGGGTTAAAATAAGGTGTCTTTAAAGGACCAAGCATGCAGTGTATGCAGAGCACTTGTGTTCTCCAAGTGGAGGTCTTAACTGGGACTTCACATAAGTGTTGCTTCCAGTCCTCTAAGCAGATTAACCACTGATAGATTTAAATAAAATATCACTGCTTCTTGTCTTTGTCAAAAGTAGATATTCAGAGATGTGAATCTTGCCTATAGTGGGGTAGGGGAGTGCCTCTGTGTAATTATATCACTGCAGTTGCTCTGGTGCTTGGTTTTCTGAAATCATTGTCTTTATTGCCTTGGTTTTGCTTGAATTAATCCTCCACCTTTATCTCCAAAACCATGGGAAAACACACCAGCCACAACGAATTACCTGTGAGCTGAATTTCAAAAGCTACTAACAGATGGGGCCAGTGGAAAAAAAAAANCCTCTATTTACACTATTGTTCAGAACTGTTTTATTAAACTTGGTTGGTAAACATCACACTTTTACAATTACCACATGAAAAATTTCACATTGAATTTGTCCTGGTAACTTTTGTTTGAATCGATTACCAGTTATTTTTCTGACTGATCTGCTTAGAGTAAAGGTGTTAGAGCCATACCTCTTCAGAAGTTCTTTTCTGGGATATATAATAACGCAAGCCTTGATTTGATGTAATAATAGCATCTCATAGAGAATGGTAAAACAATTCTTAGCACTTGTCTAGTGTTCAAGTTCTTCTAAACAAAATAAAAGCTTAAATGAATCCAAAGCAATCCTATGAGAACCTTCCATGTTTGCATTTTGCAGTAGTGCAGAATGAGGATACCGTTCACTTGCCACAAGCTGGGCAGCAAGGAAGTGGTAAAGTGGGAATTCAAATCTGAAGCTCCTGGCTCTCAGTCCTGCACTCAGCCCACTGGATATCACCTATCTCTTCTGAACAAACCTCCAAAATGACAGTATCTTACACACCATCTGTTATGCAAACTTCCTCGGGGAACTTCAAGACTCTCTTCTACATTTCAAGCTTTTGAAAACTGTATTTTAAAAAAAAAAAAAAAAAAGCTAAAACCAACCCGCCACAACGAATTACCTGTGAGCTGAATTTCAAAAGCTACTAACAGATGGGGCCAAAAAAAAAAAAAAAAGAGTCCTTATTTAAAAACAAACAACAAAACACAAAAAGCATTTACAGAGATCAGTTTTACTGGTGTAGCAGCTGTGAAAGTTTTAGTCATTAAAAGAAAGGGGAAACTTTGGGGTAGGAAATTTAACATTGACTTATCTGTTTTTTTGTGTATTTTTTGACTAGTAATACAGAACGCTCAAGGAAAAATCAGAACTTCTTTGCTGCTCTTTTTCTGCGTATGGGTAGAATAATTAGAAATGTCCTGGTGCAGTAGGCCCAACCACTTTTACAAGCTTCTCTGCAAGGTATCTTTCAAACTTAAATTTAACTTGACACCTTTCTCAGTGACCATTAATTCAGTTTGTAAGAGACTCTGGAAACCTTTGATATTGATATTGTGTTGCTGCAATTACTGCCTACGGTCCTGCGGCCATACTGAAATAAAAAGACCCGCATACCTTGCTTTCAAGTCAATCCCTTAGAGGCTCAATCAGTTTGATTTCTGAAACCTGCACTTGGCAGTGAAGCTGATTAAATTCTGCTGGTATCAAGGCTGTGCACACTGAGTTCAAAACCAGGGTGCAATGTCGTGTTCTTATAGTGGAGGTCATTATACCAAATTTTGATGTTCTAGAATCCATGTTTTAAAAAGAAATCTTCAAAGGATATGAGAGGATATATGCAGAGCAGGGCAGTAAATGAGCTCAAAAGCAGTAGATCAAGAGCTATAGTACACAGACTTTTCACTCGTGATGGGTTACTTCTCTAAGCATGTTTCTTGCAGTTGTAGTAGAAGTTGTGGATAGGAAAGTCATTCAAGCATCAAGTCAAGGCAGAGACCAAGTGCATTAGAAAATGAATGCCTACACTTGGATGCAAACTTCTGTCCATTCTTACAGTTTAAGGAAATAAAGTAAATTACTCCAGAGCTAATTCATCGTTATTAGAACCCATGCTCAGTACTGTAGGTTACAAATGCTCATTGTTTTGAGAGACTAACACTGCATCCAGTTTTAAGCTGAATGATGGTAAAGGCTAAAGATTGTAAGCACTGATTCAGTGCAAGTTTACAGGACAGTCATGGATCTTTCTGACTTTAAGATCATCTGCATTAGCTTTTATATGACACATTCAGGCTCGTCTAGATTGTAACTGAAAAATTTATATCAGGAGAACCAACTCCTCCGTTTCCAGTGCTGCTGAATTGCCTGTTCCACCCTTCCATTACACTAGACTGTCTAGAAGTGTCCTAGATTACTGTTATTATTTTGGTTATAAAAGCAACACTTCTTTTTACCCCCAATTGCTCTCATAAATTATATTAGGAAATGCCTATCAATTAGTAAAGAAGCAACATATAGTTGGAAATGAAAGGGAGAGAACTGTTAAAAATAGTCCCCTCCTCAGAAATTGCAACACGCTTCTCCAAGATGTGCAGTCGAGGCGTTGAGCCATGCAGCAATAAGAGCTGTGTAAACAGGGAAGAGACACTTTACCACTTTGTTAGTGAAGTTAATATGGAAAATGGCAAACCCAAAGTAATACACCTCAAGATACTCTGATACAGTGTGACTTCTTGTGAGATTTTAATAATTCCTAGTAATTCCTGGGTCATGAGGGAAAACTTGGACTAGTGAGTTTTGTCAGTTTACTTCATCTTTTTGGGGGTATTTTCTCATCAATTCAGGAGTCATACTTGCCTTACAACAGACATGCAGAACTAATGCCCAGAGACTTTACTCTTGAGTGAATCAAGAGCAGCTCTGAGAACGAAGAGCACTAGGCTGTCTTTCCATAGTGTTGGCTGGTGAAAATCCTTGTGACCGTATGTATAGGTGCTGTGTTGCACTGACATTCTAATGATTGACCTCGTGGCAGAAGCATATTTCCCACCACGGTGTCTTTAAACACATATGAATAGATATCTATCGAAAAATGAATGGTATTCTTAAAGGTGCTTGTATAACTGAGGGTATCTGCTTGTAAGCCACTTATTACTGTCAGTAGGAAAGACAAAATGCTTTCCTGTCATCAAAAAAATTTAATAATTTGATATCCGGTATGTGGGTGGGGGAAATGTTAGAAAAGAAATACAGAACTCAAGAATTCTTCAAAAATTATTTGGAGTAAATTATAAAAGAAAAACTTAAAACTAATGGTAAAAATGAAGAGTTTTTTTCAAATACTTTACCTCAGAAGTATGTAGAAGTAATTAATATCCTGACCTCAGATAGTTGAAGAGAACAGGAAAGGGGCAGGCTGTTAGATGAGGGGGAGGAATTGCAGTGGTCACTGGAGATGAACTGTTCAGAGGGGCAAAAACTGAAAGTGTAACAGTGTGGTCCTGTAAAGTGGAAGTAACTCAAGCACTTGCAGATGGGTTCACTATTTAGGGCTGCCTGAATGAGAGGCCCTGCAGATAGAAGGTGGGCCAGATTTAGCCATAACACCTATACATTTTCTACTCTAAGCTCTGTTGTGAAAATTGTTGGTCTCCTTCATCTGAGCCTACAGCTTCTTTCCATGAAATTAATGGAGCAGCCTCAGTGGTGCTGAAGTTGAGAATATGCAAAGTTGCTAAAACTCATGGAGGAGGGAATTTCCCACCGCTAGAGGGATGTAGTAGTTATCAGAATCCTTTTTTTAGGGCTATGAGTAAATGAAACAGTGCTCTTTCTGAGCAAAGGTGATATAGATCCTAACTAAAAGGTATGCTAACAACACGGAAGCTTAACCACATGGCTGTGTGCAACCAGTGAGAGGCGTCCTCAGTTTCCCTGAAGTAATCTAAGAGAGGGAAGAAAAAACAAGTATGAGACATTATTTGAAGCGTAAGAAAATGTGTTAGAGAAATGTTTTTACTGTGGAAAAACAGACTTGCATCTCATGCTATTGCTTTGCAGAAATTGAAAGAAAAGGCATTTCTTGTATAGCTATGTATTTACTTTCTAAAGAAACCAGATCCCGTTCAATCTCAGTCCTTTTGTAATTTGAAATCTCTTGCTGATGCAGGTTGACCTTTTTGCTCTAGAATTTAAAATCAAAATGCAGCTCTTCTCTGTTGACACAGATATAGCCCGGAAGGAATGATAAGGTACACAGAAATAATAGCATCGTTTGCGTGCAATTCTACATAAGAAATATAAGGTCAAAGCAGCATCTAAATCCAGTTCTTGGCTGAGAGATGTCTGTACTTTAGGCAAATACGACATTAGGTGCTTAAGGTTCAGATTGCCTCATTTTTATTTTATTTTTAATTCTACAAAGTAAAAAGATGTAAAAAAAAAAAAAAAAATGCCAAATTTTCTAAGTGCAACATAATATATCTGGGTTCTTGGATGGAGGCAGCCAGAAGCCATGTTTGCAGAGTGCTATTTGAGACTTCCAGTTGTTATCTACAGCATGTTTAAACAATCCCCCTCCCCTTGAAATCTTTTGATTTCAAGTAATGACTAACACTGATGTCAGTGCTAAACAGATATGAAAAATATTTTCAAACCTGTGGGTGTGTAGGAGGGTTATAGTGTCTCTTACTCATGTTCTTGATAACTGATAATTGCTTATACACCTTTTCCATAACCTTGCTGTGTGGTGACTTGGGCACAGCCCTGTATGAACACTCATATTGATTGAGGACCACAAGCAGAGGAACCCAGCACTGGGGATCTGGCTGATTTAAAGTTTATGCACTCTTGAAATGTGAAGTATCACACCCTATTCCAAACCTGTAGCTTCAGTTCTTTGAATTCTGTGCACGTCTGAATGTGTAGGTGAAAAGATTGCTGTCTCAGAGCTGATTAGTATCTTTACATCTGTGTTTTCCCTGTAAAAATATGCTCAGGATTTCCTATGTAAAACATCCCAGTTAACTTTTTTAAACTTCGTTAATGGGAGTGAATAAGATGACTGTTGTGGGTGGCCTTATGACTTCTCTCCGGCTTCACTGCTGCAGTGTGCTGGGGAAATGCACAGGCTCATGCCAGTGTTGGCATTGCAGCTAGTGAACTAAGGAATTATTACTAAATGGATGTGGGAGGAAACTTTCATCTTGTGAAATGTCTGATCTTTTTTTATTTTATTTTCACTTCAGTAGTAAATGTTAAGATGTTGTGGTGTATGCATATGCTTTTTTTGTAAACACAATTTCCATTTAATGAATTTAAGCTGTAGGAGTTGACTATTGTTGTCTATACAACTTATTTCAATATTTTTTTTGTTTAATGGTTATTTACTGAGCTATGGATCAACCATGTCCTTAGCTATTGGCAGGGCTTCTTATTCTCCCGTGCTTTTTCTATGGATCATTCTGGACTAACTCTGCAAACTATATGTAGGCAATGTGTACTGAGTGCTTTAGATTAGCACAAAATCAATTAGGGCAAGCTGAGGAGTCAAGTAAGTGAAGAGCCAAGCCTATGGTGATAGGTTTGCTGCCCTCTACTGTACTGCTGTCACTGAGCAATGGGAAATACCTAATTCAATCCCACAGAATGTGTTCTGGAGATCAAATACAAACAGAATGGCCAACGTTGCAGTGATTTAACATGAACAGGTAAGTGATCAATCGGTTCTGAGATATATGAACGGGGAAAAAAGGTTTAGGGATTCCTTGTACTGTGCAGAATTGGACCTGTGAAGAATGACTGTGGTCTTCTCCAGAAGCTTTGCTGCTTACGATTGATCTATAGGCAAGATGCTGAAGAAATTCTCAGTTGTGCTAAGCTGTGCTGGACCAGTTGTATAAAAGCTGGTATCAGAAAGTGATAAATGAAGATAATTTTTTTTTCTGATTGTCACTAAGCTGTTTAGCTTTTGGCTTAAGTATATGTAATTAAGGAGCAGAAAAGGTGATAGGACAAGGGGGAATAGTTTAAACTGAAAGAGAGGAGATTTAGGTTAAATAACGGGGAATTTATCATTCGGAGAGTGCTGAGACCCTGGCACTGCTACCCAGAGAGGTTGTGGGTACCCCATCCCCTGAAGTGTTCAAGGCCAGGTTGGATGGTGCCTTGGGCAGCCTGAGCTGGTGGTTGGCAGCCCTGTCCATGACAGGGGGTTGGAACTAGATGATCTTTGAGGTCACTTCCAACTCAAGCCTTTTTATGTTCCTGTGATTCTATAATACAACAGCAAATGCTTACTTCAAGCATTGAAGTATTTCAGGGCTACATCAGGACTGGAGACATGTTTTAGGGCATTTTATGAACTCTTAATAAAAAAAAAGGATCTGTGAAGGTATACCTCTTTCCAGTGATATTTTTGTTTTTGCCTAGTTTTACAGTTGTTTTTTTTTTTTTTTTTTTCCTCTATTTACACTATTGTTCAGAACTGTTTTATTAAACTTGGTTGGTAAACATCACACTTTTACAATTACCACATGAAAAATTTCACATTGAATTTGTCCTGGTAACTTTTGTTTGAATCGATTACCAGTTATTTTTCTGACTGATCTGCTTAGAGTAAAGGTGTTAGAGCCATACCTCTTCAGAAGTTCTTTTCTGGGATATATAATAACGCAAGCCTTGATTTGATGTAATAATAGCATCTCATAGAGAATGGTAAAACAATTCTTAGCACTTGTCTAGTGTTCAAGTTCTTCTAAACAAAATAAAAGCTTAAATGAATCCAAAGCAATCCTATGAGAACCTTCCATGTTTGCATTTTGCAGTAGTGCAGAATGAGGATACCGTTCACTTGCCACAAGCTGGGCAGCAAGGAAGTGGTAAAGTGGGAATTCAAATCTGAAGCTCCTGGCTCTCAGTCCTGCACTCAGCCCACTGGATATCACCTATCTCTTCTGAACAAACCTCCAAAATGACAGTATCTTACACACCATCTGTTATGCAAACTTCCTCGGGGAACTTCAAGACTCTCTTCTACATTTCAAGCTTTTGAAAACTGTATTTTAAAAAAAAAAAAAAAAGCTAAAACCAACCCAAAATATGTAAAAAGTTATTCATCTATTCTTGTGGTGTGTTGGCTTGGGTGTCAGTAGCCTTTCAGTACTGAGAAGAATAAAAGGCATCTCCCTCAGAATGCTTCCGGTTTTCATCTTTGTTAGGCAAAATGTTTTTCTTTTCTATGATGAAAACAAAAGGGAAAACACTGCCAAATTAATCATACCCATCTTCCAGTTGTCTCTGTCACGCTCCTTTTGATTCAGTGACTTGCCAGAATTTACCCATTGGCACAACAGTTATTTTTAGACATGTTGTTAGATTTCAAGGAAAGTTCACTGGTGCATACAAATTATTCATTTAAGCACTGATTTGAAAATAATAATACGTATCTCTAACAGTGTGTCAGAAAAGCATAAAATGTAGTCATTCTGGAAGCAGTGATTGTAGGCAAAAATTTATTGGAAGATCATTCTGCTTTGAATGACACCAGCAAATACAAACCACAAATAGAGCAGGAATCAAAGTGCCCTTTCCACACTGGCATGTGGATGTTCCCTCCAAACACCAGCTTGCCCACAGCTGTGACAACACTGTGCTCAGTAACAGAAAGCACTTACCTCACTGCAGCATTTTAGCACTGTTGTCCCAGAGCCCATCAGCACAGGGAAGGCAGCTCGCATGCTGGGGTGAGGGTCAGGATGTTGGTGATGGCTGCTAGGTCACTGCCAAGACACAGGCAATCTAATCCCTCATCTGTAGCCTATCCTACAAGTGCTAGTGTTTACAAGAAGAAGCCTCATTGCTTTAATACTTTCCACGGTGCAGCATCAGATGATGTCCACTTAATGAACTCAGTTTTCCTGTCCTTTGGTTCTCTATTTATGGCCTTACCACCATGTCTTTCATGTATGATGCTCCTGCATCAATGCAATGGTGATGCCTTCATGTTTTAGAAAAAGTTCTGTATCCACCCAGCTTAACTCACTAGCGTATCGCCTGTTCTAGTTCTCTCCTTTCTCATCACATCAGTTATAAGCTGCTCAGCTGTCTAATGCCTGGATTTTTATCCTACCTCATTTATCAATACTCTCATGTTCACAAGGTACTGGCTTGCCCTTGGTTCTCTTGAATTGCCCCTCGTGCATGAAACATTCTCTTTAATCTGTTTCAAAGTCGCTTCTCTCCTTTACCAGGCCCTTTTGGTAGAGACTTGAGCGAAGCTATACTGAGCCCGTATCTACTGCTTCTAGGAAAGTCTGAGGGATTGCAGAGGGAGAAATGAGATGGTGAGATGCCATACGTCACAAATGTTTTGTGACAGTGTAGAGTCTCATGGAAATACAATGTCCATGGCAATGGACATTGCTTCTCTGATCCCTCCTATTTACTTGGTATGGCTCATTTAGGTTTATGAGATGTCTGTCTGGTGTTCTAAGATCTCCCAGGTGAGCAGTTTTGGGAGAACTGGAAGCTGTATGGTCTAAGAATATGGCACTGCACAAAGCTAATACGCCATGCTTCTCACTAGGGCAAAGCAAGCAAAGATATTTCCCAAGGATTGTAATCTGTCTTGGCCAGAAATTGTCAGCTATATTTACACAGCGTGTAGAGCAAGAGGGACTGGGAGTGCATCTTAAGTGGCTTCAACTTTACACCTGCAAGTTACTGTCTACATGAGGTACCTTCAACTCTGTTGCAAGAATTTGTTAGTGTTCTCCAGTTTCATAGTGGAAAATTTGCTCTGAACATACTTGACACCTAAATATCATTCAGTCCTTGGGGACTATCAGATGGTGACTGTTTGCATAATGTTTGGACAACATGCTACATAGTAAATGAACTAAAAAATTGATATTCAATAGAATACACAAGGCAGGGCAGATGGATTGTTAAAGGGGTTGGGCTGTGCATATGTGCTTCAGTCTCTGCTGTCAGTAACTGCTTTAATGTGCCACTTACTGAGTGGCTGCTGATTAAAATATATACTGGCTAACATTAATCCAGGGATTTTTTTTGTCCAGTCTTTTTTTGTTGTTGTTGCCAAAAGACATAAAACAAAACACTTCTGCACCCAACCGAAAACATTTGGAAGGCTGTTCTAACATGTTTGCTGGGACTCAGTCCCCTAGAGCAAGGTGTTGTCTGTCTATTCTGTATATTCACACCCAGAATTGTGGGATGAGACAGGAGATGTCTGATATTAAGCTGCTGGTCTGTCTTCTCCCTAGCCAAAAAACTAATGGTAGGGGAAAAATCCTCTCTTGAGGACTGGTGATCTGAGGATCCTGTGATTAAAAGCTGTAATTTGTACAGGAGAGAAAATTAATTAGGAGGTGTGCTTGAGTAGCTAAAAAGCAAGACAGAGTTTCTGTGAAGTGGGTGGGATGACAACGCCTTGTGCCTGGCCCTTGGAAAAGAAGTTCATGGGTTGCCGTGCTCTTTGTGTGCCTGGTCTACAAAAGCATGTATCCCGACACTGTTGTAGTATGGAGATGATCTGAATTTTTTAAAAATAAAATTGTTGGTTCTGAGAATAATAATTCCAATTTGCTTCTCACTGCTATTGTGTTCTTTAGGAAGACACTGCAGGTATGAAATGGCTTGCTGACAGATTGCAGTTGGCCTGAGGGGATCATTAGTGTACTTTCCTTTGGGCTATTGAGCACATGCTCTGTCTTTAGGAAATGATGCTGTCCCCTGATCAAAGGAAGGTGTGCCTTACAAGTGTGATCCAGGAAAAAACAAGCAATTGACAGAAGTCGTGCACCTTGCAAAGTCCATGGTAGCATGAACTGGTGATTTTTTTTGTTTGTTTGCAGTGGCTTGAAATCTTTCTCTCAGTTTGATCTCTTAAGCTCTTCTTCAGTAAGCTACAAGCTTACTGAAGTGGCTGTGCGTTGAAATTCTTGGCATTTCCAGAAAAGAATGTAGTGAATTTGGCTACATGGAAGCATTTAGCTTCCCATTTTAAATGAATTAAATCTGATGTGTATTTAGAGTGGCATTTCAAAAGCAAAGCTGAGTCCTTAAGGTTATTACGTAGGAGCCTGTGTTCCCACCTGGATCTCTGTGCTTGGTGATAGTATTCAAGCCCATTCAAAATGATGCAAATGCAGCGCAGCTGGAACAGCCATGCCTTTCTGAGTGCTGCTGCTGCCAAAACTATAATCCACAGGATTGTTCAGGAATGCTGGCGTAGGAAATACTTGATTTTCCATTTCCAGCAAAAGTATTTTCATTTTCTCATATATGAGACTGCCTTTAAACACAGTTTCATACGAGCCCTCTCTTTCCTCAGACAGCAGTGGCTCCTTTGTCCTGGTAAGGGACTCATAAGGGTAAAACTCACTCCCGTTTTATTGAGTTAGACCTACTAGCATGGAGAGGGGATGCTCTTACTCTCATATAAAAGGAAAATGATGGTTTCTGAGTTGAAATTTGATGGAAATCACATTGCATGATTATTGTGGAAGTTTTGTTTCACTTTATATCTTTGTATTAGAGATTTTAATCCATGGAAAGTATTTAAACAGAAAACACTGTAGAAAAGTCTTCCGAAAATCCCATTAAGTGTTATTTGGCAGCCATTCTTAGAATGCTGAAAGACCAAATACACAGAATGCACTGGGTTACTTACACTTACTGACAAATACTGTCTAATACGGTTTTTATAAAAAGAATTCAAATGTAATATTAAACTACATTAAAGAAATATCATTAAGCTTGCAAAATTAAGCAATCAAACACAAAGTTGTCAGTGCAACCCTGATTCAGGCCCCACGTGTATATGCATTATGATGCAGTCTTTAATTACATGATCACATACTATGTATTTTTTTCTTCCTGCTTCACTCAGTGAGCAGGATGAATAGCCCTCGCTAAATGAGCAGCTATTCGGTACTGTGTTTTCCCCATTGTTCAGTGTGGGCTCCCATGCTTTATTTATGTCGCGCTATTCAAACTTGGCTCTGAAAATGAAATTTGTGTCTCCTCATGGGCTTTTTAACAGCAGTTACCAGTGCAGGATCTGAGAGCTCCACAAGTGTTGATGTCAACTTTCATCTTACAGGTTTGTTTTGAAGATAAGGACTGAGAGAAACTTAGGGAAGTGGAAGGAAAATGTATAAGGGCCAAAGGTCTTCTACCAACTTGGGTCACTCAATTTAAGACCTTTAGCATCTGATTCTTTCATGCCAATATTGCACTCTAACTGTTTAAGTGTAGTTTCTCTAAACTAAGGACCTGTGACTGTGTCCCTGCTGTACTGCCCATCTGATGGCATTGTTCTGTTGCCTTGGTTATGAGACTGTCCTTTCTCTTCCCACTCCCTTCGGTCTAATTTAGCGTGATCCTGTGTACTGCCTTTACTGACTAACCTCAGTATGTGTGTTGGGCAGTTCTGTGCGGATGCATATGACATGGATATAAGTAGATAAAGATGGAGTGCATTTAGTGAGAATGAGATTGCGCAGTTTTTTCAGTTCTAAAGTAGAACTTTTTGTTGATCATGTTCTGCTTACGTTTCATCAAAACTCATAGACTTTCCGGCGTGGATAGACTTTCATAAGGGTAATATAAAGAATATCTTCCCCTATTACATCCCTATTGGCTTTCAAATGTTTAGCACTTGCTGGGCTTGGAAACAAAAGTTTAGCTGTGAAGGAGATGATGGTGCAGTGTAGACAGTGTTTGACCTTTATTTTTTGGACACTGGGATGTCTTCCTCTAACAAATTTTGGTTAAGGTGGAGGTCTTGCTAGAGAGCTACTGAACCTGCTTGTCGGGAGAAGAGTCAAGAGTGCAGAGGGCACAGGAGAGGGTATAGATGATCACAGCACCTCTGACAAGCTTGGTTGATTCCAACAGAATCTGCTAGGCAGACCAGTGGGATCACGGGAATTGTTCAAAGGGACCAGATAAGACTGGGCTGTTTGCTTGCACTCTGTCATTTAGTTACTGCACCTGTGCTTGGGCTGGTGTAGTTCTTTGCTGAGTTTAGTTGTTCAGTGGCAGAGTGCAGTACGCAACTCATTTCCATTCTGTTTTACCTAGGTTGTTGAGGATTGCTTTAAGTGAAGTATTTTCACTATTATCCTAATATGAATCTGAATTTTCATTGAGAAGTAGAGTTAACGATAGGAAAGAATACTTAAGCAGATCTCAAAACTTTGGGGCTAACAGAAGAAAACCTATGTGTGTTTCTTTACTATGTTGTTGAGAATAGCTGAATCAATTTTGCTAAACTATGTATTTCAAATCAGCTAAAGGCCAAGGCTTGTTATAGAAATAGTATTGTTTACAGTGGCTTACCATAGTGAGGGAAAAAGAAAACATGCTCATATAAGGGGAAGACATGGAATCTTAATGCATGGGTTTGCACCTTAGCAATTTAAAGGCCAAGTTTTCAGCTAGTGTAAATGGTAATGCTTACCTGGACTTTAAAGGTGGCATGTTGTTGGAGCAGCTGGCAATCTTGCAAATGTATTTCAGAACAATCTTTGTTAAAGTTAGAATGGAGGGGAAAAAAAAATACAGCTACAGTGCCACCTGTACCATCCCCCTCTGGACTCCTGTAGGAATACAGAAGTTGGCAGGATTGTCTCATGTCTATCGAGGATATGAAAGCGTCCCATTCTGTCCCAGAGCCAAGTAACAAAATTTGGGTATTTTAAGCACTTTCTTTCTGACTGGTGCAAATGCCCAGCTTGACTCCTTTCTCAATTTACTCTCTTATTTTGTTGTGCTTGCTGTATGTGTGTTTTTATTTATTCCGAGGGGTTGGAGTTCACATGTATTTTGAGGTATCATTGAATGAAATTTGTGTTAAGAGGTCTCTTTAGGTTCTTACCATATGGTGGTAAATACCATATAATATTCTGCACTTGTGCGATCTCATTGGTGGCTTTTGTGTGGTCTGAAATCAAGTGAGAAGCCAAGTAACAAAGGTTTTTAATTCATGTTTTGGTGAAAAATAAAAGGTTTTTCAGCTCTGTTAGCGATTTGTTTCTGTCAAGGTCTGCATGGATGGCAGTTCAGAGAAAAATGAAGTAAGGTGCGAGAAACAAACAGCAGGACTCCTATAGTGACTTTGTGTTGCTGTATTCATGTATCCTGAAAATGTAGGTGTGGACTGCTTGCAAAAAATCCTGTGTCTGGAAGCACACCGGCATTAATAATGTCACATTCTCGAAGGCAGGGGACTCCTGCCTCAGCTACCTCATTCTAGCCTGTGTGAAATGCCAGCTGTGAATTGTCATACCTGAAGTTCATAGATGAACCCTCTCCGAAAGAAATCTGATTTCCTGAATATATGTACAGACAGATTGGCAAATACCAGTTCTCCCAAAGCTGAAGTTACTGCTGAGTTGCATTTACAGATTCTTCAATGTTTCTTAACAAGTTCTTCAGGTGCAGAGGTTACCACTGAAGCCCAATGAGAACTGGCACAAGGACAGACAGATATTTCATTGACTGGGCAAAATAAGAACAACTGAAATGCACTGAAATTAGCCAGACATCAGGGGTTGATGTGGATTTTTTTTACTGTTATAATTAAACTGCTTAGGCAAAAGTGCTCACAAAGCCTTTTCATGGTTGTGAATTAAAAAAAAACAATAATAAAAAGTCTGATTGAAGCTTTGCATGTTTGTATTTTTATATGTGCTTCATTAAATCTTCTTGCAGTGACTTCAACATAAGCATGTAACCAAAGGGTTAGCTGGCCTCAGCCCATGGGTTGTGTGCAGGTGTCTGCAGGATGGACCTGCTGGAAGCTTGAAGCACTGGCTCTGCAGGTTTTGGGGCTCATTGAAGAAGCAGATGTGAGGACCAACTTGTTTTATACACCTGTTAACCTTGCTTGTGCACAGTGAACTGACTCCTAGGCTCATCTCTATGCCAGTTTCTTTTTGGAC
Source organism: Pavo muticus (assembly GCA_016647715.1). Lineage (NCBI taxonomy): Eukaryota > Metazoa > Chordata > Aves > Galliformes > Phasianidae > Pavo > Pavo muticus. Next base: position 1,549,586 of record JACDJE010000177.1, read on the forward strand.
ATGAAGGGAGTAATAGGGTAGGTATCTGTTGTTAAAGTACATTGGCTAATGCTCTCAGTGTGTTCTTGCTGTGGCTTCTACTTTGCTACAGGCAACAGCAGCTGAATAAATACCTGTTGGTTTGAATCTTAGTGGCCTTCTCTTTTAAATGCCTTCATTTCTAGGCTTCCTTGCACAACTGGCTTGTTTCCCCTCTGGTTTTCTGGAGCTCCCACTAGACATGGAAGTCACCTAGAAGGAAAGCTTCAATCGTGGAGTCAAAGATGGTTTGATGGATAGTGACTGGTATGTGTGGGAGTTCTCTCCTTACCTTACATCTGTCTAGCTATGTTTTGGAAAACACAGTGAGGAGTCCTCCCTTCAAAGCCAGTAGCAGCTAAGCAGCTTGGGCAGGGGTTACTTTAAACTGCCCTTCTCCATCTGCTGGCATGTTGCACTCAGCTCAGCTTTTGCACAAGGCAGAGGCGTCTGTTACAGCAGACAGTGAGAAGTCATTATAAGCTGTCGGCTTCAGCATGCTGTTCCACCCTGGCTCCCGATTGCACATCCTAATGGGCTGTGCAGTGGTAGGCTGCTTGTCACGCTCTGCACAGGCAAAGCTGCTGCATCTTGCCAGGAATTACATGTTGCGATGTATATTAGAAGCCTGTTACAAGAGCTGTGTGGGCTGCTGGCAAGAAAGGACAATGAAGACTTTCCTGGTAAAGTAAATGACTATCAAGGAATCTAATTTTTCAGAGAGTAGTTTGTGTGCTGTGTGATGTGCTCTCCGGCTACTTTGCCAAGTGCTTCTCTTTTTACTTAGTACTTGTTTGGGGAATGAGTAAAGAAAACAGTAGGAACTCGCTCTTACTTGTGGAGCAGGGCTTTGGGACGTTTCCTCTCTGTGTACTCACAGAAGTGAAGCAATCCACTTTCTGACAGCCATTATACTGGCCTGCTTCCTGGCACAACCAGTCTGCTAGTGGTAGCAACTGGCGGCAGGAAGCTTAGCTCTCTTGGTGTCTTGTGTTAGAAGTGAAGCATCTCTCATGGTATCTATCCAGAGGTGAGACTCATCAGACCCTTCTCTTAATTCTCTCAAACAGGTACTCTCCAGCTTGTCTAACTCGTATTTCTCCTTCAGGAAGTCCAGCTGTCCCTTATCTGCTGCTGAAGTCCCTCTGTAGTGTCCAACACTTATGGTTGAGCATCCTGCCTCCAGATGCTACCACCTGAAAGACTGGCTGGCCCTTTTCTCCCTGGGATTCTGAGGATTTGGGTAACTACCTTGTTTTAGCATCCCTGACAGCCTGTCTCTGACTGGGGGTTCTAATCTAGTTACACTACAATGCATTCCTTGTACCCAACTTAGGTTTAGTAGTGCTGGTGCAGTCAAGAACTTAGCAACAAGTCCAGAAGAGCATGCATGAATAGAAGCAGCTTTCAAATTTAGGTGGATGGCCAAGTAGTACAGCAGAGCTGTTCCCCTCAAAATGTCAGTGCCTGCCCTGTGAATGATAAAATGGGAAATCTCTCTGAGTTGTGCAACAAAAGATTAACAGAAGTACTGGCAAAATTAATGACTGAGTGACTGGCAGTGGCAGCAGAGAAGGCTGGTGTAGTGTGGCTCAGTAGGAATTTGTTTCTTGTAATGCAATGAGTTGTATTTTAGCAGATAACCAGAAATCCTTGACTTGACTGAAGAAGGCTTTCTGCCATGGTACTGTGTGAGGAACCTCTCTGCCCTCTCCAATGGGTATGGCTGGAGTGGTGGCAGGACTGGGACCCAGCAGGGATATGGGGGATTTGGGCAGTTTCCAAAAACCTTTGCAGTGACTGCTCAATTTCTGGCTGCAGCATGGGCCTTCTTGCTTGCAGAGGTTCCCCGGAGTCTAAAAATTGTACATAAAAAGGCAAAGAAATGTCTGAAGTTTTGTGTGTGGAGTTTTTGAACTTTTTTCACAGATAAATCATTCTTCATTCAGAAGATTGTTTAAAATGGTCTCAGTTAAGACAATTTTTTAAATCAAATGTTTACTGGGAGATTTTGCAGACTTGTGAGAAGAGCAGACTTCTGTAGGAATCATAGAGGGACAGCTCTTCATAAGCTTTTTGAAATAATTTATTAGCTTTTGAGTTTCTCTGGCTGGGATTATAATGGGTTAAACATTTTCAAAACACTCCTTTAAAACGCAATTGAGAGCCCTTAATGGATGATTAGTAAGACAGGTTGCTGCAATATCTTTCTTCGAACAATTGGATAAGAAGATGAAGTAAAAGAAACTTCTTGCATCTTGCCTACAGGATGACTGGCACTTGGTCTGGAACAGTTCTCTTTGAGTTTTGAGTACAGCTGAGTGTTCATGAGGGATAAACTTTGTTTACCTTTTTCTTTCACTATAGAAGTTGTAGAAGGAAGCAGGCATATTTGGGAGTTGGATGTTGGAGCTGTGCCGTTCTGAGAGGCACAGGTGTATGGTTGTCAGGAATGCCTATGAACCATGTATGGTGCCTGGTACTTGTGAGCTAGGGCCATGGTTTCTGTAGCATCAAGGCTGGGGACCTGGAAGGGAGCGTCTCTGAACCCCTTTGCAAGCCACGCCCTTCAGATTTCCTCTTCATGGAAACCAGGTGATCTGTGGTGTGGTGGAGGAACTGAACATCTAGGTTTTGCCCTAACCCTGAGCCTAGACAAGGTGTGGTATTCTCCCAGATGTTGGCTGTTCAAAACCGCTTCCAGTCTCCTGAGTTAGACACTGCTGTATGCCCCTGAGAGAAGGGAACCATGAAGATCAGAGGTGACATTGCTCTGTCCCTCTCTTATAGGGTGTTCTATCTCAAGGAGGTTGTTTTTATGAAGTCTCCTCCTCACTGAACAGATAACATAAACATGTTCCACATTTTTTTTTTAATTCTGGATGATTGTCCAGTGATTATAAGTAAGGATAATTCTGAATGAGCTCATGATAGGAAATATGTAGTTATTTATTTCTGCTTTTGTCTGTTGCAGTTATAGCTTTATTTTGTTTATGGTTGTTACTGTATATCAGTCTCTTTTTCAGTTAAATGTTTAGTAATCTTTTTATTGATCACTGAGATAAATCTGACAAGGATAAAATAAACAGAAGGCCAGGGAAGCCAGATGGTATCTTCATTCACAGTAGCATATAAATCCTCAGCACAAATCCACATCAGACCCATCTTCCACCTTAACAGTAGATATACATAGATATATAGTAGATATAGATATAGTAGATACAGATAGATATATAGTATATATATATCTGGTGGATAGGATGGTCTAATCCCGGAGCTAAAGATCATAATTCTGAGAAAACCTTTCAAATCCTTGTATCAGGCATCACCTACTAGCTTTTTTCACCCCTGTTAGTGTCAACAAATTATTATTACTTTTTCTGAAATCCTGATGAAAGAACAATTAAGCAAATTCAGGTAATGGGATTTCCCAAAGATAATCACATTCTGAAGAACTTGGCTACAGTCTCTGCTCTGTGAACTCTCACAGGGATGATTAGCATGTGGTAAAAGTTCCCTTGTGAGGTTTTGTTTTGTTCTTCATATACTGTTCTTTTATCTACTGCTTTATGATACAGCTCTGAACATCCCTTCCCACTGCCCCTTCTTGGTGTAAGCCTGCTCAGAGAACCAGAAGACAGGTACCATATCTGTGCTTGCTGTTCCTGGTGAGGCACTCTGGCCCGGTGGAACACATTGGTGTGCTGGTCTGATGAGCCTGAAAAGTGAACACAGAGGCCAATTCCCAAGGAAAAAGGACAGGGCACCATAAACTTTTGTTGGAGAGAAAGGGGATGAGAGAGAATAGGTGTCCCATCTCTAGTATTGATTAAAATGTGTCTATTGCCAGGGCTACATTTGTGCCATGTATCAGACTGTAATCTGCCTCTGATAAGACACTGAAAAGCCTAAAGCTTTTTATGGGTTTATTACCAACAATTTTATGGGTGCAGACCATAAAGAACACCAATATTATGTTTGTATTGAGACTAAATTTTATTTCCATGGAATGACATGCATCATCATGAAGTAGTTGATAATCTTTCTTGCGTTGGGCAGCAGAAGGAGCAAGCACAATAAAAATAAGGGACAGCAACATATTCCAGTTGTTACTCCCAAAATAAATGATCCAAGTTCTTTTTTAGCATCAAAACAGCACAAGGTTCTTCTATCTGCATACAAAGGAAAAGCTTTTCTTGCACTCAGCACACAATAAACTAAATTCTATATATCTTAAAACTGAGATCTGGAATTTTGAGATGGAGTGTGGGACCATGTTTGTGGTCTGCATGACAATCTTCATTCAAACACTTTACACTCCTCCTGCAATTGATGCAAGCTGCAGCTTTAATGGTAGCATTTGTTTACTATTTCTGAAAAGTTAACATTTTTTTCTTCAGAAAAAGGCCAGTGAATCAAGCTATTTGAATGCAATCAGTTAAAACCATCTCAGTTTACAGGCTGATGTGAAAGAAGATAAGTAATCACCAGAATATACATAATAAAAATCCTGTTCATAGTCCCTGCTTTAGAGAGTTTGTTGAGAAATAATTCCTGTCAGTCAAGAAGAGGTATGATTTTTTTTGACTGTAGGATGTAGAAATAATAGGATAGTAAGATGTAGAAATAATCATCCTCTGGGGTATGCCCTGACTGCCAGTATTCAAGACTGATAGAATGAAATATATCCTCTAATTGTGAGATTTGGTTGGCAGATGAGGAAAAGTGACTGGAAATGTTTCTCATCTTCCAATTCTGATTTATCTCTGCCACAGATTTGTTACATCATCCAGAACATGAACTGAGCAGTTAGCGTGAAACAAATATTCATATTGAATTTCTGTTTATTTGCAGTTAGGGGGATGTGTCTGAAAGATAACATTAACGTTATCACTTTTATTTTCAAAAGTTTAAAGCACTTGATTTAATTACTTTAAATATTTCTAAATCAGCTTCACTGTTGTCTTAGAGCTGTCTATTAACATTTACAAAAAATCAAATCTATGCTTCCAGAAATGGAAGTAGCCATAGAGGGAAAAAGTATACTTCACAGCCAACTCTGTAATTGCTTTCTCATTTAAAGGAGGAGCTGATGCATTGTTAGCTGTACACAAAGGTTTTGCCTTATTGTGATGTCCCATTTTTTTTGTTATCAAGGGGAGAGGGATTCTGTTTAATTTGCTGTCTCAGTTAAGTAATGTATGAATAATTGTGGATGATACTGTGATGCACTGTTTCTGTAGCAACCACCTCTGGTTTTTGTCTGCACTTTCATGTTTCTTTCCAAGAATTTTCTTGCAACAGTTTTGTTCTCAGAAGCACTACTTGAATTATTTTTATAATCTCCATTTGTGTGTTGTTTGAAAGCCATTAATGACCAAACAAGAAATTGTTGCATAAATTACCATAGTGCTGTGGCAGTTGTAGCTATCTTCAGTCACCTGTATGCTTTTTTTGTAGATGGATAACAGAGCCCGTTTCAAATACAAGTGGAATTTGGGTTGAACTGTTGTTATTGCTGTTTACTTTGCATTACATTCATGCACTGCTGCAGTATTTCCTAGGTATTTTAGTGCTCGATAAATGCTTGGAATAAAAACTATTTTTTTTTCAGTGGCAAATACTGAGTAATCAGGTATGAATTTGGGGCTAAAAATTGAGTGTTTGAGGCTGTTGTCCCTATAAAGTTTTTCTCTCTCAATGAAGACTTAGCATAATGTATTTGGAAAGTGGATAGATTTACCATTTGGAATTAAGGGGAGTAGTTGTTTCCTTAAATGATGTCAGGTATTTTAGCATGCTGTAGCTTATGAGGTATTAATGGAAACTAATACCTGCCTCTCTAAAACTGTCCTTAAAAATTAGGGGCACATTTAAAAAATGAACATACTCTCAATAGGGCTCATGGGCATCAGAGCTGTGATGCTTTGTGTTTTCCACCGTGGCAGATCTTTCAGACATTACACACTGAGGGGGTTGCTGCACCGGGCAGGTTAAATGCCAAGCAAGTATGTGCCCAGGGAAGCTGCTTAATTAGACCTGATCTGCTCAGTGCTTTCATCTTAATAAAGTTAGAAGCTTTTTGCTATTCTTATGTAATCTAACAAAACATCAATATTTTCAGTGACAAATGGGTCTTGATTACACGGTGAAGATTGATTACAGGTTTTAATTTTGCTGGACTCAAAGTTTGTATTAATGTCCCCCCTCTAATAATTGTTCAATTTACTCAAATCTACTCTAACTTTAGGCCTAGGATACTGGTGCTTCCTCTTCCTGGTGACAGTTAAATTCTTGTTGGTATCAGTTAAGCCATTTGGACAATGTGGTCTAGTGATCATGATGGATGGCTTTAATTTGATATTCTTAGACCATCTTTGATGTTGCTCCTGCACCAGTGAAAACTTGCCACAGAATTAAATTAACGCTGCATCTCTTTTGTGTTTGTATTCCAACAGCCTGAGGGCATGTAAGCCTGCATTAAAGAAAATAAACAACTTCTACCACAATACTGGTGTGGAGAAGAGGGAAAACTTTAACTCCCAATAGAAGTGACAATACTAATAGTCAAAGTCTCGTTTCTTATATATGCATCAGCTGTGTTTTTTGCTGGAGATTAAAAAAATACTGTAGTTCCATATGTTTGTTTATATTAACGAAAAAAGCAATTAGTCTTTTGAGAGAAATGCTTCCTATTTGTGCAGAGGGTCATAAAACATCCCATGTTACAAGGAATTGATGAAATAAAGGTGGGGGAAAAAGATATGAATAATGTTTTTATCTTGTGGCGTTCCTTTCTTTCATATGAGTGATTTGAAAACAGCCAATTTGTCCTGTCCTCTGAATTCTTCTTGAATTCTCTCTGTACTGGTCAGAAATAATCCATTAACTTTTCTCTCACTTGAGCGCATGTAAGTAAATGTGGCAGGATATCTATGTATCCTGAGGCTTTTTAGTCCAGTCTGAGGACTGCTACCAAGTTCAGTGAGAAGTTTTATTCTTCATTTGAAATTTAAAAAGAAAAAAAAGTCTCTTGGTACAGACTGTGACTTGAAATTACAGCAGCCCAAGATTGACTACTGAGTGATGATCGGCACTGGATTTCAGAACAGGCTTTTCTAGGAATTTTTCTGAGAATGTGCTGAGCAGGATTGTGTTGGTTTTGGCGTGGCCTGGTGGTACGCGGGAGGTGCTCGTGAAGAGTGGTGGATAAGCCTGCTGCTCTGCAGGAAACAGCAGGAAACATTTTTCTTAATTTCTTTCTTTGTCGTGATGCCTCTCTTCTCCCTTCTGCTTCCCTCTTCTGCTTTTTACAAAGCTGTTTTTCTTTTCCCACTGTGGTAGCTGTGCTCAGTGAGGACACAGAGACTCCCTGAGGCAGGAGACAAGCCATCACTGAGCTGCTTCTTGCTGTGCCTATAAAACATCTGCTGGCCAGTGAATCTATGCAGCCTGCACGTGGCCTTGGTGGTGAACTAATTGCATCTGTCCTGCTTGGTAAACTCTTACGTCCTTATCAGAAGGAGAACAGCTTATGTAGTTGTTGGCAACACAAACCCTTTCAGTTGAAAGGATCATGCATCCCTTTTGATACCCTTGGTAATTACTTAATCATCTTTACCTACCCCTCCTCTCACTCTGTTAATGTCTAATATCTGAAATTCCTAATACACAACAACAACAAAAAATCTCAAGGACTTAATAGGAAGCTATTTCACAATAAAATACCTTAATTAGGATACTCCACCCACCTCATTTTTGTCAAATTTCCATCAGCAAGTAATTGTGAAGATGAAAATGTTTGCCATGTTACACAGAGAAATGAACAAATGTTTCCACTTAGTGGAAGAAGGTAAGGCTGTTGATGTGGTCCATGTGGACTTCAGTAAAGCCTTTGACACTGTCCCCCACAATATCCTCATGGTAAAGCTGGCTGCCCAAGGTTTGGATGGGCATATGCTCTGCTGAGTGAAACACTGGCTGGATGGCCAGGCCCAAAGAGTTGTGGTCAATGGAGTTAAATCCAGTTGGTGGCCGGTCACGAGTGGTGTCCGCCAGGGCTCAGTACTGGGGCCACTCCTATTCAACATCTTTATTGTTGATCTTGATGAGGGGATTGAGTGCACCCTCAGTAAGTTTGCAGATGACAGCAAGTTGGGAGGGAGTGTTGGTCTGCCAGAGGGGAGAAAGGCACTACAGAGGGACCTGGATAGACTGGATTGACAGGCCAAGGTAAACTGTATGGGTTTCAATAGGGCCAAGTGTCGGGTCCTGCCTTTTGGTCACAACAACCCCAGGCAACCCTACAGGCTTGGGGAGGAGTGGCTGGAAAGCTGCCTGATGGAAAGGGACCTTGGTGTGCTGATGGGCAGTCGGCTGATTATGAGCCAGCAGTGTGCCCGGGTGGCCAAGAAAGCTGATGGCATTGTGGCTTGTATCAGGAATGGTGAGATGAGCAAGACTAGAGAAGTCATCCTGCCCCTGTACTCAGCACTAGTGAGGCCCCACATCAAGTACTGTGTTCAGTTTTGGGCATCTCAATACAGAAAGGACATTGAGGTGCTGGAGCAAGTCCAAAGAAGGGCAGCAAGGCTTGTGAAGGGCTTGGAAATATGCCCTATGAAGGAACTGGGGCTGTTTAGTCTGGGGAAGAGGAGGCTGAGGGGAGACCTTATTGCTCTCTTCCAATATCTGAAAGGTGATTGCAGCGAGAGTGGGGTTGGTCTCTTCTCACTGGTGACAGGTGACAGGACGAGGGGAAATGGCCTCAAGTTGCGCCAGGGGAGGTTTAAGTTGGATATCAGGACAAACTTCTTTACAGAAAGGGTTGTTAAGCACTGGAATAGGCTCCCCAGGGAGGTGGTTGAGTCACCATCCCTGGATGTGTTTAAAAACCATTTGGATGTGGTGCTCAGGGACAAGATTTAGAGGAGGGTTGTTAGAGTTAGGGTAGTATGGTTAGGTTGTGGTTGGACTTGATGATTTTGAAGGTCTTTTCCAACCTGAGCAATTCTATGATTCTGTGATTCAACCTTTCATGTTGAACCAGTTGGATTCTGTTTATAAGTAAAGATTTATGTAGTGGTGAAGGTGCATATTTGGTGGATAAAGATGCAGTTCCTCTGGAAGAAAAATCAAACTGAATAAAACCAATTACTACCTAATCCAAAGTCCGCTCAGATCAATGAGAGCCTTTCTGATGACTTGAATGGGCTTTGGATCAAGTCCTAGTGCGCAAACTACAAATACTGTAGCTCGGTCACTTTATTCAAGAAATGCACTGTGCTTGAGATGGTTCAATTTTCCACTAGCATATGCCCTTTTAAGATAGTTCCCCAAATAGTAACATACTCACTGACCCAAGTCAGGACTATTTTACTTTGTAAAGGCCACAAGATCTTTACTGACCTACTGGCACTTCCACCAATTCTGTTAGTTTGGTTTCTATGACTGGTCTTTGGTTCATTCAGTAGCTTCAGTATTCAGATCCATACTAGTAGAGAAAATAAACTGAGTTTTACACTATTGAAGTGAAGTAGTACTTAGAAGATTCAAAGATTTTTTTCAAATCTTAACCCTTTGGACACAGAAATGTGGAAGTGTGTTGCCTGGGCTGCTTTTTATTGCATACTTTGCCCATTTAACACCACTATCTGTGAGTTTATTTAAATGTGTTTCTGTATCCCATAAACATGTTGTGTTGTTACCTTTTCTTTTTAGATTATTTTATAATATGCCTGATAGACAAGTTATTGAAACGCTTTGCAGTTCAGAGTGCATATGGTCTCACTGGCAACACTGCCAGTGAGTAGACTCTTGTTAGAGCTGTTTTGTTTCATTACACACTGGAGAAGTTGTAGAAGGAAGTCGCTGAATATTTGTTTGTTTATCTGCTTAGAGGACATTTGATTCTCCTCTTCCACCTCCTTTTCCCTCAATAGAGCTAAGCTATCCTAGTGCTAAGGCACTGGGAATGTCACAGAATCACGGAATCGTAGGGGTTGGAAGGGACCTCCAGAGATCAAGTCCAACCCCCCTGCCAAAGCAGGTTCCCTACACCTGTCGCACAGGTGGGCGTCCAGGCGGGTCTTGAATATCTCCAGAGAAGGAGACTCCAAGACCTCCCTGGGGTTATGGTTTGTTTATGTCTGTAAATGGCTGGTTGGCATCCATGAAGATTAAATCCCTTTGACTTGGACACCTACCGATTTTAAAAGAAAACTGCACGAACTTGGTGTTCAAACACTTTCACTGCTTTTGCTGGTTTTAATCACTGTAAACCAAACAATCCTGATGCTAAATTTGAGATTCCAGTAACTTGGTTCCAGAAAGGAAGCCATAAAAAAAAAAAGTGTACATTTCATGGAGATAGTCAGCTGTAAGTTGAAAAGGTTTTCTATTTTGTAAGGACAGGATGAGTCTGGATAGTTTTATATAGTCAGCGTATCTTTTGGTAAGTGATTTCCAAAGAAGAATAAAACCTAATTTTCTTAATGGCTTTGGGATTTTCACAGATGCTTTCCAAAGAAGGATGTGTTCCAGCATTTCCTCTGAAGTATTAGAACAGAACAGTGTTTAAAACAAGATAGCTTTCTGGCCGTTAGGCGTGGAGCCCTTTCAGTTCTTTCTGTGTATCTTTTAGTTATGTATTCAAATTGGGGAGAAAATAAAAAGCAAACACAACATGTTTTGGACATTGCAGAGAATAACCACCCTTGCTTTACAGTCTGAGCAGAGAAAATTAACCCTGCTGTCTGCAGTGTTCAGTTCTGTACTTCTAGGTACTTACTCAGCACTTGTGCCTCTGGGTTGGCTGGTGTTTTTTGGTCATTTCCTTTCTTTGTTACAACACACCCCAGTAAATATCAATATAACAGCACAGCTGATGTAAATATCCCTCCCTCCTCCCCTTTTGTGATTACTGAAGGCCTTATGGCTTTTTGTGTCTTGTATTCCTCTATATTATGTATATTCTGTCCCACCTCTCTTTTTTATTTTCAGACATCTTCTAGTCAAAATACAAAAAAATTCAGATGAAATTCCCTCTTCCATCCCAACATGTAAAGCTCCAACACAATGAGATGTTTGTGTCACCCCCAGAGACTGGCATGCCTTTGCAGAGAATTAAAGTTTTTCTTTGTTTGTGGTTTGTTTGGAGGGGAAAAAAGAAACTTAAACACTGAAGTCAGTGGGCAAGGAAACTTACATCTTCAGTGCACACAGAGAGCCTTTATTTGCTAATGCCAGATTTCTCAGTACTATGCATGACTGGCTGAACTTATTGTGAATATTGGAAAAGTGTCTGAATGTCTCCTGCTTCTGGATTTTAAAAATAAATATACTGAATCTGGCCACTGTGACTGGATTAATATGCTACTATATGCTGTAGTTGTATACTTATTAAAAATGTTTTATGAACTTGAAATAATGCACTAATTCCTGCCATCTATTATGATTTGCCCTACTTAATCCATTTTGCTTCTCTTGCTTTCCCCTTACCTATTTTCAGATTGACTTTGTCCAATTTTTTTTATAACTATTTTTAGAGGTGAATGTCCTTTGTGGTGTATTTTTAATCATGCAGAGTTGCTATATTATGTTAAAGTCTTATTAACAGTTGACATGAGCTGAGAACAGTTCATTGTACTGGGCAGCAGAGTGCAGTAACTTATGACTTCTTAAAATAACTTTGGCTTTTTTATTTGTCATTTCTCTCTTTTGAGAGATTGGAATTAAAAAAAAAAAAAAAAGAGGTCCTTTAAATCCCTTCTATTAGAGCATCATAAATCCTTTGCTTATCCAAATTGCATAATCAGGATGGGATGACAAAGGAAAAAAGGAGAGGGAAAATTGCTAGTGCTTGTCCTAGTTTCCTTTCACACTTTTGTGAGTCAACTGCACTTACAGGCTGAGGGAGTCCCCTGGGAATCTGAACATTTACCTAGTGGATGCCAGGTAGCCTGTAGGTGATGAGTTACTGAAACCCGTACCTGCAGAATCACTATGGGGACCTTCCTAGGTTGTCTCTCCAGATTGCTAGGCAGCAGAGATGGCGATCTTTGTGGGAAGCTGAGTCTTCCCATGAAGTTTAGGTAGGAACAGACTGGAAACAGGAGGCTTACTACTATACTGTTACTCTTGAATACTTGATGTTTACTCTACTGAACTTTACTCTCCTGGGGCTGCTTCTATTTAACATCTTTATTAACAGTCTCAACAAGTGGATTGAGTGCACCCTCAGTAAGTTTGGAGATGACAGCAAGCTGGGAGGGAGTGTTGATCTGCCAGAGGGGAGAAAGGCACTACAGAGGGACCTGGATAGACTGGATCAACAGGCCAAGGTAAACTGTATGGGTTTCAATAGGGCCAAGTGTTGGTCCTGCATTTTGGTCACAACAACCACAGGCAACCCTGCAGGCTTGGAGAGGAGTGGCTGCAAAGCTGCCTGATGGAAAGGGACCTTGGTGTGCTGATGGGCAGTCGGCTGATTATGAGCCAGCAGTGTGCCCGGGTGGCCAAGAAGGCCAACAGCATCCTGGCTTGTATCAGAAACTGTGAGATGAGCAAGACTAGAGAAGTCATCCTGCCCCTGTACTCAGCACTGGTGAGGCCCCACATCAAGTACTGTGTTCAGTTTTGGGCATCTCAATACAGAAAGGACATTGAGGTGCTGGAGTACGTCCAAAGAAGGGCAGCAAGGCTTGTGAAGGGCTTGGAGAATGTGCCCTACAAGGAGAGACTGAAGGAACGGGGGCTGTTTAGGCTGGGGAAGAGGAGGCTGAAGAGAGTCCTTATTTCTCTCTTCCAATATCTGAAAGGTGCTTACAGCGAGAGTGGGGTTGGTCTCTTCTCACTGGTGACAGGTGACAGGACGAGGGGAAATGGCCTCAAGTTGCGCCAGGGGAGGTTTAAGTTGGATATCAGGACAAACTTCTTTACAGAAAGGGTTGTTAAGCACTGGAATAGGCTCCCCAGGGAGGTGGTTGAGTCACCATCCCTGGATGTGTTTAAAAACCTTTTGGATGTGGTGCTCAGGGACACGATTTAGTGGAGGGTTGTTAGAGTTAGGGTAGTATGGTTAGGTTGTGGTTGGACTTGATGATTTTGAAGGTCTTTTCCAACCTTCTATGTTTTATAGTGCAAATGTCAGTGAGAAGAAACCTAACCTCAGTTTAATGACTGTATTCATTTGGCTGTTGGAATGGAAAGTCAAAATGAAGGCTAATGCATAATTTTCCTATGAGTATACAACCATTTATAAATAACAGTATTTTATTAGACTGCTCATGGAGGCTTCTAATCTACAGGCGCTTTATCTGTCCCACACTGTAGCCTCACAGTTTGTCACAGGCTTTCTGCTGCTAGGCAAGGCTGGGTGGCATCACGCAGGGCAGACCTCCCTGAACCAAGAATGCTACCTATGGTCTGGTAAGACTTGGCTGGGGTGAACCTCTGGAGGTGATGGCAGCAAATCATAATAGGATAATTTCTGACAGGGCTGGGTTGCAGCAATTTTCTATTGTGAAGGTTTTTCAGTACACGTTCCCTCCATGGCTTCTCACAAAGGAGACGTTGTTCAGTGAAACGCAGAGGAGAAGCATGCTTCATTCAAAGCTAGCTGTAATTAGCTAATAGCAATCACGTTGGCTAATTGTACTTGAGCAGTGGAACAAGATTCTTGAAGCGGTCTCTCAGGATCCCTTGAAACCACACTGAATTCAGGAGCAAATATTTTCTGTCCCTGCTAAATCAACTGACTTCAATACTAAATCATGAATTCTGGGGGTTTGTATCCCCGATTGAGGAACATCATGGGGAAGCTGTCAGTGTGGAGGCAGAGTGTGAGGTGCATCTCCTGTGGATGACAGAGCAAAGCAGAAATTAAGACTTTAGAGACCTTCCCCTCAGTGCTTTGGGGGCACTTTCCAGCCCTGTTGTCATATGTGGAGTGCCATGGTGCATAGCCTAGTCTTCCAGGCTGGTACGGCCCAATGTTCCCACAGTTGCTGGCACTGTCCCTGAGCTCTCTTTGCTTTCCCAGAGACTTTGAAAATAATGTCTAATGACAAGGGCCAGGTGAAAAACGTTCTTTATCCTGCTTTCTCTTTTCTGTTTCCATAGCAGAGAGGCTGGTTTTATCTTGCTCTCTACTTGTGCTATTAGCTTGGTCTAATCCCTTTCTGTTATCAAGGTGCCCTTTTGTGAACAGATTGTCCCCTTGATTAGTTTTCCAGCGAAGAAGAATTATAAATTGTGTGTGAAGGAAAACTGGGAGCTGTGAGAAGGATTAAGAACTGAGAAGTCTGTCTCATCAGTTGCAGAGAGATGGGGAGGATGAACGCTCTGCTTACTGGACCTTTGCAACAAACTTCACTGCTACTTTCCCTAAGACAAAATGTAAAGATTTTATAATCCTCTTATAAAAGTTTATCTACGACTCCACATGCTTACTCATGGTGTGGTGAGATAAGTGCCATTTACGAGGAAGATGTAGAACTTGGATTTGGAACCTGGAGGTCTGTTCTGCGATAGGAGGTTGGACGGAGTTTATTTGCATAAATATTTCTTTTTTTTTTAATTGCCTTGCATTTTGAGGAAATAAGTTGATATGTTGTGGCCTAGAGCCTAAATATTGGAAATCAGCTAGTGAATTAATATTGAAAGTGTAGGGAAAGTGTTTCAGTTGAACTACTAAGATGTGATTTGCTGCTTCTATCAAAGTGTCTGGTATGATTAATTTGCATGCAGTGATGTAAAACACTTAAACAGAGCTATCTACAAGTGTTCTCAGTCTTCCCTTTTAACACTTCAATCATTAAGTGTAGAATAACCTTGTCTTTTTTTTCTCTGTATAGCCTTCTTAGCTTTGAACTTGCTTGTAGTTAGATACATTGGAAGCTTCAAAGAAGTTTGAAGGCAAGTAAACTATCTAAATCAGAGCTGGAAGCTCCACATGTAGTTATCACATTGTAAGGACCTCACCAAATTTCTCAGTCTGAGTTTTCCCATGCATGAAGTTCATGCTTTGGAATGCCATCTGATTGTGATATTGGCATTGTAACTGAGTAGAATCTAGAAGTTTTGCGTAGTGTAATTCTGAAATACTCCAGTTTGACACTGACATTTGGCAGTTTCCAGTTGCTCCTAATCTAGGAGTTGTGTGATGCAAGCCTGACTGCTTCAGTGATTGTAGAACTTCTCACTGGTTTCATTCTGAGGCTTCAAGTGCGACTGCTCATTTTCAGTCTCCGTGGGGTCTGTGATTTTATGTACTCCTTTGCACAGTTTCTGGCTATTCAAATCTTACAAAAATCATTCTTTGACCAGATCTCACCATTATTAATGAGGATCATGGTCTATAGTGAAATTCTTGATTCCATCAAAGTGCCACAAGAGGTAGGGAAGAGTGCTTCCCTTTCCCTAAACCTGGTAGTATGTTCTGCATGAGCACAAGACCTGAGCACAGCAATGTGTTTGCTGTCCTCTTCATGTAATTGTCATAGAAACAAAATCCCAGGGAACATGCAAGAGTTGTGATGTGCTTCAACAAATCCAGATTTGGCCTAAACATCAAATCAATAAAGCAGGCTATGTATAACAACAAGACATGGTTTGCATGTTCAATTTAATTCAGTCTTTGTCCCCACAAACCTTAGGTAAATGTAGGCATTGGTGCTTGTTTTGCTGCAGATGCTTGTATCTGAGAGTTAATCCCTTTGCTGAGCTCTCGAATTGATAGACCTTCCTGCCTTTGAGGGGAACTTGCTGTGCAATGGCTTGATTAAGGTACTGATGTTCTCTTGTATTGATTCATTGACAGTTTTAGTGATTAAGCCTGTTCACTTTGCTTTAGGTAAGTATGTGGTTTTCTCCAGGTCAGTTCAGAATGGGGGTACAGATTAAGCCAGTCAATTAGAGCCATATGGCTAGCTGCACTAGTTGGCTTCAGCAGATTTGCTGGCTTCCTCGACTGATTTTCAGCACCATGAATGCTAAGCAGTTGGAACCAGCTGGTGAATGTATTCCTAACAAAATATGTTTGTGTAGTTTTCAAACAAATCTATGGAAATATCACAAACCTTTTTTTTTTTTTTACACTGAATTATTTGTTTCTCATGTTTTTTCCAAAAAGAGCCATCACTTTGCAGACTTGGAATAAAACAGCTGCACTATCTGCTTTCAGTCCCACTGTAGAAATGCTTGCAAAAGACTGAGTTGGAGTAACATGGAGCAGTAGCTGGCAAAGGCAAGTCCGGCAATGACCATTCTTTAACAGGCTTCCACTACATGCTGCTGCAAGTGAATTATTTACTAGCTTACACTTATGAATAAAATACGTGCCTCAGGAAATCCAACTGGTAAATGCTTTTTTTTTTTTTTAGACTGTCCTTTTTTTTTTTTTTTTTAATTCCCCTAATAATGGTAGCTTTACATTTGTTGTCCTAGCCTGTAAAAGAAGAAAAGTGGCTTGGCAAGGACCTGCTGGTCAGACTGAGGGAAAAGAAGGAATTGTACCAGCTGTGGAAACAAGGGCGTGTTACCTGGGGAGAATACAGGGATGCTGTCTGGATTTGCAGAGAGGGGATTAGGAAAGCCAAAGCATAGGTGGACCTGAACTTGACAGGACTTGAATCCCTTCTTGTTGTTTTTATAGGTACAGTGGCCAGAAGAGGCAAGCCAAAGAGAGTATACCTCCTTTGGTAAACAAGAAAGGAGAACTTGCTATAACAGATACGGAGAAGGCTGAGGTACTCAATGAGTTCTTTGCCTTGATCTTCACTAGCAGCCAGGATTCTTGTGTTTCTCATGTGAGCTTCAGGGACACTCCTGAGTCTCTAGGTGGGAGCTGGGGGAGTAATTCCCCAAAGCTGTAAGGGCAGGGCAAGTCCAAGACTGCCTCATGAGACTGAATGTATACAAGGCTATAGGGCCAGATGACATGCATCCTGGGGTCCTAAAGGAGCTGGCTGATGTGGTTGCTGAGCTGCTCTCCATCATATTTGAAAAGTTGTGGCTGTCAGGCAAAGTCCCTGGGGACTGGAAAAAAGGAAACATTACTCCCATTTACAAGAAAGGGAGGAAGGAGGACCCAGGGAACTACAGGCTGGTGAGCTTCACCTCTGTGCCTGGGAAGATAATGGAACAGATCCTCCTAGAAGACATTTTAAGGCAAATGAGGGATAAGTGGGTGATCTGAGACACCCGGCATGGCTTTACCAAGGGAAGGTCATGCCTGACCAATCTGGTAGCCTTCCATGATGAACTGATGACATTGGTGGACAAAGCGATGGAGACCAATTTCATCTACCTGGACGTGTGCAAGGCCTTTGGCATGGTCCCCCACCACATTCTTATCTCTAAATTGGAGAGATATGAATTTGAGGGGTGGACTATTCGGTGGATAAGGAATTGGTTGGAAGGCCATAGAGGGTTGTGTTGAATGGCACTGTGTCCAGGTAGAGGCTGGTGATGAGCGGTGTCCCCCAGGGGTCTGTCTTGGGACTGATACTCTTCAACACCTTCATCAATGACATCGATGGCAGGCTCAAGTGCACCCTCAGCAAGTTTCCCGATGACACCAAGCTGAGTGGTGCAATTGACACGTTGAAAGGAAGACATGCCATCCGGAGGGATCTTGGCAGACTTGAAAGGTGGGCCTGTGTGAGCCTGATGAGATTCAACATAGCAAAGTGCAAAGTTTTGCACTTGGGTCAGACTAGTTCCAGGTACGTATAGAGAATGGGAGAACAACTCCTTGGGAGTAGCCCTGCAGAGAAAGACATGGGGGTCCCGGTGGATGAAAAGCTGAACATGAACCAGCAGTGTGCTCTTGCAGCTTGGAAAACCAATGGTATCCTGGGCTCCATCAGAAGAGGGGTGGCCAGCAGGGACAGGGAGGTAGCTGCCCCCTCTACTCTGCCCTTGTGAGGCCCCATCTGGGGTACTGCATCCAGGTTTGGGGCCCCCAATACAGGAAAGATGTGGAGCTGTTGGAGAGGGTCCAGAGGATGACCACAAAGATGATCAGAGGTCTGGAGCATCTCCCCTGCGAGGACAGGCTGAGGGGAGCTGTGCTTGTTCAGCCTGGAGAAGAGAAGGCTGCGAGGAGACCTCATTGCATTCTTCCAGTATTTAAAAGAGGATTGTGAACAGAAGGGGAATCAACTTTTTACAAGGGTAGACAGTGATAGGACAAGGGGGAATGGTTTTAAGTTAAAGGACAGAAGGTTTAGATTGGATGTCAGGGGGAAGTTTTTTACCGAGAGAGTGATGAGGTGCTGGAACAGGCTGCCTAGAGAGGCTGTGGATGCTCCATCCCTGGAGGTGTTCAAGACCAGGTTGGATGGGGCCCTGGGCAACCTGGTCTAGTACCAGATCTGGAGGTTGGAGGCTCTGCCTGTGGCAGGGGGGTTGGAACTTGAGGATCCTTGGGGTCCCTTCCAACCCAAGCCATTCTATGATTCTATGAAAAGTTTAGTGATTCAGTCATAAGATTCCAAGGAATATCTGCTACTCCTTCAGCAAGAAATACGGTGCTTACTTGACTTTTCTCTTTCAGTTGTGTACACTCTTAACTAAAAATTTTCCATAGTTATTGATTATAAAGCATATTTCATATAAGCTTCTGGTGCTGTCTCACCATAGCAGCAGGTGCATGAGCAGGAGATGTGAACTTCCATTTCTTTCTTTTATGAATTTTAAACTACCTTCTTCAATGCATGTGCGTTTTGGAAATCTTTTTTGTAATTTATTAAAATACCAGTAATTTTCTTAACATAGTATAACACATGTTGCTCACCTAACACAGAGAAAACTGTGGTCTACCATTGGACCTTTACAGGTTACAAATTCCCAAGCTTGGGATACTTGCTTGTTAAAATGATATAATTAAATCATAAAACCATTTTCACCATATTTAAAGGATGTAATTCTTATAGAAGGAGAAGAAAACAGTGCATTAACCTCTTCAGGAAACCTGAGTCTGTTTCTTTCTTCGTCACTAACAAGAAGTATGGCTGATTTATTTCGTAACAAATTCAGTAGATTTTACAGATCTCATTATCAGTAGACTCTAAACAGATGCTAGTTCAGTTATTGTCTGCTGCTGCAATCATTTGTCTCTGCAATACTCAGATATGAAAAAACTGCAACTGCCTGAAAACAAATGTAGCCCTTTGTTATGCTTTTGAGTTTTAGTGAAAGATCCTGTGCAATCCATGTTGCTCGAGTGAGCCTTATAAGTGTACTGTAGCACTAATAATCATAATTACAACAAAGACCTAAACAGAGGTCTTTATTTTGGACAGACTTGCCCAAATTCAAGATCATATTGGAGTTTTTGTAGTATGTAATATCTGTGAGTGCATTTCTACACGGCTTTTCATCCTGAAGGACTGCAGAGTTCAGGGCAAAATTGAAGGAACTAAGGATCTGGCAAGAGATTTCACATGGATGTATTTGTCAAAGATTACTGGGAAGTGGAAATCCTCATGGCTGTTATGTCTGTGTAACTGCCCTTCAGGACTTGCCAGGACTGCTGGGGAGCAGTAGCGTCAGGAGACTATAAGATGGCCAGAGGAAGCGTTACCTTCTCTCCCTGCTGTGCTGGGCTTTGCTGGCCAACGCAGGACTGCAGCCATTGGGTTCACTGAAGTGCTATAGACTCTGGTTGGGCACTGGATGGCTGGTGGCTGCTCTGGACTGGAGCAAAAAAAAGAATGTCCAAAGCCAACGTAGCCAAAGTTCAAAGAAACCTGTCATCTTTTGTCCAATTTGAATTTGATTTTTCATGTGCCTTTTAGATTAAACATAGTAAAGGCTTTACAACAGTACTGAAAAAGAAGCCTTTCGTTAAGAGATCCAAGATCATTGCAACATACCCTTCACATATTGTCAAAAGGTAGAAGACAGTGCAATGGCAGGCATTTCTAGCTGAAAATAGAAACCTGAATGATAAAAAATATATTTTTTTATGGTTCCCTCTTCTTAGTATCCATAGAGAGAGCTTTTTCAATCAAATATTACCGACAGCAAAAACATTATCTAGTATATAGACAGATGGCAGGAAGATAATTGTTTAGAGGGACAGATGGTAGTTTCTTGTACCCACTTTCTAGTTTCTGTGTTTTTTAAAGCTCAGCAGTTGCATTGTGGAGCGTTCATGGTGCTATAAAATACCAACCACTTTAAATAACTCTGAACCAGGCTTTTGAGTGATTTGTTTAAAAGGAGCCAGTCATATTTAAAACATGATCAGCTGAGGATGCCTAGATATTTGACAAAGCAGACTGTAATTTAGAGAAATACTGACTAACTTGGAGCTTACATTCTCAGCAACGGCAGAGACCTCCTGTCTCCTTTCTGTTGGAAATAAAGCTGAAGTTAAAGAATAAGAATATCCATTTGAAAAAAAAGAACCAAACTGCTCTAAGGAGAGGGTGCCATTGTAATTAAAAATAATGTATGAGTTGGAGTGAGCTGCCACAGATATTGTTTGTAGACACATGCTTGGAATTCCATATGAATTCCTCCCAGGAAATACAGTAAAAGCAATTAGATTCACAACATAAAGAATCTTCTTGGATATAAATGGCTCCCAGTGAGAAAACAAACATTTAGTTACCCTGTGAATCTGAAGATTACATGAAATACCTTTATCCTTCTCAGCAACAACAAAGTGTTTTTCAGGAGTAATTTAATGGAACAACCTTTTGCTTATGGAAGTCTTACACTGCATCCCTCTTCCCTCTTCCCTGCCCTTTTTCTTTCCCATTCTTGTCCTGTATTTAATAACCTAAGCAAGAAGAAAGAAGCAATATCTGAGGAACAGGATTGCTTTCCAAACTGACATTGGCAGGGACAGCTTTCACCGTGACTGAAGACCTCATCTTGCAGGGAATGGAGGGTCTACATCATGAAAATGTTTTCTGGTGGGCTTTTCAGCCTTCACAAAGTTCCATTTTTTTAAAAATAGTGGTTGAAGTATTTGCGGGCTTCCTGGAGTGGAGGCTTTCATTTAGAGGTGAACTTCATGGGTTCTTGTCTTTGCAATAAAAACAATATCGATACAAAAAAATAAACTGTGGTATACGAAAATGCCACTGAAACAAGTACCCATAACTAGAAGACTGCTAATTTATTAATAAGGTGATTAATAAGGTGATTTTCAAGGTAGCCATAGGCAGGGTGGCTGCATTCCTTGTACTGATTGCTTGGCTTCATGGGCAGGGGTGGGTAGGTGGGTGAGAATATTATGCGACTGTACTGCCAGTACAGAACATCTCATATTAAAACATGTCCTTTGGGATGCTCTGCTATGAGAAAATGCTTGGTCCTAGCTAGATTTATCTAAAACGTGAATGGATATAAGTAGCTGAAATAAGGTTGTGTTGTGTTGTTTGTTTTTTTAAGAAAAAGCTTTTAATTATTATTTTATTATATTTGTATATAAAATATATGCCAGTTCTAGTCTAGCTATCCAACCTAGGAAAGGAAAAACATTCTGTGCAAAACCAGATGAAACAGACAACCTATTTTCTTTTATCTTGTATAATCACAATGAGCTGGTTGTGAACAATCTGGAAATGCACAATTATTTGAAAAGATAATTTGCAAACAAGGGGTATGTTTGAAAAATGCCAAGTGTTCTTGGACAGTTCACAAACAGGAAGAAACTCAGTTCATTAAGTAAATGATTCACTACATATTAGCTCAGTTTTCTCCCTGAGTTTTTGGAGCTTGTTGGAGCAGAAAATCATTTTTGTTGTTGTTTTTAAACTTCTTTTGGCTTGTTTTCTACGGTGTAGTCATGTTGTTTGAGTTGTCAGTGTCAAAATAAATGTGGAGGCAATGAGAATGTTGGAGACGTTCTTTAAAGCTAAGCCTATAAAGGAGTATCATTGTCTGCATCAACAGCCATGTAATGCCCTGCAACTGTTAACAGGCTGAATTGTATTGTTCTGATCCTTCCTTAATTGTAGCGTTCTGATCCACATAAATCTTGCACTTGTGGCTACTTATATCCACAAGGAAATGAACTGAAATGTTGTGGGTTTTGGTGGATTGCCAGATTTGATCTGATGTAGCTTTGCTCTCAATTCTTGCGGAGGTCAGGTCTCCTCTTTCTCTGCCTTGGTGGGCAGAGCTGTGCCAGCACTGGGTACTGTCTCCAGGTGCTGTTTTGCTATCAGCAGGCTGAGTCCTTATCTGCTGTATGCATCAATGCAGCTGGCGTGTTGTATCTGAGAGAACTTTGGCTGTACAGGAGCAGTTATTTAGCAGAGGCTTTCCAGTGGTCTTGTCCTTCATTTCCACTGCACCAGTTGGCTTATTGCTTTTGCTTAACTGCTTCTGAACTCTTTCATGATAGCAGATATATAGCCAGTGTCATCTGACAGATTTCTAGGCATCTCTGTTGTAAACATGTAAGTATTCATTTAATGCTTGACTTGCTTTACCATCCTCTGTGGCTGTATTTCTCATTCCTTTCTGAAATGATCTTTCTTCATCCTTGGCTGAGTCCCTTTCTATGTGCTGGGAAAAAGCTTCCTGATACCTAACATTGCTAGTTATACTTCCAAAATTCACATGTCTTTTTGTGAACTCTTTCTTCTTGCTCTCTCTCGATTCACCTTTTTAAACGGTATGCTTATTTGAAATTTGGTTGGAACTTGCAGGTCTTCATAACAGCTTAAAGACTTCTGGGAAGAAAAATAAAAATAGCTGCATAGGGTGGTGTTGCCCTGGCCTAGGGAGAAGGTCTGAGCTTGAAAACATCTCATCTGTCTCTGGTGTCTGGGGAGGAATGCTCTTTCCCCTGGATGCCTCCCTAAAAGAACAACATAACAAAAAAAGCTTGTTTGGCAGTTGGTGTTTCCTTGCAAGAAGCAGCCAAGGAGCTTCAGAAGCTACAGGACTTGACTGGGGAAGGCTTTAGGGCTTACACTGCAGAGCCTTGGCTGCATCCTAGCTGCATCCCTGATACACTACAGCTGGGTACTGGTGGAATAGATGCTGAAGGCTTATTGGGCTACTCAGAAGTCTGTCACACATAAACAAAATTATACATGGAAAGAAAAGTTCTACCCTTGCCCTACAAACTTCTCAATTCACATGCCTCTGCTTAAACCAGTCACCTGCAGAGAGGTGGTGATTTATATGAGTTTTCAGAAGTCATACAAAACATACCTCAAAGATCAGGTTGGATGATTGTCAGATTAATAGAAAATATCTCCTTCTTCATGAGCCTTTGTTTTTTTAAATGTTGTTTTCCTCCTACCATTAATCTGTACTACTTCGGAACAAATGTTTGCATTAATTGTGCAATAGATGAATCTCTAGTGGCTTAGAAATTTGCTTAAGTAAACAACCAATGAATCACACTGTCCTCTAGGGTTTTTATTGAAAATAAACAACATTTTTTTTCCCAGCATGGATTAGGACCGTTTCTATTTTAAAGATAGGCTCTCTCCTTGAGGCTGGAGATGGACGCAACTTTTCTAGTTACAAAACATAACTTCTCAAAATTCTGAAAAGGCAAATATCTGCACTTGAAGAAATCATACTTGGAGAAGGGCTTCCCTTTCTGCTCATAGCATCTCTGTGATGCTTTCCTTTGAAATGACTTGAGTTTCAAGATGGATAGAGCCAGGCCAGCAACAGCAGAACTTGCATCTGGTACACTGTTGTCTCCTCATTGTGCTCAGTGCTGTGCTGCCCTATTTCTGCTGCTGTGATACGCTGGCACAAATGATTAATTTTTCACTCTGACACCTCAAAAACAAAAACATGGAGTATAGAATTGAATCACTGCTAGAGATCTTTTAGATTTTGTGTGAACTGAATCCTCTCTGTGTGCTGGTTGTTTTTTTTTCCCTTAGTCACACATCTTGGCAGTAGTATATTCATTAAACAATCTATTTTCATCAATTATCTGTCTGTTTTTCATATGTGTCATAAAAAACTGTGATTTATCTTTAGCAGAGATGAAACAGGTGGTGTTCAGGTGACCTGGATCTCACTTCTCTTTCTGTGTAATGAAAGACTTGGATTAAAGCTTGTACTGAAAGTCCCAACGGCAAATTACTGTCAGTTGATTGCTACAATCAATGCAATTTTGCTTTCTTGAATTCCAGTTAAAGTGAAAATTTGCTATTAGTTTCAAGGAAAGCCTTTTTTTCAATAACTATTTTTTTATGAAGAAACAGAGATACTCTAGCATTAGTGTCAAGGCACTATATGGAATCAATAATGCAGAATTTATTTGGGGGTTCATAATATTCAAGCCACTTGTACTTCTGTACTTCTTACCCATCATGTAATTATGCCCAACGAAGGTTCTGGTTATACAATCCAGGTAAGAAAGCTGAAGCTTGAATAGATGAATTGAAAAGATTCACACTTGAAAGCTGACACTTGGTCTTACGTCAAGCAGTGTGATAGGAGAGGAATGAATTGCTTAATGGTCTTGGCACAGGAGAGTTTAACCAGCAAATGCCTAAAGTTTTTCTGGCAATTGAAGCCATAAGTAACTGGAAAAGGCTCATCGTAAACTGAACACTGCACTAGGCTCTCAGCTGAAAATTTAACTAAAGTGTGGGCAAAAGTGAAAATCTATGGCAGTAATTCACAAACTGACAAATATATTAGTGCGAGAGAAAGGAAATGGTTCCAAACTGCAAATGTAATAGCTAACACTGGAGATAGTCTTAAATGTAGAGGAGGTGGAACAATAGTAGTTAGAAGAGCATAGAAGAGCATATTTTGTGCTAACTGCATGATGTAAGTTGTGACAGGAGTTCCAAAGGATGGACAGAGCCATGGTGGGAGAGTGTGGCACTGCCAGGAGCCTCCAACCCTGTGAGCTGGGACCTGAGGAGGAGCTCTGGGGCTCATCCCCACCTACAGCTGCTCCCAGAGGAGGCTGCCCAGTGGGTAGGAAGGAAAGCTTAGAGTGAGTCTAGAAGGCAGCGAGAAAAGAGCAGACATTGTTTGGAGAATCAGAGAAAAGATTTCCTGGATTAATTATATACTAGCGGGTGCCTTCTTAGTGGAGGGGTGTAGCAGAGTCTCACACAAAACTGAAGGTATCAGATAAACCATTATTTCAGCATGATTTCTTCTGCAGATAGTTATGATCGAATGGGGAAGGGTCCATCCATTCTCCTTCCACTGTAACGGATTCAATGAGCCATGATCTTTTTGAGTTACTCTTTCTTTACAGCTGCATGAAATTGCAGAAGGAGACAAAAACAGTATTGTTTGAGCAGATGCAACTTTGTTCTCATGTTTCTAAACGTTTTTCTTTGCAGCAACAGTGATGTGACAAATGTTTGAGTTAGCTGCTGGTAGAAGTCATCATTTCAGTATCGTTATTTTTCTACGGTCACTTTGTTTAGTTGGAAAGATTTGGTTGTTGATGTTCTGTATTTCTGATGCTAATCCTCTGCTTCTGTCATGTTGTAAGATATGGTACTCCCTGTACTATAAAACAGTGTGGAATCTGAGCCTGTATCTTCATTCTTGTTAACTCTTTTTGCTCTCGATGAAGATGTAAAGGTGCTCTTTGCTCTCTGCAAGAGGAGGGGAAAGAGCTTTAGAGACTTAATGCCTAGCAAATGCCCCAGTCAAACCCCGGGGACCAATAGCTCAGGCTTTATTGAGAGTAATTGAGACTGAGTATGGCTAGATACTGTCTTCTGGTTTATACTTTCCTTAGGTAACCCTGATAATAGTCTGACTGTGAGGTTGTATAACCTCATCAATACAGAGAACTTTGTGTCTGCATGTGGAGCTGCTGTAGTGGAGCATGCAGCCCTTAATACCAAAGTGTGAAATGGGAACAGAGCTTGAAACTTGTATGTTTCCTCTGGAAAGCTAACGTTCTTCTTAGCAGAACAGAGTTTCACAAGGTCAAGTGGAATCTCTGCTGCCTTTGCCTAATCTGAAAAGTCTCATTCTTGTCTCTCTGACTAGGCTGGCTGCTGTACTGCTTCAGTGCTTGCTGATTTGGCTTTAGATTTTATTTAGTAGCTATTTTATTCCAGCCAACTTTCCTGGCTAGGCAATGCAAGTGACAGTGAGTCACTGAATATTTTTTTCCCCGAATAATATTCCTTTTCTAGTGATTAATCATTTTCTGCCTCTCATTTTATGTTCATAACTTCAAGTATCTCCTATCTTTTGTTTAAGAGGAGGCAAACTCTTCACATAAACACTGCACAGTTTGTTTGCTTGAGTATATAACCATTAAAAGAAACATGTCTAAGCCCTGGGAGCCTTTGGACGGTAGAAAGTTAATCACTATTTCCTCGTACTTTCTGTATCCATCTCTTTTGGTGTGCATTAAAAGAAGACATCAGTTCCTTGCTAAGTACCATACCAGATGTTACTTCTCCTGACTGAGAGCAGAAGGAAGCATTGTGAAGAGAAGATGTACATCATTTACGTGTGCAATGGAACCCATTTACAGTAATGTATGGAAATACTGTTTTAGAATTGCTATTCGTGAAGTTTCACTTGGAGGAAGAACATGATGGAAACCCCAAGACATGAATGCATTTGTTTTCCTGGAGTTAAGGCATTAATAGCTTAGGAATGCAAACTGGTGCAAATGATGAGTCACTTATCTTTTCTTTGCTGAATAAGGTGTATTAAATCCTTTTGACCCAAGTGCTGCAGGAGTTTCAAAGAGCTGTTACACTCATCACCTTCTTTAAGAATTGTTATCTTCCAAAGCTATGTCTCTTGCTTTCATCTCTAAGTGTAGCCAGTTTCTGACAGCTTGTATATATTCTGAGACTGGGAGATGTAGTGGAAATGCTAAGTCATGGCCTGTACCAATGATTGAGTGCATGGTGGAAAGGCAGGGCCAACCCAGGGGAGCTCAGATGCATCCAATGTACCTGAGTGACCAGAAGGGGTGGAGCCAGGATCCACCCTTCCCAGACCTCATTTAAGGGTTGGCAGTAGAGGGAAGGGTATCTCACTGGAGATCCCTGCATACTGGAGTCCTTCTAAGGGTGAGCAGCTTCTTTTCTTTATTTCTGTGCCCATGGCTGTTGCATTTGAACAAATCGTCACTTGCTGCAGCTCTTGCTGCTCTTCTGTCACTGCTGTCCCTTCCATTGTGTTACAGGGGAAAAAAAAACATACTCATGAAATATATATCTAACGATCAGGTTCACTATGGATTTTAACTGAGGTATGTCCGAAGTGAATTTCCCTCTCAAGAAGCTTGTTTCTCCCTCTTGATTATAAAGGTATAGCCTAAGCTGACCAGTTTATATATAGGCTATGAATTTCCAAGTGCCTATATTTAATCAGGTGAATGCTACCTAAAGGGACTGATAATCTGACTGGAGTGTAGACTGAAGGTAGAGTTTTCCCTGGCATAATCCAGTGTTTTGATTACTTAACATGCAGGATTCCCCTAATACCAAAGTGGAAAATACAGACTTATGCCTGTTTAAAATACCTTATTTTTCATTTTAGTGAGCTGAAATGCGTCTTTTTGTTTGGTGGGGCTCCTGGTCATTAAAGGGTCTGTGCAGTGCTGGGGCTAGGTGCTCGAGGCAGTGGCATTTCCACACCTCTTGAGTCTGCGCGTTCATTGTTCACAGCTCTGAACCATGCAATGTGAACCCATGTAGTGGCTGTATTGCCTATGATCTCTTTCTAAGTCAAGGAGAGCATTCTCAGCTGGTGAGTTATTTTTGCTTTGCCTCAGGCATTCCAGTAATTCTGCAAGTATAAACTCCAGAAAAATCAAGACCTATTTGTATTCTTGCTGCTCAGAAAACTTACTGCAGAGCAGTGCTCTAGTGCATGTGATGAATAGCTTTACTACCAAGTATTTAAAACAATACAAACACAAGCCATCACCTGAAAAAAAAAAAACCAACACCAAAACCCAAAACAACATAACACATCACATCCATTTGTCAGACATCAAAAAGTTGCCGAGTGAGATATAGGCACAGATGATATTGGATTTCTTGAGCTAACTTGAGTACAAGAAAGACCTGCTTATATCTAACGAAGCAATGTGGTTTGCAATAACATTCTCTTTTTCTGAGCCACTGGGAAAGGAGTGTGACAAAATGTTTGTAGACCTGAAGGCACCTGCAACAAATAGTGGAGGATCACCAACCATAATGTGTTTTTACCAGTCAGTATATATTTACCAGAATGCTATATAGTATATTTAAAGCTATAAGTTCTCCTCCTCGTCCCCTCTTGAAACTGGGAAATAAATTCAGTTTACCAAACAAATATTTCCCTGCTGAGAAGCCCGTGCAGTGGCTGTCAGAAAGGACATTTTAATTTATTGGTTACTACGAAGCTGACTGGCCCTCGTACGTCCAAAAAGTGTTCTCTACTGCCATTGCTCACTGTACAAAGTATACCCAAATAATCTTCAGTGCTGTTAGTGTTTTTGTAGCCCTGTCTTTGGAGAACAGTCAGTGCTGATTCTTTTACCTTTTGTTGTTGTGTTTTTGTGTTTTTTGTTTTTATATCAAGCTATACATTTATCTCTCTAATTTATACTTCTGATGAGATTGACCAATGAAGCTACTGTCCCCAGGAGGACTGTGGCGACCCAGACAGAGGGTCTGCCAAGAAACGTAGCGGTTCAGGTCTCTGGCTGTAGGGAGTGCCTGAGCCTGCTGCTGCCAGGGGAGAATGGGAAGGATGCCACTTGTGCGAGGTGCGAGCAGGTGGACGAGCTGCTCAGCCTGGTGGTGGAGCTTAGGGAGGAGGTAGAGAGATTAAGAACCATCAGAGAGTGCGAGCGGGAAATTGACTGGTGGTGTGACTCTCTGAGAGAAGGACACAGAGATTGCACCCCCCAAACTGTAGTGGACCCTCTCCCTTGCCGCAGTCAAACTGAGAGAGCTAACTTGAGGGCAGAGGAGGAATGGCAGCAGGTCCCAGCTCGGCGATGCGGGCAACCCCCATCCCGACCTACCTCGGTTCCCCAGCTGCCTCTATGTAATAGGTTTGAAGCCCTGAAACTGGAGGGTGCGGTGACTGAGGATGAGGTGGGAGAACTACCTCCAAGCGTTCCCAAGGAGAGGCATCCAGCTCCACGCTTAAAGACTGCCTCCTCCAGTAAAGAAAGGAGGGTGATAGTCATAGGAGACTCCCTTCTACGAGGAACTGAAGGCCCAATATGTCGGCCTGCCCCCACCCGTAGGGAGGTGTGCTGCCTCCCTGGGGCCCGGGTCAGGGATATTTCTAGGAAACTTCCTAGTTTGATCCGCTCCTCTGATTATTATCCCTTATTGATAGTTCAGGCTGGCAGTGATGAGGTCACTGACGGAAGCCTGAGGACTATGAAAAATGACTTTAGGAGACTGGGGAGGTTAGTTGAAGGAGCAGGCGTACAGGTAGTATTTGCCTGTATTCCTACAGTGGCAGGGAAGGATGCTGAGACGACCAGAAGAACACACCTTATAAACACGTGGCTGAAAGGCTGGTGCAAAAGCAAGAATTTTGGGTTCTTTGATCATGGGGCGGTCTACTCGGCACCTGGCCTGGGGTCTGCCGATGGGTCTCACCTGTCTCGAAGGGGGAAACGGATCCTTGCCCAGGAGCTGGCAGGACTTGTAGAGAGGGCTTTAAACTAGATATGAAGGGGGTAGGGGATAAAACCAGGCCTGCTAGAGATGAGCCTGGGGGAGCGGCAATGGGATTAGGGATGAGGCGAGGGGCTCGGCTGAAGTGCATCTACACCAATGCACGCAGCATGGGCAACAAACAAGAAGAGTTGGAAGCCATGGTGCGGCAGGCAAGCTATGACCTAGTCGCCATTACGGAAACATGGTGGGACTGCTCCCATGACTGGAGTGCTGCAATGGATGGCTACAAGCTCTTCAGGAAGGATAGGCAAGGAAGAAGGGGTGGCGGTGTGGCTCTGTATGTTAGAGAGTGCTTTGATGCTACTGAGCTTGTGGCTGGGGATGATAAGGTTGAATCCCTATGGGTAAAGATCAGGGGAAGGGCTGACAAGGCAGACATATTGGTGGGCGTCTGCTATAGACCGCCGAACCAGGATGAAGAGACAGATGAGGTGTTCTATGAGCAGCTGGCAGAAGCTGCGAGATCGCCGGCCCTTGTCCTCATGGGGGACTTCAACTTCCCTGACATATGCTGGGAATACAACGCAGCGCAGAAGAAGCAGTCTAGGAGGTTTCTGGAGTGTATGGAAGATAACTTTCTGATGCAGCTGGTGAGAGAGCCTACGAGAGGAGCTGCCCCGCTAGACCTGCTGTTCACAAACAGAGAAGGTCTGGTGGAAGATGTGGAGGTCGGGGGCTGTCTTGGACAGAGTGACCATGAGATGGTAGAGTTCTCGATTCTTGGTGGAGCCAGGAGGAAGAACAGCAAAACTGCTACCTTGGACTTCCGGAGGGCGGACTTTGAATTGTTTAGAAGACTAGTAGGGGGAGTCCCCTGGGATTCAGTCTTAGAGGGTAAAGGGGTCCAAGACAACTGGTTGCTCTTCAAGAAGGTAGTCTTACAGGCGCAGGAGCAGGCTGTCCCCCTGAGCTGCAAAATGAGCCGGCGGGGAAGGAGACCGGCGTGGATGAATAGGGAACTATTCTTGAGGCTCCGGGAGAAAAAGAGAATCTACATCCTGTGGAAGAAGGGACGGGCAACTCAGAAAGAGTACAGAGAAGTTGTTAAGATGTGCAGGGAGAAAATCAGAAAGGCGAAAGCCCAGCTCGAACTCAACCTGGCCGCTGGGATAAAAAGAAACAAGAAACCCTTTTACAAATATATCAACAGTAAGAGGAGGACTAAGGAGAATCTCCATTCTTTACTGGATGAGGCTGGGAATATGACTACTGGGGATAAGGAAAAGGCAGAGGTCCTGAATGCCTTCTTTACGTCTGTCTTTAAAGGTCAGACCAGTTATCCTCAGGGTACTCCACTTTTTGACCTGGTAGTCTCGGCTGGGGAGCAGACTAAACCACCCACGATTCAGGAGGAAACAGTCAGAGACCTGCTACTCCAACTGGACTGTCACAAGTCCATGGGGCCGGATGAGATTCACCCGAGAGTGCTGAGGGAACTGGCGGAGGTGATAGCCGAGCCGCTTTCCATCATCTATCAGCGCTCCTTGTTGACTGGTGAAGTACCGGAAGACTGGAGGCTTGCCAATGTGACTCCCATCTACAAGAAGGGCTGTAAGGAGGACCCGGGGAACTACAGGCCTGTTAGCCTGACCTCGGTGCCAGGGAAGGTTATGGAACAGATTGTCTTGAGGGAGATCACGCGGCAAGTGCGGGACAACCGGGGGATCAGGCCTAGCCAGCATGGGTTCACGAAGGGCAGGTCCTGCTTGACCAACCTGATCTCCTTCTATGATCTAGTGACCCGCCTGGTGGATGAGGGAAAGGCTGTTGATGTAGTCTACCTAGACTTCAGCAAAGCCTTTGACACTGTCTCCCACACTATTCTCCTGCAGAAGCTGGCAGTCCGTGGCTTGGACAGGTACACTCTTGGCTGGGTAAGGAACTGGCTGGAGGGCCGGGCCCAGAGAGTGGTGGTCAATGGAGCTAAATCCAGCTGGCGACCGGTCACGAGTGGTGTTCCCCAGGGGTCGGTGCTGGGGCCTGTCCTCTTCAATATCTTTATTGATGACCTGGATGAGGGCATTGAGTGCACCCTCAGTAAGTTTGCAGATGACACCAAGTTGGCTGGAAGTGTCGATCTGCCTGGGGGTAGCGAGGCCCTACAGAGGGATCTGGACAGGCTGGATAGCTGGGCTGAAGCCAATGGGATGAGGTTTAATAAGACCAAATGTCGGGTCCTACACTTTGGCCACAGCAACCCCAAGCAACGCTACAGGCTTGGGGCGGAGTGGCTAGAAGACTGTGTAGAGGAAATGGACCTGGGGGTGTTGGTTGACGCTCGGCTGAACATGAGCCAGCAGTGTGCCTGGGTGGCCAAGAAGGCCAATGGCATCCTGGCTTGTATCAGAAGTAGTGTGACCAGCAGGAGCAGGGAAGTAATTGTCCCCCTGTACTCAGCTCTGGTGAGGCCGCACCTTGAGTACTGTGTCCAGTTCTGGGCCCCTCACTGCAAGAAAGACATTGAGGCCCTGGAACGTGTTCAAAGAAGGGCAACAAAGCTGGTGAGGGGTCTGGAGCACAGGCCTTATGAGGAGCGGCTGAGGGAGCTGGGATTGTTCAGTCTGGAGAAGAGGAGGCTCAGGGGAGACCTTATTGCTCTCTATAACTACCTGAAGGGAGGTTGTAGTGAGCTGGGGGTCGGCCTCTTCTCTCGTGTAACTGGTGATAGGACTAGAGGGAATGGTTTCAAGCTGTGCCAGGGAAGATTCAGGCTGGATATTAGGAAATACTACTTCTCTGAAAGAGTGGTCAGGCACTGGAATGGGCTGCCCAGGGAGGTGGTGGAGTCACCGACCCTGGAGGTGTTCAAGGAACGTTTGGATGTTGTGATGAGGGATATGGTTTAGCGAGAACCATTGGTGATAGGTGGATGGTTGGACTAGATGATCTTATAGGTCCTTTCCAACCTTGGTGATTCTGTGATTCTGATACTGAAGAACTGCATTTAGTTATGGAATGTTGCTCTTTCTCACTATTTCCCTAAAACAGGCAATGCTGATTATATCCTATAAGTTTGTTTCTGAATAACAGGAGATCATGTAGCCATGGGCCTGTAGGTTATACTCCCTTTATGATATTAAAATGTTAAGAAGAATATGTAACACGGTGTCAGTGTCAGTAAACCTCTGGGGAGGCAAGATCCAGCTAGTGCTGTCTCTAGTAATTGCTCTACTCTTTTGGAAATGCTATCCTTTGGAAATGAAAGAATCCTGAGGAGCAGAAGAGGAGGCTCACATAGATGTGTACATCTTTTTCTCTATTATTTATCCCATCATATAGGATATTTTTACTTGCTAGTTTTGGGCTGGAGGTACGAGTGGCTGTCTACTCAGCTTTCCAAGCTGTGCAGGGAGCGAGGGCGTGCTGCCTGTGGGCACAGAGAGACTCCTGATCCCTCTCAGAGAGGGTCCTAGGATCTGCTGCTTCATCTCCGATCCAGAACAAATGTGCTTGAGGCTGCCTTGCTGTTTTCTAACGTTGTGTTATAAGTCAGTCTCACTTTGCCTTTGGAGAATCAGAAGCTTCCAGGCCTTACTTCTCATGTGGGCTGCCAGACCTTGTTCTTTTTGCAGGAGGCTCGTGTGTTTTGGCCTTTATCTCCCGTTCTGTTGCTCTTGCACCAGCATCTTGTGCTTCAGGGATATGGGCAGACCCCAGGCTTAGAAGGGGATGATGCGAAGGGTGCTGTGCCTCCCCTCCCAGCACACACTGGCAAGAGCTTGCCCAGGGCTGTGTGCCCTCAAGCCTGTGGCTGCAGGCCTCTGCAGCAGTACTGGGGCACCTGCGAGGTTGTTTTGCTGTGTGAAGCCCCAGTCCCATGCCCCTTGGTGGCTGCAGATAGATTACAAGGATAGCAATGAGGAAGGAGCAGAATTTTACTGCATCTCCTGGCACAACTACTGGTATTTAGTTAGATATTTCATTTAACCCTTTCACCCCGATTCACCTGTTGCATCCTTTCCTCGCTATTTGCACCACTACCGACAAAAGGCAGAGCTTTTAGCACAGAAAGCCACTTTGATTTAAAAGACCAAACTGCTTTTGTTCCATGTGGAAGCAGGCATGAATAGCTTTCAGTGACCAATATGTATTTGAAAAATGGGATGCAGGCTGTATAACCCACTCTGACCTGGTGTATTGCTCCTATGGTTTCTCTGGCTTACTAACCCTTGGTGTCACTGGGTGCAGCGGTCCCCAGGCAGGGAGGGCACTGGGTCTGGAAGCTCAGAGGCTGCTTGCTCCCTTCTGCAGCTCCTGCAAGCCGTGCACCACTGTTGTGCGATGGGATCCCCACAATACCCCGGTGCCGATGCTGGAGCAGGAGCTGGCAAAGCTGAGATGTGCACAGGGGATTCTCAAATATCCTGGCTTTTGTAATGCAGACTGCTGTCTAGGGGCTTTGCTATGGGTGCTGCTTGCTTGCATGTTTAGGTGAAGGATGAACATTTTCTTGAAAGGGGTCCCAGGGAGGAACAGGAGAGCAGCTCATGGGAAGGGTTGAGTGATATAACACTGGTGCGTATTTGCTAAATCACCTTTTCAGTGAAACAAATGCCATGGCTTTTATTTCTTCTTCTACTACTTTGTGCTGTGCTTTTTCCAGTGAAGCTTAGTAATACTCTCTCCATTAATGTGTTTTTCTAAGCCTGGGTGCTGCCCCTCCTGAGATCAGCAGTTACAAGTTTGTATTCTTGCTGAAACGAAGGTAGTTCACTGCTGTTTTTTTTCTGCTGCATGATTCTGCTCCCTGCTATACCAAGTAATTACAAATGAGCTTTGCAAACTCTTTGCACTAATACCTTAAGGATATGGAACTAGCTGTTGTTTTCTTTTTTTCTCCTTGATATTGTAGATGTACGATATGATTACCACAGTGTCTACGTAAGTCTGACAACCCTACCCTCCCCCTGCAACAAAACCGGAGCTCCCCTCACAGTGTTTTCTTGAGCATGCAAACTGTGTCATCGCTATCCTTGAGGGATAACATCTGCTGTTGTCCTATCACCAGTTATCTCCTTATAGCTTTGCTTCCCTCTTGAGTATGCTATCATATTGATGCCTTGCTTTCTTATGGTCTATAGGATATGTCTTGAGGGTTTTGAAAAGTCCTGTATGTTCATCAACCTGCTTTTATTACTCTTTTGCTGTATTTATTTACCCTCTCTTCTTGTGTTCTGTTTTCTTGATGATCTTGCTTCCCTTCCTCTGCTGCATGACCATCCTATTTTGTGCCATCTTGCCGTTGAGTCATGAGATCTGATGAGCCCTTTCCATCTCTTTATCTCCCTGCAGACTTTTTCAAATTCACTTTGGTTAATTGTTCTTGTGTTTGACAAAAGCTGCTGGCCTAGCTCTAACACAGCTTCTTGAAGAATCTTGCATCTCTGTTTTTCTGTCTTTGAGTGTTTAACTAATTTATCACCCTCATCTCAGAAGCTTAGAGCTTGTCATGAAGAACAAAAATCCATGACTTTTTGAGATACACATCTGTAGATGTTATGTGGAGTAGTGTTATAAAAAGCTTTACTTGGTCTTTGCCAGCAGTTATTGTTCAGAATGGAGCTTGATATTTATTGACTTTCTAAATCCTAATGCTTACCTGGTGCATGAGCTTATTCAGTGCCTGTCTTGACTTACATTTCTGAACAGCAGTAATAGTTGTTTATTTATACAAAAAGGTATAAGCAATTATTATATTGGTTTTCATTACATTCTTTTGGTTTTCTTGGTTTAGTTGGGGTTTTGGTGTTTATTTATTTATTCATTGTTTCTTTAAATAAGTAAATGCAAAGGATTTCTTTACAGAGTGAAAACCTAGGAGGCAAATTCAGGCCTTCCAGAATTAAGGTGATGTGTACTCCACTAAGTATTCCATTAATTCTTGTGAAGAACAATATAAAATCTAGAGCATCTTGTCCCTGGAAGGCTTTTTAGGGTACTAAAAACAAAATCCACACTTTCAGATCCTGTAATCAGAATATCAGCTTTCTCTATGTTAAGAGATGAATTTCATCTGAATTTCACCCATTAGCTCTGAGCTTTGTAGATTTGGGAAGGCAGTGCTACATGGCCCAGATCTTCAGTCTTCATTGAATTCAGTGTATCTTCCAAAAAGTACCTGTACATTTCAGAGCATTCAACACATATCTGTGTGCTGCAAGGTGCTGTGTGCTCTTCCTTCATTTCATTTCTCTTCTGGTCTCTTTTTTTCCCAGGCTTTTTGCTGTTGGATAGTTGGTTCCTGACTGACCTGGAGCGGGTGGTGAAGCTCTGCTGGCTCATTTCCTAGTCCATTAAAACCAGTTGCCTGCTCAAAGGACCATCTGGCCTGCATCCCTTCCATTCCCCCAGCCTCTAGGCTACTGCTGTGCCCTACTTTTACTTGGCTGTGCAAGAACATGGGGCATCAAAGCGCCTGCTGTTTTTTAGGCCTAACCTTAGGGCTGCCCTCAATCTAACTTATTCTATTTACATAGATCCCGTGGGATTATTTTCTCTCTTGGAGTTGCCTTAGCTTTACCAGAAAACACAAGTTCTACACAGAAAGGTAGCATCAAGACAGTTGGGATCATTAGTCCACATGTAGTTAACAACTGGCCAATAATTTATGTGAGGCCTCAAGGGAAGAGTTTGGAGTTTGATAGCTCCCTGCATGATGGGCCTGTGCAGTGTCCTCCCTCTCCAACTTTCTCATTTTCTGCTTCGATTTAAATTTGATCAACAGTTGTCCTGTGGGCACTTTTAACCTTCCATTGAATTGGAAAACTTTTTAAAAAGGAGAAAGTCTTGAGTTATCTGTCAGTACAGCCCAATTGAGGAGGAGAAAGACTTCAAATAAAGCAGGAAGAGAGAATTTAAAAGTTGTACTTTTTCTAAAAGTGACAACTGTTCCTAGAAATAATAGTTGCTTGGATCTGATTGAGTCTCTCATGTTTGCCGGCCCCAAAAAGAGGTTTTATTTGTGTCTGGGAATGGCAATAAATAAAAAGGACAGTAAATAGCACTACTGAAAATGGCTTTAATAAGGAAAATGGTCTCAATTACTGCCTGGCAGTCTCAAAACCAGAAGTTATAGAGAAGTGCATGTTGACACAGCAAGGGTTCAGGCTAGCAGAGAGGCAGGAGTATGTTTGTACCAAGCAGAAGAAGCTGGAGTGCAGACACCCAGCCAAACATAAATTCAATTTGCACTTTGAGTACTGTGTTCAGTTCTGGGCCCCTCACTACAAAAAAAGAGAGAGAGGCCCTGGATGCTCCCAGGGGAGAAGGGCAACAGAACTGTGAGGGTCTGAGCACGAGTCTTATGGGGAGCAGCTCAAGGAACTGGGATTGTTTCCTCTGGAGTAGAGGAGGCTCAGGGCAGACCTAATAGCTCTCTACAACTCCCCGAAGGGAGATTGTGGTGAGGTGGTGGTCAGCCTCTTCTGCTAGGTAACTAGTGATTAGATTAAAGGTGATGGCCTCAAGTTGTGCCAGGGGAGTTTCAGGTTGAATATTTGGAAAAATTTCTTCTCAGAAAGAGTGGTGAGGCACTGGCGCAGACTGCCCAGGGAGGTGGTGAGGTCACTGTCCCTGGAGGTGTTCAGAAAAAGAGGAGAGGATGCACTGAGGGACAGGGGTAGTGGGGATGGGTTGATGGTTGGACTGGATGATCTTAATGGTCTTTTCTAACTTTAATAATTCTATGAATCAAGCACAGCTCAGTGCCAGCACAGTTGTTAACACAGGTCTACTTGCTTGCTGGCAGCCTGGCTGTTACATTTGGTTGGGAAGGGTGTGTATGTGGACATCAGCTCTCATTATGGTCATCTTTAGGACTTAACAGCTTTCCTTGTGCTGTGGTGTTGCAAATAGCATTGGGTCATTGAGAGATCTTGGTGGTGATTACCATCCTTATGCATTTCAGTAGCAGCCTTTCCTGCAAGCAGCTGCCTGCCTCTCCCTACAGTCGTACATTTTCTATGCTGAGAGCAGCTTACATCAAGAGCAAGGCAAGTGTACAGGCTTTTCCTTCAATAAAACAATGTAGAAAAGCATTCATGGTGCTTGCTGGAGGGTGGTTTTAATACATTCTCTTCTTGATAGGTTACTGTTTTATGGTTGTGGAGAAAATACATTTCTGCCTGACCTTCAGTACAGTAGTAATATGGAAAATGATTTAAAGTTCTAATATATGTTAGAAATGTAGCCATGCAGTGTGGTGCTGCAGGAAAGAAATCCAGAAAACTATTCATAGAAGCTGATCTAAACTTAAATATGCTGCTATTCATACTTTAAACTGGTGTTTCAGGAATAAAGCAGTTAGCAAAATTCACAGGCCCTGTGTCTTAGGGTAACTTGATTCTAGCAACCCCTGTGAACAGTCCCTTTTCTGTGGCTCTCTCTGTTCAAGGTTTACATTCCCACAGAGAAAGAGTCTGTGCATCATGGCATAGGGAAATAATTTCATGCATCACTGCAGTCTCTGAAAACTAATTTAACATTCTATTTCATTGCAGCACTTGCAAGTGCACCTCCTGTGCTGGGCACCTTGCTACTTTCTTCCTTTTTTCTTTTTGCTTTGTTTTTAGCACTTCACATTTAACTGTCTATACTAGCAGTGCTGCTGATTATTGAAGTCTAGTCTAAGAAGGTAATCATTCTCTTTTTCCAGGTGGTTAATGGGGGGTTTGTATTAGTACTGCCAAGGACTATCCAAGAGTGTTTACTTACATGCATGAAGTTGTCCTCTAGGGTGCTCTACAAGGAATGCAATTGCAGCATCTAACCAAAGCTTATTTTACATAGGTTACTCCTGAAATAACAAAACAAAACAAAAATTTCAAAGGATCAGTATTTTTGTATTCTTAGCAATTTCTGAGGCATGCTTTTTTTT
This sequence comes from Pavo muticus, assembly GCA_016647715.1. Lineage (NCBI taxonomy): Eukaryota > Metazoa > Chordata > Aves > Galliformes > Phasianidae > Pavo > Pavo muticus. Next base: position 1,588,121 of record JACDJE010000177.1, read on the forward strand.
TTTTTTTTTTTAAGGAATTAACTGGTTTAGGTTTTATGCATTAAAAAAAATAATGCAAGGATGTGGCTTGCTTAAGGAGTCTGCAAGGTGTCTTCACCTCATCTTCAAGTGTAGCAAGAAATATTTTCTCACTTGAAGGAAAAGAGTGGTCACTAATTGTCTCCATCGCTAGAGGGCTCAGAATACTTTCAGTATGTTGCATATTTGAGCCAACCTTGTTGCTTAGTCTTTCATCTTTATATAATCTGTGTGTGTGTGCAGAGAGATAGATGTCTCAATGCTACACATGCTGAAGCATTACTGCACTGCTGACTTGCCTTTTTCTTGTTATTGGGAAATTCTATGTAAGCAGCTAAGGATATGGCTGTTTCTTGGCCAATCGCATTTTTGTTCTTTTTTCTTTTTTTGAGGTTTTCAGATTTTGGAGGTTTTTTTAGGATGATTATCTTGAAAATGTATTTTAAAAACTAGTAGATGCATAAGCAGATCAGAACATCTAAACTTCTGTGACAGTTCAGTCAAAATGTTGAACAATGTGCCACTCTAATACATGATAGAGTAGTCCACTGATTGCTTACAAGATGTCCCAGGCTCCTATAGAACAAATGGAGAAACCTTTCATTCGGGCCTTCTAAGCTCCCCCTCTCTTTTGGCGCTGGTCCCTAGGCAGGTAAGCAGTGGTACTGCAGTGTTGCTCTCAAAGCTTGTTGCATTGGATGTTACTTAAGCATTCACCAGAATGTGTTTCTGTCGTATGGAGTTGTTTTGTTTGGTCTATTCATGGATTAGTTTTATCTCTGGAACACTTGTGTTGCAGAGATCTAAGGATCATACCCCGGGCTGACTTGTGAATGTCTCAAGGAATGGCATAGGACTCATGTATCTTGCCTTAGTAGAGCACATAGCCCAGCAGAGGGAAAACCAAAGAGTCGAGAAGAAATTTTCCCCCAAAGCTTTTTACGGTACAATCACTGAAGTACTGCCTTTAGAGATGTGCGCTCAGAAAGGCAGTGTTACCCTTGAACCTGCAGCATGTGCCATTAGCTTCTGGAAGGTTACCACAAGTTGGCAGCAGACAAAGGGGAAAATAAGAGTGGTCTGAATCTAGTTTAGCCTTCATGAATACAGCCAAAACTGCTTTATGCTCTGAATGGGAGCAGGAGTTACCTCTCAGCAAGAGGGTCAAAGATATGGATTAAGTCTTTTTCCTGAGGAGGTCCTTTCTCTCACAGTCCCAGTACTGGAAAAAGAAAGCAAGGATGTTTGACACAAATTCTGGAGGCAACTTCTTTCTCTGCATTTTTAGATAGTGGCTCAAATATTCATGGAAGTAAAAGTAATGGACACAGTTCAGCTATGGAGAGCACAGGACTCTGAGGGATCACTCCAGACCTTATTCAGGCTTTGTTAAACTCTGGAGTCTCCATGCAAGCTTTCCTTGTGAAAGTTTTTATTGAATGTGTAGGCTTTTATAGTTGAACTCTAGCAAGCAAATACATGAAGAAGTCTAAATTCTTTATTATGGCATCACTTTTAAGCCATTCATGTTCTTAGACATTGTCTCTAAAAGAAATGGAACAAGTTATTAATATCCTTAGTGCTTCATATAATCTGAGTAATGATTATGTTACAAATGATACCAAGATGTTTCATTGTGCTGCTGAACTAAACCAGTAGTTTGGTTTTCAAGTTGTCTCATGTAAGTTCCTGGCTTATTTCATATCTGGAGCATTGTTGAGCCTAAGACAAAGTTGTTCTTGTTTTTCATAATAATCATATTGACTGGTAAACAAGTAGTATTTTGGGACATCACTCTTGCTTACATTGCTAGAGGAAAAGTGAGCCAGAAAGCTCGTTTCTCTTTTTAAATTCAACAAGATAGGAAGAGCACTGTGAACTCAAAGCTGTATTTGTTCTCCAACTAAATTTTGTGTCTTTCTCAGCACATGGGCCTGAGCTGCACTTTGTTGAATATGAGTGTTAATGTTCCTGCCTCAGTGAAAATCAATCCTGAGAAGGTATCTGAAAGGGTGTCATCTTCTGTCAATGGGAACTTGATCTATCTTCTTTTTGTTGTTGTTACAGTCTTGGGAAAATGTCTGTTAGATTTGATGACCAAATGCAAGCAGTGTTCTTCTGTGTCCGTGATGAAGTCAATTTAAATTTGCAACTCATTCCCAACAAGGGATGTTGCCAAGTTTGGAGTGACAGCCAATTTGTAGCATTACCAAGGAAAAAGAAAAAACCAACAAATATTTATCAATGCCATTGTAGTACTTAAGTAGCTAAAATGCAGCTCCTCTGGGCTGGATTTAGCTACTTGGGCCGTGCCAGTGAGTTAAGGCGGATTGATCTGCCAATGCGTCATCACTCCCAAATAAAATTGCAAAAGACTTTCTGCCTTCAGATCAGGGTTAGGAGTTGCATGTTTTGCAGTGTTGTATTCATATTGCATTGGAGAAGCCGGGATGACTTTTCATTTGCCTTGTTTTCTGTAGAAATGATTTTTTTTTTTTTCCAGGAGTTGTGCTTTTTATTAAAGTGATGATAAAGTAGGGAAGGTCTGTTGAATGATTTTATATCATGACAGCAAATGAGGCAATGAAACATTGGTTCATTTTTTCTAATGTTGAAACTAAATTTGAGATGGTAACTAGTTAGGAACAGACCTTCCTTTCACCCTCCTACTAGCAGTTATTCATAGCAGGAAGCTCTGCTTGAAATCTTTTAAAAAATTTTGTTGTCACTCAGGTGTTGATTTACAGCACTGCCTATTCCATTGAGTTCTTATCGGTGCTTTTGCTAGCTACTCTGAAGTTATTAACATGTCATCTATCCATAGTTAGTAGAGCTTTGTTTTGTTTTTCTGAATACAGTCACACTGTTGTGATTTCAAGAAATGATGCCAGTGTTCAGTCCGTTGAGTCAAAACTGGGCAAAGACTTCTGAATACATATAAATTTCTTGAACCAAAGAGAGGAGGATTTGATTTCTGACTCGACTCCCCTCTCTTTGCTGAAGAACCGTGAGCTTGCAGCTTGTGTTCTTTGGGGAAAAGTAATATAGAAGGGAAAAATAAAGGCCAAATTTGTGTTTATGGAGCCATGCCAGGATCTGGCTGAGAAAAATCCACCTAAAATAATCAAAGAATAACTTCAAGAAGTGAGAGCAGCAGGAGGATTGAGGAAAAAAGAAAATGTTGAGAGTAGCAGCATGATCACATACTATGCAAGTGTTGGACAGGGCAGTGAGAGCAGAGTGGTGTTTGGGACTAGAGTAAGATGAAGTCATTCATCTTGGTTAGATCAAATTCAGAAATGCCAAGCAAGGGACAGAAATAGTAAGCAAAAAGTGCATTAGAAAGGAGTTGAAGTGGAAGAGCAAAGTATAGTTGAAGGTCAGGCTCTCTAAAATGGGAATGACTGACTCATGCTTGTGTTCTAAGAGAAGAGATTAGTGAAGGCCAAAACCACTGGAAGGAAAGAGTAAGGCATGACTAAAGGCAGCCCAGAGTACAGAAGCTGCAGTAGGGTTATGAGCTCATGGTGGCCCCAGATGTTGGGGAGTTGTTCCTCTTGGCAGGGCCTGGGGAGAGGAGGAGGCAAGTGGGGGGGCTGTGGGATGTGCCATGCTGGTGGGGCAACCAGCAGGCTGTGGGAGGACAGCATGCCACGTGTAACCTACCAGCAGCACTGCCACTTAGGTTCATCTTGCATCCCTCTGCCACTCTCCCTAGTCTCTTTCCGCTGCCACGTTACTCAGTAACGCTTCCTGTGTTATGTGACATTCTTCAGGATGCTTTCACTGATGTGACTGATTGCCTCCACAAATTTCCTTCTCTTGGCCTTATCTGATGAACAAACACCGCTCCAGTTCCCAAGAAGAGGGAGGAAGGCAGTTGTCGTGTGCTTGTGACATTTTTGTACTCAGTAGAATTTGTCCTTTCATAATGATGTATCAGTGTCATGCCCCAGTCTGCTCTGATGAGGCATACACAAATGAGTGCCAGGAATAGGGCAGGATGTCACAGAACATAATTTTCATTCTTCTAATGCTTTTTTTTTTTTTTTTTTGTATTTTTGATGCTGCTCTTGCTTGAACAGCAAGGGAAATGTTTTGGGCTTCAGTGAGTCAGCCTTTCCATACGACTGTTGTTTGCTAGTGAAGTTGTGCAGCCTCCTTTTTACTGCTGCCTTTTCTGCCTCTAGTGTTGGCTGCTGTGCTCTACTTCGGTCTCTTGCTGTTGACGACAGGAGACATTGGCAGTAGGTTTCTGCTTCTATTTATTTTTTTTCTTTTGTTATCTACTAGAATGAATGAGAAGGGTACTGGGCCCAATTCTGCTTTGAGTTGCTTATTCTCATGCATCTCAGGCTGTCTGTAGCTTCTCAGTGCTCACAAATGCAGTTTGTTATCATGTCAGCATTTGGATATAACTGCAGCACAGGCTAATTGTGGTGGCTGAGTGAGCAGTAGCCACAGGCAGAAGTGCGCAGTGCTGTGAATAGGCTCCTGGGATCTGCTCCCATCCTAGAGCTGACTGAAATATTTCCAAGCCAGCAGCATTTTGGAAGAAAGCTTTGACTTTCAGATTAACAAAGTGTTGTTCATGCAGGAACTGGAAAAGGAATTCTATATATTTGTAACACATATTCAGGCATACCTGTGTATTGACCATTGCTCCTAGTTCCTACTCTAATCAGGATATAGTAATGCTGTATTCAACAAAGACTGCTGTTCATGTAGAACCTGGAATATTTGTGGTGTGTATTGGCAATCTCACATAGTAGTTTGATCTCCCTCCAAAGGCAGATAAGTGCAGAGATGTTTCTTGTTCTTTTCTGACATGAGAGAGTTGGTCTAATGAACCACTTATATTACTTCCTACAGCACTTTTGTTTTCCTTTTAAAAAAAAAAAAAAATCCAAAATGATTTTTTTCTTCCTATCTTTTAGCTTGTGAGGTCTGGAGCTGTGTGTGGGGGTGCTTCCCTGAGGAAGTTGCCAGCAAAATGAGTACTGCTGAGCTGAGCGCAGCACTTCTTGCTGGAGCACATCTGTCGGTGCGATGAATGAATAGCACAGCAAGAATGCAGTGTATCATTTGTTTGAGGAGGAAAACAGTCCTCCATTTGTGGTCGATCTAGAACTGAAGGTCAGCACAGTGTTAATCCATGGCTTCACAATCACAGTACTTTCTGATTAGTATTACTGTGGAACAGGCTTCCAAAGCAAATCACAGGGCACTTCTGTTTCAGTCTTAAAATGAAAGCCTCAGGAACCCGAGACTGAGCTGCTTACTCTGAGATGTACTGTGTAAACTTCAGTGTGTCCTGAATGCTTGAACAGGAATGAATTTGCATGGCAAAAGAGTATCTGTGCCTAAGTCTAATAAATATCTTGTATTTTTCAAGTTGCAAAATGCTTGGTTTGAACCATACTTGATCTCATTTCTGCTTGAGAATTCTGTTCAGGCCAGTAAAGCCAGCAGAGCAGTCTAAAAAATGGGTGTACGTTGGTACCAAGTTTCAGCGTAGTTTTATGTACTAGACTGAACATCCATTGTGATGCAGAATTGTGTGCTGCCAATTTCATTTCAACTGAATTGTGAATATGTGCAGTTGCTGATTGTATTAATATGTGATTATTACTGTGAGTCTAATCCCCTGAAACCATTGGTCACTTGGTGTATGTTCATTTAGCTACAAATGCTTTTCATTTTCCATTTGTGTTTTATCATTTAATTGCTTTACTCTCTTCAACATCACTCTTTTTTGATCTCTTGTTAATCATTATTTGCAATGAGGATTAGCCCTTAAGCAAACAGTGCCCCAAATCTATCTTGCTTCTTTGCGTGATGACCTTGTGTTGGACAGAAAAACTATTAGCTATAGTTTTAGATTTATAGTAAGAGTTAACTTCATTGCATTTAAAAACTACAGTCAGGAAAAAAAAGACACTTGTCTTTTTATTCCTCCAGCAGGAATAAAAAGACGGGTGTCAGGGAGCTGCCTGTTGTCCCCTTGGGAAGCCAGGCTAGTTTTGCAATTGCATCCTGACCTGTTTGTTTTCTTTTTGGAAGAGAGCATAGAGGAGGCACTGGGCTTGTTTAGAGTCCTTTGGAGAAGGCGCTGCACACATGTCTGGGGAATGACTTTGTAGGTGGCACAGTCACCTTCCCTACTGTTAAGACAACAGCAATTGCTCAGTGCCTGCTTCAGGGACCTAAATTGTTCCCTCTTAGTCACTAAAAAGGTGTTTTCTTCATTGTAATGAAGTTGATTTGTAAGTCCTACATGTTTACATGTTTCGTCATAAAACTAATAAGCATGCACCCCCTTAAAATCTCATTAAAGTTCACCTCTGGCAGTTTGCCTCCCAAACACTTGACAGTACTTTGGTGGCTGATGATCTAGTTAGAATTCCCTCTTTCCCAGCTGCTCGTATCCACCCTTTGTGTTGCAACAATGTCCTGTTTTGGGTGAGAACTTTTTTTTTCCTGGTTTTGCTTGATGCAGTGCTGTCCAGGTGCACGAATGCGGTGAGTTAGTCTGTGCTTGTCTCCCTCTGAACAAGTTTGTTGAGTGGCAGGCTGCATGCTGCAGTGTATATGGAGCAAACAATAATACAAGTAATTGCCATGCTTTCCTGTGCGTAACCTGCATTTGCACACCTTCCATTTATTTTAATATCTCTGGAGCCTTGCTTGACATCAGAACTGGAAGCCAAGGGGCAAAGGTGAACAAAGATCTGGAAGTTGAGAGGCTGGGAAACTTCTAGAATGCAGGGATTTCCCTATGAACACATGGAAGAACTTTCTTACTGTCAGAGAGACGGAGTGCTGGAAGAGGCTGCCTAGAGAGGTGGTGCAGTCTCCTTCTCTTAAGACCCATCTGGATGCCCACCTGTACGACCTGCTGTAGGGAACCTGCTTTAGCAAGGGGTTGGACTTCATTTTCCATGATTTGAAATGCTGTAATGCACAAAGCAAGGAGACTGGAGGCACCAAGAGCTTACTTTAGCAAATTCTTTCCTTGTGTGCCTTTGAATGCATTAAAGTTCATTCAACAGTGCTTTAGGGGTTGCAACCACCATTTAAAAATGCTTCCTTTCAACAAACAAGAAGTAGTCAAGCCTAATGCAAGTATGATAATAACATATAAATCAGGGGTTCTTTGGTAGCCCTTTATCGAGTATTTGTCTGTAAGCAATGTACCGATCTCAGTCACGTCTGTTCGGTGGGCTGTTAGAAACTGGGGAAATTGTTGTTGTTTAGGAATATCAAAGAACTTTTGTACTAACTATATAATACTGGTGAACAATCATTAATCATTTTAAAATTAATGGGAACAGATAACATTATAAGCTACCCCAGGGATGTGTTTCTGTTTTATCAGTGAGCAGTTATAAGTAAGAAGACAGAAATGGCGCTTCGAGCTAGTTTTGTTTAAAACAGCAGGAAGAAGAAGGAATTATCAGGATGTGAAATGCATTAAATTATGGCAAGAAAATTCCTTTCATCTTGAGTGTGACTGCTGACTGTCAATAACAGAGATTAATGCTGCAGGAAACAAAGCAGAAATGTTAAATATAATGACATTTTAAAAAAGAGCTATAACCAATTTATTGAAGGAAAGTGGTTTGAACTCCACGAGCTTGGCAAATGGAGTTTCAGAAGCATTTTAAGGTACTTTTGCCTCATCTAAATGATCATAGAAGTGAATTAAAATAAATCCTGTAAATGAAATCTGGTCTCTTTATATTACCTCCTCTAAGGGATATGCACGCTCCTAATTTTTAAAAGGAACTTGAACATCTTGACTCTGCCCCTGAAATTCTGTATCCCAAAAGGTGCCACTTTTGACAACAACCTCCTTATCTGATGTGAATGCACTGAAACAGAGGCTGCTTTAGCACTGTGGGTTTCATTAACAGCAAAATTGAGCTGTTTTCTTTTAGCTGTTTTCTGTCCCTTAGCTTCCTCCATTTCCTAACTTAGTCGCAGCTCCTGGCAACACTTGGTGCTGCTGCTTGCAGGGAAGTGCAGAGCCTGCTGGCTCGCTGTTGGACAATGTGTCTAACATGATGAGTTCAGTCACTGTTTGAGTGGTGTGACATTAAAGTGGGTGGGTCTCCTCCCCAGTTAAATTCCTAAAAGCCCTGCAAGAATTATCTTTTAGAATCTCCAGGATCAGTGTGAAAATTTGCTTGAGAGTTGTGAGGGAATGGTGGATGGACAGCTCAACAACAAAAGCCTTGTTTCCCTGAGAAACTTGACCAAAAATGTTTAACAGTATCTCTGGGCAGAGACAAAAAAGCTGAGCACCGCTTGTAGTGCAGGGCCTATAAGGAATTTCATATCAAAGAGATGTTGGCAGAACTGTTGATTAGAGGCTGTGGCTGAACATCTCTGTAGTTCAGGGTGCTCTGATGTTTGAGCCCTGTATGCTACTTCATGAATTTCTGTGGAGCTCTAAGGATGGATGCAAGGGACCACCTATACAGAGAAGCTGGCCTTAGAAATCCATGGCTGAGATGTGCTTTGGTGTGGGAAATGTGAAGTGGGCACCTCTGCTTGAGGGCACAGTGCCGTTACCACATGCAGACTACCTCCACCTTCCAGTTGTTTGATTGATGCTTTTACTCCACTAGTTCCTTCTCCATTTGTATTACCAGAGTTTGTAACTCTGCTGAGAGCTGTGTATTCCCTACCAGCCCAGCTGTGCATGCCAGGCAGATGAGCACATCTTTTAATGAATTAACTCCGAGGTTGGAAGTCCCTTGTTTTTATCTTGACTGTCTCTCTGCATAACACAGGCTTTCCTGAAATAATTCAGTGATGAGGGAGGCATTTCTCTCCAATGTTTGTTTAATTGGTATAATGAAAGACCTCTCGGTCCAGTATTTCAGGAAAAAAGTCTACCTTTAGCCAATTAACTGAAATTAATAAACATCTTTTAGATTGAAAAATCAAGACTAGCAGAATCAAATGGGCTGCTGAAGTTGATTAGTAGAACTAACTCATGTGGCAGTTTCTGATCTTTAGACACGAGTCTTAGAGTGACACTTGGCTTTTTTTTTGTCTGCCTGATGCATGATTGCCTCCTATTAATGTCAGTAGGACGGCACTTGTGTAAAAACGGGTCTGTCCATCTGTCTGCAGGGTGGTGAGGGAGCACCTCGGTGCTCCTCAGCAGCACTGCGCTCTTGTCCTGGCAGCGCTGGGCATCCTGCTCGTTGTGGGAGCTGTCGTCGTGCTGCTGAGAGGGACAGCAGGGTCTTGCCACAGGAGTATCTTAAGACTGACTTGCATCAAGCACTATGAGAGCTCTTTCCTTGTATGTATAGCATCAAATTTTGCCTGTGTAAGAGATGAGAAACAATGTAGTCAATGTAAGTGAGACTAGGGCCTATTAATGCATAATAAAACATGGCCCTTGAAGATGCTTGTTTGGGAGCAGCTTTCATGGTGATGTAGTAATTACTGCTCCAATAGTAAATAAATAAATAAATAGATATTTAACAACAGCAACAGAGGGGATCAAGCTGAAATGACATTAACCTTAATAGTGAATGGGAGTGGTAGGTGGGAAAGTTCTATTTACCTTAAATCTGAAGCATACATATTATAATTCTTTTCTGGAGCAGGCAGCATATTCACTATTTAGTTTGTGTAGTAGCTATCTTTTTTTCTTAGTGATAATGAATTGCTGCATCTGTATTAGAAAAGATCATTAGCCACAACAAAAACTGCTGTGGAGAAATGGCTTCAGCCTCATACAGAATGGGAAAAGGGTTTATGCCTCTGTTCTTGAGAGGCTCTGTGCCTTGCTGAGTAGGACCAGAGGCTTAACTGTACTCTGGGGCTTGGTGGGACTGAATGCCCTTGTTTCAAGGCTCCTTTGTTAATCAAGAATCTATAGTTGCTTTGTGTCATATGGTAGCCTAGGTCTAATGATATTGCTTACATCATGCGTCTCTGGTTGTAGATCTCATCTACAAAACTATGAGCTGAGGTGGGGAATTAATGGTGTTAAAAATTGCTGATGGCTTTTAATGCAGACAAGCTCCTTGTAGACTTGCTACTGGAACAGAACATTGTCTACACCCTTGCGTTATGTGCTAAGGTTAAAAAACAAGTCTCAACAGAGCTTGTGGGTGGACATTGGGCATCTTTAGTGTAAACTCCTGTGTTGTGACATACTAATGTATGCTTCTTAAATTATTGCCTCAAATAAGAAACGGGTTCAGTTACAAGATGGAGCTGTGTTTTTTATTTTTTAAACTGGAGCTCTGTAAACTCACACAAACTTCATTTTTAATAGAGGAAAAAGTTCTGTAGGAAAAGCTGTGACTCTAAATCTGAATGAGACTCCACTATCTCTGTAGCATGTGGTGGATGAATGTAGTGTGTTCCTGGTTCTGGTGTGTGTGAAAGCATGGGTGTTACTCTACAGTAAGAGTACAGAGGTGCTTTGCATTCTCCTAGTTGATCAAGCCACTGGTGAGACACAGCAATCAATGTAGGGTTGGGATTTTGTTGCTCTTTGCGTTTAGCTTTCTCTTTTTATTTCTTCATATGCCGGAACTTTGTTTCACAAGATGTAGATGGGTCTTTGTTACTATTTGGAGTATTATTTTATTGATCCAGCATTTACAGATGTGAAGTTCACTGACTTTTTACTAATCAGCATTCAGTGCACATCTTCAATTTTTTCCACAGATAATAGAATGTTTCTAACACTATTCATACTACTGTGTTGACTTAAATCCTGATTCTTACCAATTTGAGTAAAGCAGTATGTGGATTTAGAAGAAGAAATGTTTCACTGAGTAGAATATCAAAAACCAAAAGGAGAAAATAGTTTTCCAGTTGGAAATGTATATTTCCAACTGTATGTCACTAAAAAGAACAGAAGCTCCTAAAATAAATAAGTAAATATGAATGCAAGTATCTGGATAGCATAAGCTAAACAAACTCTTTCCTGAATGATGTTCTAGTAAGAACAAAGACATCTGTAGTGAGTGAAAATACAGCAAACTGCTCGAGTATGCAGTTAATAGGGTTCTGAGGTGCTTTTGATCCTGTGGTCCAAGCCAAGTGAAGATTGGTGGCTGAATTTTGGCTTGTGCTGTTGGTAGATACACACTCTACAGCTGCAGCAAGGGTAAGAATTTTATGAAAAGTTGTGCTGATCTTTGATCTATTGAAGTGGGATTTCCATCTCAGATTGGAGACAAGGAAAAATTCATTCTCGGAAAGAGTGGTCAGAAATTGGTACAGGCTGCCCAAGTGGAGTCCCCATCCCTGCAGGGATTCAAGAAATGTGGAGACGTGGCACTGAGGGACATGGTTTGGTGCGTGTGATGAGGATGGTTGACAGATGGACTGGATGATCTTAGAGGTCTTTCTCAACCTCTGTGATTCTGTAATCTCCTGCATGCACTGAGACACTGGAGTTGGAGCCCAGAGGGATGTGCTGAGCTCAGTGTGGTGCACACGCTATGCTTACCCACATGTGGCACCTGCCTGGTTCTGTTCGGGGCAGGGGGAGCGTAGGGCTGGAGAGAGGCCGAGTAGAGCTTGGAATGTGTTAGGTGTCCTGCTACTCCAAATTTAGGCCCTGCGTAATATGACACTGGGTAAAGAATTCCATCTTATTGATGGAGCCTGTTGGCAGAATATCCCAAACTGTATACTGTCTGCCAGTTTGTTTTGAAAAGTCTTGTCTCACTGTGCTTCGTGCTGCAACCATAAATTAAGAGTTTCAATAATACTTCACCTGTTCAAGGGGAAAGTATATTTTCTTAGCGGTGACTGTGAGAGATTATAGAATTGCTTCTCCTTGTTGGTAGAAATGTTGTGGGAATGGTTTTCTTGGCTGCGTTTCACTCTGAAGCAAAATGGCTGCATCAGAAATAGCTTTCCAATTCTGAATATTAATGACTTTTTCTCCTCTTTTTGACTTCTCAACTCAAGTTCATTTTTTTAAAATGAAAGCAGAACAATAATGTTTTAAAACTGAGCTATTGTAGGTTCTAAAAATGAGAGAATATTATAGAGCATAAAAATCAAAAGTGTTATCTTCAGATTAGGTATTTTTCTTTCTGGAGGAAATTTTTGGTGAATATCCGCAGCATTTTCAGCGCTAGAAAGATTATTTTTCAATAATGCGAGCTGGGAGATCATGGGAAAATTAGGCTTTTGCCTACTAATCATAAGAGACAAGTGTTTGGAACAGTGGCCTTGGACTCTACTGGGTCGAGTGGCTTAAATTAACTTCTGGGCTGTTTTTTTTCTTTTCCTTCAAAATGGCTAAGAACACCATAAAACTCCTGAAAGCTGGCTTTATCTATCGAATCTTGCTTACAAGGATTAATGAAGAGGAAATGGGAGCCTTTGTTGTAGGAACTGAGTGTATCTTATGGCCTTTATAGCAAACTATTTGTTGATTTAGTAGAAATTGTGTTTCACTAGCGGGGTAATTCATCAGCATCAGACACCAGTAGTACTATATGTGCTAAAATCAATTTTGTGTGAGGTTTGAAGCTCACTAGAAATCTTACGCTTTAAAATAACTTTCTGAGTATGACAGAAGAATCAGATGATTACCCTAAATCGAAGTAAACAGACATGCTAAAACCTGTCAAGCTTTATCAATCAAAGCTATTTAACAAAAAGCTATGCGTTTGGCCATTTTTATTCTTGTTGACAATAGATGTCCTTTTTTTTTTTTTTTAAAAAAAAAAACACAACCACTTGGGTAAATTCTTACTGTGCTGAGCTCCTCAGAAGGTATGGTGGTAGATGAAAAGTGTCAGAACAGCTATTAGCTAGAAACAGCCTATATGCTGGTAAATGATGTATGGGTGTGATGAAGGCGGGGTTCAGGACATCAGCCCAGCACAGGCTTTTTCCTGGCTGGTGCTCCGTGAGGGGTTCTGTCCCATGCTCCCACACAGCTGGTGGCTGGATACAGCTGTGACCATCACTGGACAGGCCGTGAAGGACTATAGACTATGGAGTGTGAATAGGGGAGGGAATGTGTCCAGTAGTGAAGTGATGTACCTGTACTTTGTCCTTCAGACAGGATAGGATAAGGGAGAATGGTTTTAAGCTCAGGGAGGGGAGGTTTAGATTGGATGTCAGGGGAAAGCTCTTTCTGTAAAGAGTGGTGAGGTGCTGGAACAGGCTGCCCAGAGAGGTTGTGGATGCCCTGTCCCTGGAGGTGTTCAAGACCAGGTTGGATGGGGCCTTGGGCAAGCTGGTCTAGTACCAGATCTGGAAGTTGGTGGCCCTGCCTATGGTAGAGGGGTTGGAACTTGATGATTCTTGGGGTCCCTTCCAACCCAAGCCATTCTATGTACATGTGTGAAGACTCTCATTAAGCTTGGCAAGACTGGGGATGGGACAGGACAGGGATGTGTCTAGCTATGTCTTGCAACTCTGTAACTCTTTAAACAAAGAAGCAGCTTCTGAGATTTGCTTTTTTCCCCCTCAAACCTTGCTGTATGTGTATGTTAAGAGGAAAACTAAGAGCTATTGGTGTAAAAGAAATGAATTGCATGCTATCTCAGGCCTGCATATACACATTGCCCTTATTTCATAATTGGTCAAGCTGAGCCATTCACAGACAGAGCTGCTTAAATCTGAATGCCTGGGGCATAAAAATTACCCACAGTTGGAAGTTAATAAAATCATGTAGTAAGGCAAAGTAATATTTGTACTAAAACAAGTATTGATTAAACTCTTTTCGGCACATTGTTGGAGTCCTTATCTTTAGATTCTTGATAAAGGTTCATTCAGCCACACCAGTTTCCCATTAGCCACACTGTCATTCCTGGCTTCAGTTTCTGGAGGCAACTATTTTGCAACATGAGCTTCAGAGCTTATCAAAAACTTGATGTTGGTACCCTCATTTCCAAAGCAAATGCATGTATAGCCATATCCTGGGAAATCTGCTTGGAAAATGGTGCATTTTTTTTTTCCTCAAGCTTAGTCAGGAATCCATACTTAATGAACCACCTATTTGTATGCAGGTTCTGTGAAAATTTAAGGTGAGGGGAGGGGGGGAAGGGAGGCGGAGAGGGGGTGGTTTGTCTTTGTCTGAGCAACTATGAACACTTGGCATTGCTGTAGCACACTCTCTTTTATATCTTCACTATACTAGATGTATATTTCTGACAGTTTGGTATCAGCTAAGCCTGATTTTGCAGGTATAAATAACACACTCACTGTTTGCATCTTCCATTTCTGTCACCTATTTTCATGTATGTCCAGATCAGATGCTTAGGGAATATCTATATTAAATTGGAAGATAAGCTTGCAAAATTTGCTGGATTTATTTTCCTTTATGTTGAAGAAGGCTCTGCAGTAAATACCAAGTACATGTCTACACACGTGACTGGGATGCCAGTAGTGCTGGAGCCATATGATGCTGTTATACTCATTGCCTTTGTCAGTTATAAGTTGCTGTGATGTGTCTGTGAAGGATCCCTGGAGTGGATTGGGCCCTGGGCAGCCTGGCCTAGTGCTCGGCAGCCCTGCCCACAGCAGGGTGTTGGAACTGGGTGCTCTCTGAGGACCCTTCCAACCCAAGCCATTCTGTGTTTCTGCAAAGTACTACCATATATTTAAAAAGAAAACATGAGTTGGGACATCTGAACAAATCTGTGACTTTCACCAAAGCAATTGGAAAGCTATGTGACACCTGTATTTGGCTGTTAACAGACTTCTAGAGTAACTGTGGATCTGTATATGTAGTTAGGATGACTAAATTAAAAAAAAAAAACTTTGTATTTTAGATTTCTGCATTATGCAAGATTTATTGCTCTGTGCTGCTTTACATAGAGATGAACAAATATGAAGATACTCGACTTACCTGGATGCCTGTAAGTTGTACTGCTCTGGCACTTCTAACTTGAGAGAGGGATGTCTGCAGTCTTGTGGTTAAAATGTGCTGCGGAACATAAATGACTCTTCTAGGGCTAGGTCTGAGGCTTGTCTTCCCTGCTATTTTTATGGGAGAAAAATTAAACCCTTTTTGTCTATCAGAGTCCATTAATTTATATTCAGTAAGTATCTCCTAATATACGCTGCTTACAAAAGCCAGCCTTTCTATAGTACCCTCCCTTGAACTGACCCTTGATATTTTCCCTGCATGGCCATGCCTACAGCACACGGCATGCTGAAGGAGCACCGCGAGTCATGGAGTCAGCTTTAGCTGCAGCCCAGAGGTCAGCAGCTTTTGGAGCTGCTGCTGAACCACCAAAGAAGGATGCAGGCAGAAAGGAGCCGAAATGAACAGAGGTGGAGAGGCTTGCCTACAGCATTCCACAGTTTATTGCTTATTTATTGTGTGCATCTCTAAAGACAGGCTAATGGAGAAGGGGAACTAATCCTGTGGGTGTTGAATCTCTTCTGATAGTAAGAAATGCAAGCATAAAATTGCAGTAAAGCAGGACAGCCTCCGACAAATTTCCTAGGAGTAAGCTTTTCTCCCCCACTGTACAAAACAACTAGGAAATTTCCATTATAGCCATGCTCTTCACCTGAACTAATAGCTTCAGATCAGAGATTGACTTGCCTGTGTAGCCTTCCTCAGAAGACAAAGTAAGATAGAGTTTTGTTTGCTTTAAATTTTACTTTGGAGTTATGTTTCATAACGCTTGTTCTTTGTCAAGGCAATAAGGAGCTGAGGATGAAAATGTCATATGGAAAAGATGGCATAAGTATGTACAGTACTGGGATGTGGCCCAGCAAAGTTAAATTTTTGAGTTTTGTTTGCTAGCAGTGGGTCCTTTTCTAGATGCCCATCATACCAAAAAGGCATGGTGGTGATGATGATGTTGCAATTGTTAACATCTCATTTCATGAATGTTGTTCCAGATTCTG
Organism: Pavo muticus; assembly: GCA_016647715.1. NCBI lineage: Eukaryota > Metazoa > Chordata > Aves > Galliformes > Phasianidae > Pavo > Pavo muticus. The sequence continues at coordinate 1,604,015 of JACDJE010000177.1, forward strand.
ATGGTTCCTGCTCTGCAGCTTGTTGTAAGAGTTCCTGGAAACTACTAATTGGTAGTTGGTAATGTTTCTCAAACACACTGTATCTGTCTGCTGTTAAAGGCTGGGACAGGGTCAGTCTGTAGTTTAAGTCCTGTTCTTCAGGACTTAATTTTCTAATGTTAATCCTTCCAGAATCCGACCACATCCGTCGTTTGGGGCATCAACAGTCAAAAGAAAAGGCTGTAATGAGTTTGAAAAGGGAAATAGGACAGTAAACTGTTGACATATATTGTTTGTTTTTAAAATGGTGTGTGGTCTGACTGTATGCTTGTTGCTCTCTTCCCAACTTTGTTCCCTTTAAATGTTCCCTTACTGTAGAAGAACTGGGTCATGTTGTGGCTGCCAAAGAAACAAGGGCAGGCTGCAGAGAACAGAAAGCGAGAGGGAGCTTTGAGCAGAGCTGGTGGGACAGCTGGGCCTCTGCTGAGGCAGATGGTCTTGGTTTGATTTCACTTACCCTCCTTTTCCTTTTTACTACAAAACAACTGGCAGCAAATTCAACAGCTGAGGAAGGTTCTAGTCCTTTGCAAAAAAAATTCTGTTGCTCTAAGAAGTGATTACAACTTAACGTGAATCTACATGTTGAATGGTAAATCTTTCTTCTGTACCTTAAGGTGGTACTAAGCACAAACACAAGCTACGTTAAGAGACTGAGTTTGGGTTCTGAAAAGAAATCAACAACTGTTTCTTCCTCTTTGTGAACCAGTATCAGGAAAATCATTGAACAGATTGTTTTAAAGTCACTTGTGCATACTTAGACTTCCAGTCACTGACCCTGAGAATGTATCATACGTACCTTTGTTCCAAAATTTCTTCCAAACTGTTTGGAATTTAATTTACTGTCATTCAGCTATGTGCTTCCTGAACTTGATCTCACTGCAGTCTGAAGCAAGAGCTCAGCTCTCTTTTTCCATGAAGCACTAAACCTCAGCAAATGTTAGACTATAATATTGGCAACCCGAATACAGAGGAACTTGCGTTACCATCAGCTGTCATTCTGATCTGACAATACCATATTATATTCTCAATATATACTTTTGTGAGCAAACAATGAGTGGCATAAATGACTGTGCTGGTCTGATGTGAGGAATTTGACTTGTCAGTTAGAGAAGAATAGGGTAAAAATTGTATACATGGCCAAAATAAAGTATTTAGCATAAAAATGCTTGTGCTCCTTCAGTGGAAGGAAGAAGGAAAGCTATGGGGGAAAAGAGGCATGTGTTTAACAGATGGAAGAGGCTGCCTGGTTGTACTACCTCTGTCAGCACTGTAGTCTTCTGATAAATGAAGTGCCTTGCATTTGCTGTACAGCTGTGGTTGCCAAAAGAGAAATTGGAAATGCATGCTGTTCAACAGAAAAGCAAAGATAATTTGTATGAGAGCTCTTCACTTGCTGGGTGACTCCAATACGTGTGGTGGCAGGGCTGCTGGGTAAATGACTGGGGTTACATTCTTCTGGAGGAGACCCTCTTATGGGCTCTGACTTCCCCCTCTGCTCATTGCCTGGAAAGCAGTGTATTTCAGCAGAAGAGAGCTTCATGAAACACATGTTGCCAGTCACAAAGGACTTTGGCCTTATTTAATATGGCCTTAGCAGAAATATAACCAACTTACCTTTCAGGGCTCTGTTCCTTCAGATTGTCTTAAAATTGCTCTTGATTATGTGACAATTTAGTATACTTAATTAAAAGATGCTATTTAAATGTATTAACTTAAATGTGGAGGAAAAACTCTTTGTTTTGCATTTATCACTAATAGCGTGACTGTTCTTCTGTTCAATAGAAAATCTCTTGAGATACAATAATTTACTTCTTACATTGCTTTATTGCATCTTTCTTATTGCTGACATTTGAGAAGAGATGTTAGTTTTGGGGTGCTTCAGTCTTGCTTACTCTGTCAGAACGTATATTCCTAGTGTATAAAATTCTTTCAAGATCTGTTTATATACTGTAGTATCATATTCTGTGGTGTAAGACCAATTTTTTGCACTGGAAGCTTGCATTGATCTTGTGACCCTAAATGTAGTGGAACGTAGTGAATAGTTGCAAACACAACCGTAGCATGAATGAATTAATGTGCCTGCCTGGTTGTAAGGTTTGCAGGTGTTTGAGAAAGACACTTTGCTTACAGGAGGGTTATTTCAGGATGATCTTATGTGATAGAACAGTGCCTGGAGGTGCTGCAAGGATTGGAGCCTTTCTGGAGTAGCTCGTTAACAAATTAAAAAAGCCACATGTGAAATGAGTGTTAAAAAGGAACCGGGGAAAAAAATCTTCCTGAAGTGGGAGCAGTGTGGTGTGTTGTCCATTAATGCACCTGGAATTGGTTCTTAATTTGGTGCTTCCACAGTAACATAGCTTTTCTTCAGAGATGAGCGCATTCTGCAGAACAGGCATGAATATGCTATTTTATTTTCCTTTATCACAAGAGGATTTTCAAGATGTCACTGTGTTTTTATCATAACTGGTCACTGTGGGATGAAAAGCACTCTTCTGCCATAGAAACTGCTTGTGGCACGCTCTGCCCAGAAATGTTCTTGTGGGTGGTGCTGCTTGTACACAGGTGGTTACTTGAGGTGCTCTGACCTAACCCACTTTCATAGGATTTAATGTGGAAATCACAAAATAACTAGCTTTACAGATGTTCTCACCTGGGTCACTTTGTACTTGCATTGGTAGAATTAGATGCTGCAGTAGACAAGATTTCCTCAGGTAAGGGAAAATTTAAGACAGTGTCAGCAAAATAACTGCTTTTGAAAGTGAAGGAATCCAGGAAGACTATCGTGAAGGTGAACTGCTTTAGGCAAAGGCTGTGTGGTGCATTTTGAGTTTAAGTTTTACCCTGTGCAAACAGAAAGAAGGCAGATAACCATGGGACCTCTGCCACCTGCAGTGCCTGGGTCAGAAAGCAGAAACTGCAGTGGTGACAGAACTTTGGGCTCTTTGAAATAGGCTTTGTGAAGGCCTCCAGTTGTTGTAGCCTGCATCTTTGGGCTTTTCTTACTCTCTCTTTAGTAGTGACAGTGTTGGGGGCAGAAAGTAGTTCCATTTCTAACATCCCCCCCTTGTAATAGAGCCATGGAAAGCAGGACTGTGATAGTATTCTCCACACCTCTGGACAAAGCAAACAAAAAACCCCATACAGAATGTGTAGTGAAACTAACAAGTGCAAATCCTGAGGTTAGAATCGTAGAATGGTTTGGGTTGGAAGGGACCTTTACAATCGTCTAGTTCCAACTCCCCTGCTATAGGCAGGGTCACCTCCCACTAAACCAGGATGCTCACAGCCCCATCCAGCCTGGCCTTGAAATGTCACCAGGGCTTAGCAGTGTACTCAGAGCCATCTGTTTCCAAGCACGCCCTGCCTTGCTGCTGGTTTATGCACCAACAAGGTGAGAATTTATGAAGTAGGGACTAGCGGCATTATAGCATTATTAATAACGATGGGTGAATGTGCCAATAGCACAGGTTAGAAAGTACCCTTTTGCACCACACTGCTGCCATCATCAAAACAATAGTCTCAGAGCAGTGAGTGGTGCAGCGTTGGTCTCTGGAGCTGCAGTCTGCCTACACACTGCAGCAGGCCCACAGCTGTACTACAGCAGCACAACAGGTTCTGCATGCCAATCTGGGCTTTCCCAGTAAGACTGAGTTATTTTTTGTACCCTATGTTCAAGAAGCTTTCAGCCTCTATTTAAACAGAAATTGACAGATGAGGGATGGCAGCTGTGGCTTTGTCATACTTCTTTTGAGACATTTTGCATCTCTGAATTGCCAGCACGGCGGTCAGGAGGAAGGGATTTTGCCTTCCCGAGAATGTCCCCCTGTAGAAGATCTTTTCCTAGGAATCATGTAACAAAATGAATGTTATTTCAAGGCTGCAGTTAGAAATGCTGCGTAGTAAGGTGGAGCACTAATTCTGCACAGATAAGTTCTCCAGGGGCAACAGCTGAGCCCCCACTATGCCCTAGGAGAATATAGTGCTGTCGTGCATCCCTCCTTGGAGCGTGCTGCTGGTGGGGATGGGCAGAGCTCAGCTGGTCTCACAACCTGCTTGCACATCCTTAAAAAAAATAAGCTCAAAGAAGTTGCAGGAAAGAGACATGGTATAGTTGGTGTTGCTGGCTTCCTTTCTAATGGGAGTAGCTTTTGGCATCGTGTGCCATATGGAAAGTGTTTAGTTTGTTCTTCAGCCATTATTCTTTTGTAGAGTTTTGGCCCTGAAAACTCCTCCTGCCCTTCTTGCCAGGCAGTTTTTAGAGCATATTTATGGAAAGTTTTGTTTATAAAATTATTTTTTTTGCAGAGGATGCGTTTTTAGAGCCAAGAAATAGTTTTCAGGACAGCTGTATGTTCTTGCGATATTTTTGTATGCTACATTACTTTGAACAATCCTTAAGGACTTTATAGTAGAGTTCTTATTTTTAAAAAGTGACCATTGCATGTAATTTTATTTCTCTCTCCCAGGTTAGTATGGGGCAGGGGCTGTTCTGCAGCATTGCCAGGGAAAGGTGAGCCAGAGAAAGGGTGAGGACTAGGATTGTAAGGTGCATGCCACCACCTCTAATGCTGTTGGTTCCCCTGTTAGAAGCTGATGCCCCATCACTGATGGGGGAGAGACCAAGGGATCCATTACTCTCTGTAGGGTTCTTGCATGTCCTCGGGCAGTGACTGTGGTGTGCTCATCATGGAGCCCTTAATGCTGATGGAAAGAGGTGGCTGGCGGAGCTGGGACCTGCACCTCCTGGGGATTGGGCCAAGGCTGCAGAATTGTTCCTTTCTAGCTGAGCTTGAACAATGAAACAAAGATAAATGGAACCGCCCTTGCAAGCTGTTTCATATGGGCTGTATCAGAACCCACAACTGGGCCAGAATGGCTGATAGGAAGGTGCGCATGGTTTGTGACATTTCTCATAATGCTATTTGCATATATTTTGAAAATGGTCAAAAATGGAATTTTCCTGTGAGGAACACACAAATTCATTTTAGAGATGGTCATTTTTTTTTTGAGAGTAGGCTTTATGGATCACAATAAATCATAGTGACTGGTGATAACAAAATATTTGTTACAGTGAAACTTATATTTGATTGAACATTAATCATCTTTTCTCTGTGCTGTGGGTACGATTTCCATGTAAATTGTTCACTAGAAAATACATAGTTGGTGTAGAAAATTAAGTGACACTTTAGATGGTAATATATTCCCTTTGAAGTAATAAAGATGGATGAGTCTTTTCATCATGATTGCTGGGATCTGAGTGAGAAATGTTCTGAGAACTGACAAACAGTGGGGGTGAGGGCTGCAGGCAGTGATAACTTAGTGTGTTTTTTTCTGAAATGTCCAGTATGTGTGGCATGGATCGGTCCTGATTGGAGAAATTTACTAAAGAATTACTCCTCTGGAAAGTATCAGCAGCACAGCACTGGCTGCGGTAGCAGTAACGTCAGCTCAGCCTCTATTATTGGGATATGCTCAGAGTGTGCACTGATAGTTTCGTTCTGCAGCTTTTCAGATTTGTTTTCTGTGACTTAAAGCTGCCATGCTGATACTGGGTAGTGATACCTCCTTAGGTAGAAGAGACAGTGCTTCCTTCAGAGATGGCCTTTGTCATTTCCTTCCCCTGTCACAGCCAGAATGTTGAAGGGTCCCTCTGCCTGCTTGTGATGCTCAGGTTTAAGTAATGCCTGTGTTGTTAAATGCTTCTGGGAGCAAAGGGGTAACGTGAAGTAGGTGCAGCCTTGCAGCTGGTGGCTCCTTGTTTCCCAGCAATGTAGCAAGCTCTGCGCTGGCACCACTGACATGCTTGGTGTAGAAGACCCCATGCCGTGGGGACCTGAGTGGTCAGGGTGTGCATGCCCTGGTGCCATGTGCTGCAGGGCCGCGTCCTGCTGCCCTCCCAGCCCTGTGTCGAGCGGCCAGTATTGCCCCAGGGATGTGTCTCTTCTCCTTTTCTCTTCTTTGATACTAATTTAGCCAGCAAATTCAGATCTTGCCATCTCTCAAGGCGACATCTGTCTGCTCTAAGCCTTTTTGAATTGCTCTGTCCTTCCCAGAGCCTTTACAGAGCAGCCCTCTTCTCTTTGAGAGGGAATACAGGCTTCTTTATTTTGCTTGTCTTGCTCTTCTCCTCCCGGTGCCCTCATTTCAGAGCGCGTATTTATTCTTATTAGCTGAAATGTATTACCAAAATGTATGTGTAGCACACTTATGTACCATTGTTTTACAGGTATGTATTAATTCCTCCTGATACATCTGCTTGACTGTGGTCCTTCTAAGTGTACCTTTGGAAGGGAGATGATAATAGATTTTATGGATATTATTCCAATAGTTTGAACCCGAGTTACTGTTCTGCTTTTGGAGTCCTTGTCAAAACAGTTAACTAACTAAATGCCCAGCTTGCTCAGAGGCAGCAGTTCTACGGATATGACAGCTGTGCGTGGCTGGTATCTCTTTTCCTGGGTGTGTGTAAGGCTGTGTGGGAATATTGGCCGTATTGTGGCCATACAGTGGTGATGGTTCAGTAGTTCCACCACTGCTTTTTTGCCCATAACATCGGTGCAATTAAATTCTAACCTAAGTGAACTGGGGTATTATTAAAAACTACTTGAAGACGGTTCTTGTTGCTTGGCATTTTGCAACCCGTGTTAGCCTGCCACATAGAAATGGGTTTACATTTTTCCAGCTGCTGGTAGGAACCATGGGTTGCCCCCTTCCCCAGGCCAGTCAGTACTGATGGCATGCTTTATTTCCATTGTGCTTCTTTTTATCCAAGAGCTCTTGATAACTTTCATTTTGAAAATTATACTGGTTTGGTGCACTTCTTTGACCTTTTCAATATTTTGTAATTAGATTGGCTGCAATTCCTTGTTTTCTCCTGTTTACAGTCTGACTAGCCTCTGGGAAACGGATGGAATGCACATTTGCTCAAATATACTGCAAAGGTCAAAGTGTTGTAGCATAAACCTGCATTTCACTGAGAGCATTCATGTTTTGAGGGGAGGCTGGGGAACAGAAAGCATTCTACTCATAATTCTGCAGCTCAGGTATTGTCATGCAGATTTCCTGGATTTTCTTCAAAGCACATCACCTTAATGCATAAAATTACTTAGCTATGGCATAACTTGGCATTTTATAGACCTCCATTAGAAGATTCTTTGAAAGCGTTGGATGCCTTAAATTCCTCTTGACATGTACATTACTACGAGTGATTGCAATTGTTGAATTTAGATGCCTATGGTACATTAAACTGAACAATCAGTGTTCTGTGTTTTATTCTTTTTGCTTATATACTTACTTGACTAAGTTTGAGGTATTTGAATGATGTCAGACACAATATCTTCATCATAACTAACCTTGCAGTATGAGACAGGTTTTTCCCTTTTGTTCTCGGGAAGTAGTAACAAAACTCTATGGACGGTCTCTGGTTTCTAAATGTGTGCCCTTGAGCTCCCCTCTGGTTAGTTACAGTGGGGATAAGGTCTTGATATGTGTCACAACACATTTGCTCTGATTGCTATGTATGATGCCTCACTCATTTTCTAGTGGAAAGTTGTAAATACCGTTCTGTCACTTGAAGCCAGAGGAGCACACAGCGATTCTGCTGTCTTTTGTAACCACTGTGTTGTTTTCTGAAGCTTCTTCAAAACCTCAAGCACCAGTAAGGCGAAACTTTCCTTACTTTGGGTAATTAAAATCTCATGTAATCTGCTTTTACCTGGCCTGCACACAAGTTGTGCTGGACTTCAAGTCATACAGAGAATACTCCTTAGGGCTGAGTTTTGTGCTTGCTGATGTGGAGGCATGCAGTGCTGTCTGGGATGGAAACAGTGACTTAATGTCATTCCAACCATGAACAGACATTGCCTGTTTTTGTCCAAAACTGTTGAGAAGTGCTGAAGTGGGGATTTTAAGCAATATCCATAGTAGCTGATCAACAGTTAAATCTCAGATATGGAGCACTCTGGGGCAGCGGGTGGTGTCTGAATGAAGTCTTTCTAATGGTTCTCAAAGAATTTCCTAGCTCTTTTCTTGTCTTACAATTAAAACAAACGAAAAAAAATACTACAATGAGATGTATACGGTAAGGGTGATGGAGCACTCGAACAGACTGCCCAGAGAGGTGGTGGAGTCTCCTTTTATGGAGATATTCAAGACTCATCTGGACGCTCACCTGCGTGACCTGCTGTAGGGAACCTGCTCTAGCAGGGGGTTGGACTCAGTGATCTTGGGGTCACTTCCAACCCCTGCCATTCTGTTATTGTTGGTCACCATGGGAGGAAAAAAAGGAAGCAATTTCATGAGATGGGGCACAAGGCTCTTCCAACCCCTCCTTGATGTATGCAAGACTTTTCTTGTGTGTTAGAAAACTAATGATACAGCAGTGATCACACAAATTCTGAGTGTGGGAGCCCTTCTGCACTTGCAGTGAGCTTCTAAAAGAAACAGTGCTCGTTTACTGCTGTTCTGTAGCAATATTATTCTGTCAAAGCCTTTTATTTCTTAAAGCTTAATTTATGTGATGGTTGCACATCCTTCTGTAGTGCAAGTATTAATCTAATTGCCTTTGGGTACCTGGAATGGGATTGTGGTGGACAATTGTACTCAATTACAGTGTTATTTATTAAAAAGAATATATAGTGCCAGGGATAGAAGGAACTCTTATAATTAACTTTTATAAGCTGCAATTGTACAAATTACACATTATGATTTTCTCTGTGGGTGATATTACTTTGAGGGAACATAATCAGGAAATTGGAAACATCTTTGGGCCGTGTTGTCCCGACATCCTGGACTGTGGTAGGGTTGTTTGGCTGGCTGTCAGCTTTGCCATACACCGGACTTGTGCAAGCACTCAGCTGATCAGAAACATTCCATGGTTTTTAATCATCTTAAAGGGACTTGAGATTGTGTTTAATAGGGTAATAGTGCCAAAAGCAGCCGATGTCAGTGCAAGCATTTGTCTTCATCTGCCTGCGGGAGAGAGTATGGATACATTGTCCCAGCACCCCAGTGGACATGGTCAGATCCTCTGGACCAGCCAACACCTTCCTTTGTTCCTACCTTTCTGTTGCAGAACTAACATGCAGCTCCTCTCTTCACTAGAAGGTTAGTGAGGTCATGCCTCTGAGTTCCGTGGGGAAGGGATTTATATCCAGGTTGTTCCTGTCCTTATGTACATCCTAACTGAGCTGTCCTCTGTTGGGTATGTAGGGCTCTTTTCTCTTGACCTGAACTGGAAAACTTTTCCCAGTACTGCCACTGATGTCTGGTTTTCCAAGGCAGAGGAGAAGCTTAGAAAAACGACTGTATTCCACTGAATCAGTTTGTTCTGCCAAAATAAAATGTGTTGGAAAAACAAAGGACAACATCCTTTGCTTTGAATACACTAGTATTTACGAGCCTACACCTCTTTTCTTGATAAGAGCTTAATCTTTTTCTTCCAGAGTTATAAACTGTTGATATTATTTGTTCTCTGTGGGGAAAAAGGTGTGTTCTGAAGAGAGCTTCCAAATTAAGCTGATTTGGTGCCGGGTTTTAGGAGAACAGTGCTACTTCACCCACAGACACCATTCACTGCTCCCTTTGGGTAGTGTATGGTTGGAGCTCAATGGAGTGTGCTCTGACCATGCTCGTATCTGTAACTCCCGAAGGGTGCTTTTCCTTGCACAACTGCTTCCAAAATGTGAATTTTAAGCATTTCTGAATTTTAAACAGAGTAGTACATTTTATTTAGGATTTTTGGTTAATTGGATTTAGCTAATTTATTGCAGGCTGAAGAATTGCGCCTTTCAAGAATTTTGGCCTGTCCATCCTGGGCAACCAGATTTTAATTTCTAAACTATGTGAAATGCAAAATGTATGAAGGGAAATCGGCAGCTCCCCCTGTGGCCTGGACGCACTGGAGAGAGCGCAGGGAGATGGCAGCGGGCCCTGGAGAGCTGAGGCCCTGTGGGTTGGAGTGCCCCCAACTGCCAGAGCCAGGGAGTGACGTCGGGGCAGCAGTTGGGGCGCGTGTGAGGTGGTGGGGTTCCACTGTTGCTAGGCAGCACAGAGTCGGTGTGCACAGCGTGGAGCAGCTCTTCCTCCGCCCAGCGCAGAGGCACGAAGTGTGATGAGCCCCCTAGGAGGCACTGCCGTGGCCCAGCTGGAGCAGGCAGAGAGCTCAGCGGAGCAAGGAGCAGCAGGTGATGCCCAGAGACCTGTCTGCCCCGAGGTCACCCAGGCCAGACCGGCTGCAAGCAGGCTCTGCAGTGGCCCTGGCAGCACCCAGAGGAAGAAGCTGAGGGAAATACTCCAGCAGAGCAGCAGCCTCAGCCGCACCATGCGCTTTGCTGCCATGCAGATGACACCCAGTGGCCCTGGCCTCCTTACAAGGCCCCAAGAGCAGGCGATGCTGGAGCAGAGCCCCAAGAAGGTACTGTCCCTCACCCTGCATCGTGAGTGGCTGCAGGCGGTGGTCGGGGGTGACACAGTTAACATCCTGAGGCTGCTGGACCAGGACCCCAGCCTGCTGAGTGCGGCAGACCCTGTGACAGGATTCAGTGCCCTCCACTGGCTGGCCAAGCGTGGCCACCAGAAGAGCTTCGTTGAGGTCATCTCCCACGCCCAGGAGAAGGGTTGTCCCATCAATGTGAACATCCGCAGTGCCATGGGAGGGTTCACCCCGTTGTGCCTGGCTGCCCAGCAGGGACATGCATCGCTCATTGAAGTGCTGGTGAAGGAATACAAGGCGGATACCAGCCTTAGAGATCACAGCGGGCGCAAGGCCTGGCAGTACCTGCAGGCAGACACCTCCAGGGAGCTGATGGAGCTGGTGGGGGCCTTGGAGGAGAACTCAGCCCAGCCTGGCACTCACAGCTCTCACTCTGACGGAGAGGACCACAGAGATGTCGCAGCCAACAGAAGAGCCCCACGCTCCTGGAGAAAGTTGTCCGTCCCCAAGTTTTTCAGAAGAGCATTTGCTTTCTTCCGTAGACGTTGAAGTGCATCCTTAGCCTGAGTTCACCTTTCCTTTGGTTTGTTGTTGGTTTATTAAATAATAATTGTTTCTCATTAAAGTAACAGGTGTAGTTCCCAGTTTGTCATGGCCCAGAGCTGCCTTTCAAAGCACTCCCAGTCCCTCTGACAATCTCCCGGCCCTCTTCCCTAAAGACCCCTGCCTACAGGAAAAAGGAGGCTGTGAGCTGCTCAGCCCCATGGGGCGAAAGGGCATGCCCCACAGGGCAGTGTGCTGTGGTTCCCGCTGGGATGGGGATCCAGGAGCTGCTCCCAAAAGATGAATCATTGCTCAAAATCATGCCAAATGCATGAAGCCCATGAGGTTACCTCTGTCGCCCCTTGATAAACACCCCTACAGCAGCACGACACTCAGTGTACAGCTAATAGCCACCCACCACTCTGCCTTGTGTGGTTTATGTACATACAAAGGGGCAGTTGCTTTGTAAATGTAGACAAATGTAAAATACATTCCTCACCTACACAGTCAGCACTAACTTTGCTTTTCATCCAGAAAACAAAAGAAGTCCCATCAAAATTTGATAGAGGAGAGCTGGGTCTGTTCCTCTTGCCAAAGAGAAGGCTCAGGGGGAGCTTGTCCATGTCAGTAAATTATGGGAAATCTTGCAGCTGGTGGTAGGACAGTTGCTTCTATTTCCTTTTGAGAGCTGAAATACAAATTCAGTTTCCAGAACCCTGAAACTCTTAACTCTTCGACTATGCGGTAGTACAGGTGAGGAGGCAGAGAACTGAGCAGGTCTCTGTGAGCTGCCGCAGCTGGGTCAAGACACGTGGAGCTGTGCCTGGGGCTGGATGGGGCCCTGGGCAGCCTGATCTGGTGGGGAGAAGCAGCCCGGGGCAGGGGGTGAGGTTGGGGAGGCTTTGAGGTCCCTTCCAACCCAAGCCATGCTGTGATTCTATCCAATGAAATGGATTACGGGAACTAAACTGGCTGAGAAACCAATTTATAAATAGATGTGTCATCTTTGTGGGGATTTTTTCCCCTTCAGCAATGTCCTAGACAATCAACTGTTTAATTAGGGATCCCCCTAGCACAAGTGTTATACAGATTCTATTTTAGCTTTATTTCTGCTTTCGTTAATGCATTTTTATTTGAAGGGCTTGCTTCTCCCAATTCCCATTTATTTTCTTTAGTAGATTAATGATAAAGAGTATCTTCCACAGATTTCTTCTTATGTGAGTTACGGAGTGGCAGTATCTCCTTCACACCAATGGGACTTTTATTAAATCCTGATGCTGTGTATTGTATAGGATTGTAATTAAACAGCCTGATACAATCCTCTTGTTTGACATGGTGATTTTGCATTAAAACTGATGCTGAAAATGAGCCTTTCAAATAGAATAGAGCTAGGGAGAAGATTGTTCTCTGGGCAGGAGGGTACATACCAGAAATAGCAGAAATCCATGAGGTCTTGAGTTAAGAGAAGTCCAGCTAAAGCTGATTTTCTTTTCCTGCTATCTTTTTTTTTCAAAGCTGTGGCAAACTTTTCAGATTCAGTAAGAGAGCAGTTGCAATTACTTCTTGTTCAGCAATGCAACTTAACAAATGAGACTAATTTTAAGAGCATTTGTGGGAGGGGGAGTCTGGAATCATTACGATTGCTTTCTAAGAAACCTTTGGTTTCTTTTGGGGAACTTCTCCATTTCTGCCTGTAGATTGCCGTGTGGCTTTGACTGTTCCAAAAGCAACGCCTCCTATTTTATGATGTTGGCCTACAACATCAGAGCTGGATGTTGGTGGTATGGCAGTAGAGGCTGAACCTTCCCACCCATATCCCGTAACATAGATGCTTTTGAAGGTTTGAGCTCTCTCTGTATAACAACTACTTCTATTCTTCATGGGTATGTTCAGAAATTGCCAGTGTTGAAAAGCTCTCCTAACCCATATTCTTCGCCTGGTATGCAGTAATGATGCACACATCAAAATACATGTTAAGTGAGTGCATGCGCAATCCAGCAGACCCCTAATACACAGCAGAAATCTATTGCTGCTGCCATAATACTGCAAATCAGACATTAAATCTAAACTATTTGTATAACACTTCTTCTACTTCAAAGGTTAAACAGACTTCTGCTCATAAGTAAGTGCTTGTTTTTTCCCAAAATGTGACATTAGAGCTTTTCCACTTTCTGTCTCTCTAATGAAGGAGGTCTCTGCAGGCAGTGTCACCTCTCTGCCATTCTCTTTCTAGGAACAGTAGGTCTGGAAGACTGATGAGCAGGCTTGGCTGCCGGACAAGGCATTAATGTATCTGTTGCAGTTCTTAGAATATACTTATATGTAAGAATCGTCCTTCAGATAATGAAGAGCAGCTTAGCAGCGCTTGTGTCCTAACAGAGGTCCTGGATCCCATAGTAGATCCAGTGCCTTGTTAGGGTATGGAGTCTTTCTGTTGCTAAAACAATATTAATCAAAGTCTAAGTATAAAAGCTTAATTTGCATTTTTATCCTGTTGCGTCTTATTGTGACTGGAGGGGGGGAGGGGAGAGTAGAAGGAAATGGGAATAAAAAAGGCGTAAATAGGCTTCTGTACTCTGGGAAGATGGACACCAGGGAGAAAGACAGCAAAGGCATTTAATATCCCTCCACATATTTTAAGATAGTGTCAAATGCCCACAGTTCAGTTGAAGACTGATTTATTTTTTTCCCCCACCAGATAAACTATGGAAAGTACTGCAGATCATTCCTCTCAGTTGGGGGTGGTGAGTTTGGGTTTAAAACCTCCTTATGCTTTGATTACTCTGAATTTGCCATTATCACCTATTTGCATTTCTCTAAACATGTAATTGGTCAGATGAAAAAATACATACCAGGAACTGTGTTTACAGAGTGGGGCCTCACTGCAAGCACCCACCAAAGCAGTACTTGGGCACTGGGCAGCAGCAGTCAGGCTGTTCCTGGCTGGCTGTGCCTGGCGATGACCCTTTCTGTACGCAACTTTGGCTCTTGCATTTCACTGGGAGCTCAAAAACCCAACGCAACTCCTTTCTGGAAGAAGAGAGGAAGTCAGAAGTTTGAGGAACGTTAAAGGATTTTAATCTTCTTCCCAACCCACTTCCTACCTCTCTGCTTGAGGTACCTGGAAAAAATAGGCTGTCTTTAAAATTTGCTCAGGGTTCAGTTTACTCAAGTGAGCCAATAATGTGTATGGAAGCGTGGTCCGCTTAATAGCTTCTCCCCAGGGCTCCCAGAAACGGGTTTCAGATTACTGTGAAGTCTATGCTAACCTTCCCCACTACATGGAGACTACACATTTTTTATTGAGAACATGTATTGCAGGTGCTGAAGTTGCATTGGCTGTTTTCATTTGTGGTCGTGATGCAAGGACACAGTTCGTACCCATGTGTCCTAAGGAGACTGTGTAACATTAGCATCTATATCCATCTATCTGGCCAAAGTGAGGTCAGCTGTGTTAAGTGAGTATTTTGAAGGCGTTTCTCAGATAAAAAGGCAGTTGTCGTAGAGGTTTTTAAGAGCAGCCTTAGGAAACCATTCAGCTTTAAACAGCTTACACCTCCAGTAGAGCTGAGGTGTGACCAACCTTATGTGTTACGAGTCATGAATCAGACTCTGCAAAACAAAAGATGTAAAAATATGTATGTGCCTTGTTTCTTGGGCATGTCTGTATTTTTATCTGCACCGATAGAGGCTACAATTCTTAATTTTTTAGAGAAAGTTAAAATTTCCCTCAATGCCATGAGGTGTGCTAAGAAAAATCCAGGTTATTCTGAAGCCTAGTCGTGAGAACTGAGAACTTTGCAGGCTTAACGTGGCTAGCTGGTATTGCTGGACAGCAGTAATTAGCATGCACTTGTCCGTACCGTGACATCAGTGAGACCAACAGCCACTCACACAGCACAAACAATCCGCTTGTGCTACAAAGATAGACATGCAAACATCATCATTATAACATCCTGTATGGTGTGGCCAGGCAAGCTTACAGAATGAGACTGCTTCTTACGCATCTCTACATAGCAACTGCCAGAATTTGACAGTTTGCGTTCTCTCTGAATGTAGATAATTTTCCATGCCCCGAAGGCTTATCAGCTCTTCTGCCTTCTGAACCTCTGCTCTGCTCAGAGGGAAGACCTTTGGGTACGTTTCTGACAACATTACAGTGCTGCTGCTGGAGTAGATTGTCACAATTCCAAGTCTATAGGTCAGCAAGTGATGGGATGCTGCCATTTGGTGCATAAGCACAACTTTTAACTACTATAACTGAAACTGAAACAAAAAAAAAAGGAGTGTGCTGGGTTACAGAAGTTTATTGTGGTGAGCAGTACGCTGCAGAATTTATAGAAAAATTAACATTTTAGCACGCATCAGTAAACCATGCTTCTAAAATAATATACGCTTCCACATTATTAAAATTAGTCACAGATCCGATAAGCCTTAGAGATGGGTGCTGAGGGGGGAAAAATTGTCTTGGAAAATGTTAAGGAATTTTAAATTTCTCTGTCTCAAAGTGAGCAGGAGGCTTTAAGAACAAACCACCACCCACAGAAGGACGTGCCCATGAGTTGGTGCTAAGGGCTTGCCAGGGACGTGGCTAATGCATTTTCATCTGTGTTGAATGAGAAGCAGAAGGGATCTGAGCCAAAGTCCTTGTCTCAGGTGAAGGGCTGCCTCTCGATGCTACCTGCTATTCCAGGTTAGCTTTGATGGTGAAAATTGCATCCTCCATCTGGAAACAATTTTCCAGAGAAGGCTTTGCGAGCATTAGCACATTTGGACAAAACTTCAGCTTTTAAAATGGATTTGACAAGAAAATTTTGCTTATCTCTAGATGATTTTCAGACTTACTACTTCCGTAGTCACCGTATAAGGTGCAGTACCGTAGAAATCTCCTTTTGAGGAATGGTTAAAAGTGTAACGCTACTTCAGCTTTTACAGAAAATTAGGTTTTACCTATGCCATCGTATTTATTATAATTTATCTGGTGTTGAAATCTCCATTTTGCCCAGCCATGTGTGCTGGGAAGACACCCTCTTTGTACCAAAACCTTTAGTTCTAAAATGTAAAAACAAATGGAAGGTAGCAAAAAGTGGTAAGAAGTTATTCCAGAGCCCGCTAAGGTGCGTGACTCGATTGCACCAAATCAGGGAAGAGTGTCCCTGCTAAAAGTTTATGTTCTCTGATCTTCTCATCGGTAATGCTGAAGTCCAGAATGCCTGATGATAAAAGTCAAATTTGAGTGGGGATCTGAAGAAAAATGAATCTAACAACAGAAGCTAGGAACTGGGGCTTATGCTGTTCACATATGTGCCTTTCAACATTCTTATAATGAATTCTATTCGGGATACGTTCTGTGAATGTGTTCTTAGACGGTGTACCAGTATTTTGTATAGGATAACTTTGAAAAGTATGCAAATACAGTGTGCAGGTGGAACTCTGAACCTCCAGACATTTCCACGTGTTCCCATGCAGCATCCTTCTGAGATCAACGTTGCTGTGGTTACGCATGTGTGGCAAGTTCTGGGGGATTAGAGTACATGAGAGAAGTCAGGATTGGGAGGATTGTCAAGTGAGGATTCAGGAACAGCGTCCTTTGGCTGGGACTTGGATTTGGGACACACTTACTGTTCCCGAGGCTGCATCTATGTGCAGCACTTGGAATGCAGTACAATATAATCTCTCCTAAATAGAATTTAAATTTAATGTTAGTGATGACCAAGACTAGGAGGGAAGATGTGACTTCTAAAAAAGCAAAAGCAATGCTGCGCACTTGGGATATGGTTGGTGTTTATTTCTTCGTTTTAATGGTGAGGCAAAGATTGAGGATGGTTCTTAAATCTTGGGGTTGTTTAGACTGGGAATTACGCAAATTCCTAAAGTGGATATAACATGTAAAAATCAAATTGTATTCAGCTTCTCAAAGGAACCTACCATAATAAAGGCTTGTGTGGGCTCATGCTGCAGGTGGGTGGGCAGTTCAGACACACAAACCCAAGGACGGGGTGAGGAGCGGCTGCAGAGGCCTGGGAAGCTTCAGCCCTTTCTGCTCCATCCAGTGCCTGGTGGAGGGTAGTTGTTCAGGATTTCTCTTTTCATCTGATCTATGCGTAGGGAAATTATGGATGGTCTAAAGACAATCCATATAACTTCTATGTTTACAGAATCACAGAATGGCCTGGGTTGGAAGGGACCTCAAGGATCACGAATTTCCAACCCCCCTGCCACAGGCAGGCCACCAACCTCCCCATTTAATACTGGACCAGGCTGCCCAGGGCCCCATCCAACCTGGCCTTGAACTCCTCCAGGGATGGGGCATCTGCGACCTCTCTGGGCAGCCTGTTCCAGCACCTTAACACTCTCATAGGAAAGAACTTCCCCCTGACAACCAACCTAAATCTTCCCTCACTCAACTTAAAACCATTTTCCCTTGTCCTGCTGTTATCTACCCTTTCAAGGAGTTGACTCCCCTCCTGTTTATAGGCTCCCTTTAGGTACTGGCAGGCTGCAATTAGGTCACCCCGCAGCCTTCTTTTCTCCAGGCTGAACAAGCCCAGCTCCCTCAGCCTGTCTTTGTAGGGAGGTGCTCCAGCACCCTGATCATCTTTGTGGCCCTCCTCTGGGCCCTCTCCAACAGCTCTCTGTCTTTCTTGTACTGGGGGCTCCAGAGCTGGACACAGTACTCCAGATGGGGTTTAGGTTAAGCTCTCAGCCTTTAATATGCCTGCAGTGAATCTACTGATTTCAGTGAACTAGAGCTCTACCAAAGAAAAGTGATCAAGCATGCACTTTTGCTCCAGTATGGATGCCATCCTGCTGAAAGTCAGGCATTTCCTTCTGCTTTGCGTATAATGAGCTTGTTTAGTTTCCATCGTGTCCAGACGTGGGCTCCCCCTGTGGCCTGGACGCACTGGAGAGAGCGCAGGGAGATGGCAGCGGGCCCTGGAGAGCTGAGGCCCTGTGGGTTGGAGTGCCCCCAACTGCCAGAGCCAGGGAGTGACGTCGGGGCAGCAGTTGGGGCGCGTGTGAGGTGGTGGGGTTCCACTGTTGCTAGGCAGCTCTGTGTCGGTGTGCACAGCGTGGAGCAGCTCTTCCTCCGCCCAGCGCAGAGGCACGAAGTGTGATGAGCCCCCTAGGAGGCACTGCCGTGGCCCAGCTGGAGCAGGCAGAGAGCTCAGCGGAGCAAGGAGCAGCAGGTGATGCCCAGAGACCTGTCTGCCCCGAGGTCACCCAGGCCGGACCGGCTGCAAGCAGGCTCTGCTGTGGCCCTGGCAGCACCCAGAGGAAGAAGCTGAGGGAAATACTCCTGCAGAGCAGCAGCCTCAGCCGCACCATGCGCTTTGCTGCCATGCAGATGACACCCAGTGGCCCTGGCCTCCTTACAGGGCCCCAAGAGCAGGCGATGCTGGAGCAGAGCCCCAAGAAGGTACTGTCCCTCACCCTGCATCGTGAGTGGCTGCAGGCGGTGGTCGGGGGTGACACAGTTAACATCCTGAGGCTGCTGGACCAGGACCCCAGCCTGCTGAGTGCGGCAGACCCTGTGACAGGATTCAGTGCCCTCCACTGGCTGGCCAAGCGTGGCCACCAGAAGAGCTTCGTTGAGGTCATCTCCCACGCCCAGGAGAAGGGTTGTCCCATCAATGTGAACATCCGCAGTGCCATGGGAGGGTTCACCCCGTTGTGCCTGGCTGCCCAGCAGGGACATGCATCGCTCATTGAAGTGCTGGTGAAGGAATACAAGGCGGATACCAGCCTTAGAGATCACAGCGGGCGCAAGGCCTGGCAGTACCTGCGGGCAGACACCTCCAGGGAGCTGATGGAGCTGGTGGGGGCCTTGGAGGAGAACTCAGCCCAGCCTGGCACTCACAGCTCTCACTCTGACGGAGAGGACCACAGAGATGTCGCAGCCAACAGAAGAGCCCCACGCTCCTGGAGAAAGTTGTCCGTCCCCAAGTTTTTCAGAAGAGCATTTGCTTTCTTCCGTAGACGTTGAAGTGCATCCTTAGCCTGAGTTCACCTTTCCTTTGGTTTGTTGTTGGTTTATTAAATAATAATTGTTTCTCATTAAAGTAACAGGTGTAGTTCCCAGTTTGTCATGGCCCAGAGCTGCCTTTCAAAGCACTCCCAGTCCCTCTGACAATCTCCCGGCCCTCTTCCCTAAGGACCCCTGCCTACAGGAAAAAGGAGGCTGTGAGCTGCTCAGCCCCATGGGGCGAAAGGGCATGCCCCACAGGGCAGTGTGCTGTGGTTCCCGCTGGGATGGGGATCCAGGAGCTGCTCCCAAAAGATGAATCATTGCTCAAAATCATGCCAAATGCATGAAGCCCATGAGGTTACCTCTGTCGCCCCTTGATAAACACCCCTACAGCAGCACGACACTCAGTGTACAGCTAATAGCCACCCACCACTCTGCCTTGTGTGGTTTATGTACATACAAAGGGGCAGTTGCTTTGTAAATGTAGACAAATGTAAAATACATTCCTCACCTACACAGTCAGCACTAACTTTGCTTTTCATCCAGAAAACAAAAGAAGTCCCATCAAAATTTGATAGAGGAGAGCTGGGTCTGTTCCTCTTGCCAAAGAGAAGGCTCAGGGGGAGCTTGTCCATGTCAGTAAATTATGGGAAATCTTGCAGCTGGTGGTAGGACAGTTGCTTCTATTTCCTTTTGAGAGCTGAAATACAAATTCAGTTTCCAGAACCCTGAAACTCTTAACTCTTCGACTATGCGGTAGTACAGGTGAGGAGGCAGAGAACTGAGCAGGTCTCTGTGAGCTGCCGCAGCTGGGTCAAGACACGTGGAGCTGTGCCTGGGGCTGGATGGGGCCCTGGGCAGCCTGATCTGGTGGGGAGAAGCAGCCCGGGGCAGGGGGTGAGGTTAGGGAGGCTTTGAGGTCCCTTCCAACCCAAGCCATGCTGTGATTCTATCCAATGAAATGGATTACGGGAACTAAACTGGCTGAGAAACCAATTTATAAATAGATGTGTCATCTTTGTGGGGATTTTTTCCCCTTCAGCAATGTCCTAGACAATCAACTGTTTAATTAGGGATCCCCCTAGCACAAGTGTTATACAGATTCTATTTTAGCTTTATTTCTGCTTTCGTTAATGCATTTTTATTTGAAGGGCTTGCTTCTCCCAATTCCCATTTATTTTCTTTAGTAGATTAATGATAAAGAGTATCTTCCANTGGATTACGGGAACTAAACTGGCTGAGAAACCAATTTATAAATAGATGTGTCATCTTTGTGGGGATTTTTTCCCCTTCAGCAATGTCCTAGACAACCAACTGTTTAATTAGGGATCCCCCTAGCACAAGTGTTATACAGATTCTATTTTAGCTTTATTTTTGCTTTCGTTAATGCATTTTTATTTGAAGGGCTTGCTTCTCCCAATTCCCATTTATTTTCTTTAGTAGATTAATGATAAAGAGTATCTTCCACAAATTTCTTCATATGTGGGTTACGGAGTGGCAGTATCTCCTTCACACCAATGGGACTTTTATTAAATCCTGATGCTGTGTATTGTATAGGATTGTAATTAAACAGCCTGATGCCTGTTTGACATGGTGATTTTGCATTAAAACTGATGCTGAAAATGAGCCTTTCAAATAGAATAGAGCTAGGGAGAAGATAGTTCTCTGGGCAGGAGGGTACGTACTAGAAATAGCAGAAATCCATGAGGTTTTGAGTTAAGAGAAGTCCTGCTAAAGTTGATTTTCTATTCCTACTATCTTTTTTTCAAAGCAGTGACAAACTTTTTAGATTAATGTTTGGTTGTCTCTTTACAGTGATGACCAACAGTATGTGTACAAATACTGGATGAAACATACTTAGCCCTGTGTTAGAGCCAGTAGCGCTGGTGAGCTAAACATAAAGGTATTGGTTATCAGAGTTTGTTAATGTGTATGGGGTGTGAAGTGCTACACAGGGGAGTGGAATGGGCTGAGATGGGGCTATGGCTGCTTCCTCGGAGCACCCGGACCTGCAGGCAGTCTCGCAGGGGAAGGCCTTCAGCGCTGACACTCACAGGACCATTAAGGTTGGAAAAGACTTCTAAGATCATCCAGTCCAGCCATCAACTCACTCCCACCATGCCTCCTAACCAGGTCCCCAAGTACCACGTCTCCATAGTTTTTTAGACACCTGCAGGGACAGTGACTCCACCTCCCCCCTGGGCAGCCTGTGCTAGTGCCTGATTGCTCCTTCTGAGAAGAAATTGTTCCAAATATCCAACCTCAGCCTCCCATGACACAACTTGAGGCAGTTCCCTCTCATCCTGTCCTTTCTTATTCTCATCCTACTACTTTCTTTTTGGCCTCTTCCAAGCAAAGATGACATAGCAACAACAGCATTTGTTGGGTGAGCATGGGTACCCATGAGCACCACCACCTCTCTTCAGCCCTCTGGGAGCACTCTGTTGTTTCCCTTGGAAACACCGCATTTTGTTACTGTGTGCTGATGAGATGTGCCATGCAAAATTGTGTACTGAGTTTAAGCAGGAGGGAAATAATCCCTCACCAATATAATCTTAAATAAAAGTGATGAAAAGACCATTCATGCTTGCTGCCCAATTGCTTCTTGTAACCATTTGGCTGCAGTGCCATTGCAGCTCCAAGCCAAGTTCTTTTCTTGGCCTTGGAACAGAGCTGAAAGAAATAATCACTGAGTGATAATACATCATGCAAGCGTATAAGTGCTACAGAGCACAGAAGAAATGCTCTGGAATATCAGGTTTGTAACCATGCAGAGGGAAACAGCAAAAATGTGTACTATGCTTCTCTTCAGCTTAAAGGTGTTGATAGTTATCAAGAGTATCTTCTAACACAAGGCTGTGGCACTTGAGCTTATTTTTGTGTGAGATGTACTTTTATGAAAGTTACTATAAAGCTGATGTTTTATAGCAACAAACACGAGAGGTGGAGTTATAGATGCAGGTTTTTGGTGCTGTTGCGCATGCAGCTAAATACAGAGATCCCAAATGCCAGTGTTTAATGAGTGAAACCATAGCAAACTTTCAGGAATTGAGGTAAGATGACAGTACCAGAAGAGTAATGAAAACGTTTAATGGGTTTAACTGAAGGAAAAAAGAGTAAAAATAAAATAAAATAATAATCCTTAAATGTTTTCAACTGGCACAGCTTTCCAAGCAGCAGTTGGTATGTTGAACAAGGTCTATTCCATAGGTAAAATAACTTTTTCATTGTGCCATTGTAGCACCTGCTTTGTTTTTGTAAAGATGGTCACATTGAGTTTTGTCCTACATTAAAAAGATGTGCGTGTTAAAAACAGAGACATAAAAGGTCAGATGAGTGGTAATGCTGCACTGTACGTGTTCTGGTTTGGAAATTATAGATAACCAGATACAAGTATTGCACAGTGGAAGGCTAAGTTCCTTTTAATCCTCAAGGATGGGTCAAATCCTCAAAAAATAATTAAGAAAAATTTTTGTTGTTAAATACATAAATACACAATACAGTTCTCCAAAATTTTCTGGGGAAGAAAATATCTGACTATTAACTTCCTTAGGGAAAGGTTTAAATCACATCTGTTCTTGTTAAAGTTAAGCTAACCTAAGATGCATGGTGTTTGAAAGGGTAGTATTTAATTGCCGGAGTATCTGTATCGTATCTGTTTTGCAGAACTGAAAGGATTTATTTACGTTTTTATGAGTTACTTGTGAGACAAATTTTACAGGATCTGGTCCTTGAAGGTTAATTTTAGAAGAAATCTAAAATATGGGACTTGTGTTCTATTTAAAATTTTAAAAATAATTCAGAAAATTGTATTAACATTTGAGATGCTCTCCTGAATTAGGCAAATGTACCAAAAGGGTATAGCTTTGCTTGATGAATAAACATTTTTCTTAACACCTTTCAAGAACCGTCCAACACTGAAAATATAACGATGTAATGTGATATTTGCAAGGGATTACTGAGGATCCGGATATGAGTATATTTGAACAATATTTAATCATTTCAGTAACATAGGCGTGTTGAAAAATCCTCTTGTCTTTTTCCCGTGCTATAGAAAAAAGAAAATGTCCTGAACGATTTCGTGGTATTGCTCGTTTCGCATCATAAAGATGCAGTTCTACATTGTGAAAGATGTGATTCTGTGATGTAAGAATGTTTATTAAGGTATGTAGTATATAAACAAACTCTTTCCAACTTTAAGCAGTCTGGACCGTGGAATCTATGGAGTAGATCTTTCTGTGCTAATCTGACGTATCCAGAAGCAGACAAATACTAAATTTAGTACAGCAGGTGTCATTGTCAAGAGTAAGAGAACAGCTGTAAAATAAAGAAGTCTGCATCTATTCCCGGTGCATATGAATCATTTCTATTTCACTTTTTTTCTCAATTGCTGTCTAGTAAGAAAGCTGGGGATAACAGTAATGAAGATAAAATAACCAAGGTTGCTTTTGTGGTAGAAATAGAAATATATTCCAAATGTTGAATATCTCACATCTAAAAGTTAGTTTGTGGTCAATGTCTGTTGCATCATTATAAAAACAAATCTGTAGTCATCTAGGGTTTTGCTTTCAGTTTTGGTCACTGGCCTTTTCCTTATCAGTCAGAGCAGCTGAGCGAGATTTCCCACAACATTTAGAACAGTATTTTTAAAATAAAATCTCCAGTAAACTTCTGAAGTTTATGAGGGGCATTTCACATTCATCTCATTCCTCCTTTGTTTCTGCATCCTGGCGGAGGAATCTGTTTAGTTGTGTATGCGTATGTCTGGATAGAGCAGAGCATTATCTTCATGTTGAGTTGTGTTGTTGCCTTTCGGAGATCCAATACCTATAAAAACAAAAGCTCAAAACCAGTGGAAAACAAAAGGAAAAGCCTTTAAAATCATCTAATAATGTATCTTGATTCTCTTATATGTTTTTAGCTGCTAATATCACGTCTATTTTATGTTTATACATGCCTGTCGCGTCCAAGGAAGATGTGAAGTCAGCCAGTTTCGCATCTGTGAAATGTTTAAAGCCAGTTGACTTCAATGACTGTCAAATGTAACATGCACTACAGCTGTTACT
Source organism: Pavo muticus (assembly GCA_016647715.1). Taxonomy (NCBI): domain Eukaryota; kingdom Metazoa; phylum Chordata; class Aves; order Galliformes; family Phasianidae; genus Pavo; species Pavo muticus. Next base: position 1,628,064 of record JACDJE010000177.1, read on the forward strand.
CAGATATTACCTTGCACAGCTGAAAACCTGAAAAGAAAAAGGACATTAGGAATTTTTTTTTTTTTCTGATACAAAATGGGTGGGGGGAACAGAAACAAAATCATTAAAAATTATCTGTAAAGGAGTGAAAGACCAACAGCTCTGCAGAATCTGTTTTTCATCACTTGTCTACCTTCCGTATAGTAAAAATACAGCACTGGGGATACATAATTTTCAGTCAGATCTTATTGAAACTCATATTGTAACATTGATTTTGTTGAGGCTTCTTTGACCAGAAAAACTTGAAGCATTGCCAATAAAAAATATATAATTTTTTTACTTCAGTTCTGTCTGTTACAGAATCCTCCTCTGCAGAAAATCTCTTTTCCCAGAAGTTTCCTCTTATCTAAAGACATTGTGCTACGCATGCTTTTGCTGCAATACCCTTGGGAAATGAAAGGGATGTGTGCAATGGGAAAGGGCTACACATGCCTTCCAGGATGAAAATGAATGACTTGTGTATAGTTAAATGATTCCTTATGATTGGTGCTAGCAAATAAGATGTACATTATGGTTTGAGACCACCTTATTCTAGTCTTCTAACCTGTTCTGATGCATTTCTCAACAGCTTCGAGGGAAATAGCTATTCTGACCTAGCACTTGCTGAAAAATTCACATTATCTTGTTGTTTCTTGGCAAGTATTTCTGGTGCTTATGTTCCACAAAAGAAATCTGTTGCACGTACATTAGAGCAAGTTGTGTTGTGCTTGTTTTGTTCTAAGAATATTTCATCAGCAGTTGAGAATGGATTCAGCTCTTCTTTGAGCATCCTGAGTAGATCCTAGGGCCATCTAGATCTTTGCTCAGATAGGATCTAGGCCCTGAATAGATCCTAGGACCAAAGATTGTACTTAAAGCTATACCACCATTTTGGGAAAGAAAGAAGGCCTTCAAGCAAATTTGTCTTTGAAAGGATGCAAGCACTTAAATAATTCATAACATCTTGCCCTTGTTTTATCTCTGACACACAACAATGAAGGGAAGCTGTGAGAAATATAAACCCCTTTTTGTTGCATGCTGTCCTTTTGGGTTGGAGCTGCCAGCCAAGGAAGACTGTGGGGGAAGTGGACTGTGCTTTCTGGAGACTCTTAGCAATGATGGTAGAGCTACATAAACAGTCAGTCTGAAAAAAGTTTGTAATGTATTCTACAAGACTGCCCAGCAGTAAGGAGCAGTCTTATTTAATCAAGGTAGTAAATGCCACAAGGTAGTTTCATTTCCATGTTTGATTACAAAGGCTTACATGTCTCTTAACCCTTTCAGAAGTAGGTGATTGTCTGTTGTTAGTAATGGCATGTATAAAACTGCCTTCTTGAGAGGGCTTCGCTGATTGCTGGAGGTGTTTTAAAGCTTTGCCCAAGAAGAGAACCCAAGAACAATTTACCTTAATAATAGTATCTTTATTTTAAAGCAATTATCTTTTATTTTAAAACTGTCATTTTCTTGCCAGTTTTATAATGCTTGTTGCAAGAAATGAAACCCTCACCCTCCATGCTATCAGCTTGCAGTCCTTTGCAATGCAGTGTGCTGTGGGTGATCATAAAATTTGAAGAGTAAATTAAAAAAAAAGATGCGTTAGCTTACCTGGGTTTCCTACTGTAGTTGAAATAAGCAATTGAGTTGTGCGTGTCACAGTTAATTTGCATAGTAGGAGAGTAGAAAAGATCTAGATCTTTAAAATTCTACTAATGTAGCGACATAGCTTTAACTTGAACAGAGGCTGGTTTCCTCATGGCCTGTGGTTTCTTAGCTCTCAGCTTTTGAATGACTGTTGGGTACCTAGAAGAGCTTACATACCAAGTGAAGTTAAGTACGTATAGTCTTAAAATGGTGATTAGGGATCTGAGAAATGTGCCGGTTATAGAAGACTCATTTCTACTCTTCTCTCCCACCAAGACTCTTGTAATTTCCTGTGCTCCCCTGCTGGAATTTCTGCAGCATACGAAAATATCTGCAGCAATGCAGAAGGCGATACAAATATTTCCAATACGAATGGGAAAGTTGCTCCCAGTGCAGTGGAGCTGGAGGTGTGTGGTGCGGAGCATGGTGTACTGTAGCACTACCCACATCAGGTTCTTTTCCTGGGAGCCATTGCTGAAGGCTTTTAACTGCAAGAGGAGATGGAGAACTGTAAATATGTCACCGATGCCCACCTCGTTGCCTCCCGTCTGGAGAAATACAACACCTAGATCAAACATGAGCAATTTCAGTTCCGGTGCCAGATGCTTGCAAGACTAAGCACTTAATTTGTATGTTCGCTTTGCTTCAGTATGATTCACTGCAGCTTGTAAAGATCTTGGACAGTGGCGTGAATCACTGCCACTGGGTTAAACTTCTGTTAGTTCTGGTGCTGGTTGTCATGTACCATCCTCTCTGGAGACGGAGGAGCTCCCAGATTAGATGTCGGTGTGCAGGCTCTGTACTCTGAATTGCAGCACAAAAGAGGTTTGCTGCTTCTTATCAAGAGTAAAGCTGTCCTGTGTTGCCAAAGAAATGTTAAACAGAGGGAGGAGAGTGGTAGAACTTCAGAGTAGAGGTTAGTGCACCTTTAACATTAATAATTCACCATATCATTCATAATTTAAAACAGTGAGAATTATTTTACCTTGTATCACAGTCTGGTTGAAAAGAAAATGACAATTCTCCATAGACCTATTCTTACATTGGTCTTTGGCTTATTCAGCCTTTCACTTTGAATCCTTCATTTAGTAGTACTTCTTAAATTGGATATAATTAATGCTGTTTTTTTTGTGGTGGTATTTGGCAGTCAACAGAGGCAGGTCACAACTCCCCTCACCAGCCCTATCCTGCCTCCAAAAGCAGTCGCCAGCAGATACCTGGGGAAGAGTGTAAAAAAAGGTCAAGCATGTGATTATATTAGCTGTGTACATGCTCCCACACTCAAGCAACCCTCAGTATTTCCTGAGCAAGAAGTATTGCCTTTGTACCTGAAATGACATGATGGCCTGTGATTTTTGTTCACTCCTCTGAGCCTGCATTAAGATCTGCAGCATCTTTCAGCAGGGAAGGTGGCAGCTTGCTTACAGGCACCAAGAAGAGCTTCCTGCTCGCCGTGCCAGCCGCTTGGCAGTTCTTGTTTTCCATCTGATTCTTTTGTTGACAGTCATGCTAAGCAGCCATTCTCCATCCCTCTTCATGCTATTTGTGATTTTATAGAACTCTGCCATATCCCCACTCTTCTCTTTTTGCAAGCTATAATACGTTTTTGATGATCATGTCTTCTCCGCAACGTTCCTATTTCTGCTCCATTCATTTTAAAGTAGGGCAACCAGAGGTTGTTGGAGCACTCAAGACATGGAATGAATCACGGCTGTCTTTTGCTTTTACTTCTGTCCTAACCATTCCTGATGTTTCCTCTCTTTTTTTTTAGTTGCTTTTGAGAACTGAACGGATGTTTTTATAACATAATTTTTTCTAACACTGACTCATTCTGAAGTGCTGATCCTTCTATGTGCAAAACTGGGTTTGAGCTCCCTCCCCTCCCAGCCCCAAATGCTTCACTTTTTACAAATCTAAAAGCAATCTATGAAAATTATCACAAATGAAAATACTTGTCTGAACTAAATATATCTTGTGTTTCCTTTCTTGATGGCTGGATGCATAGCCAAAAGTACTTAACTGACATCCACATCAGAGCGGTGTCCTTCTGTCTCATTCTCACAGCCTCTCCCTGTCCAATTCTTTCCACAGTGATTTAACAGTAAAATCACTAAGGTAAGCTTCTGCTTAATCTCATCTATTTTTTACTACACAAAGATTCAGTTCAGTTTAAGAATTCAGGGTTCATCATTGTAATAATTATTATTCAGCCATAAACCCTATTTTCATCCTAGAGCAAGTGCAAGGACTGCTCCAAAAATAATGCCTCTTATTTTATGATGTTGGCCCACGACATCAGAGGCAGATGTTGGTGGTACCACAATAGAGGCTGAACCTTGCCACCAACATCGTGTTACATTGTGTGGCCATGTGACAGATGGCAGCAGAGTGGCAGTCTGACAGAATGGTGTCTGACATGGAAGTGCTTATGGAGCAAAGGGGTGCCATTGAATTCCTCCATGTGGAACAGATGACACCCATTGACAGTCACTGATGCTTTTTGAATAGTTGCGGGGACCAAGCAGTAAGTGTGAGGGCTGGGTGGTGTGTTTCATGTGGCAACTGCTACATGAAAGACAAGCCACATTCTGGACAGACATGCAGCTGTTTACGAGTGCGGTATGCTCACTGCTAGTGAAAATGCACAGCTAATGGTGTGACTGTGTTTGAAAATAACGTTATGTAGCTGAGAATTTTCTTTACCAAATAGTGTTATTGTACTCTTTATGTGTTGTGATTTCCATGGAAATAAATAGGAGGCATATCTTTTGGAGAGATCGACATATATCAGTGTAATTTATGTAGCCTTCTGGTTGGATGTAACATTGCTTGAAATTGTTGGAGAAGAAAAAAAGTTGTTAATTTCTTCCTACTCTGCTTGTTTACTGTTACCCATTGAGGTGTATATCACGTCTTTCAAATGCAGATCAAGTTTTTGAGCTTTCCCCTCCCCTGAAGTGTTTGGATATACAGATGTAGGTCAGGTGCTACAAACAAAGCATGATGTTGAAGCTGCACTGGATGCGCAGCTTCCAATCACTCCTTCCTTTCCTCCACATGGCCTGTTTGCTTTCACTAGTTTTCTACATACAGCTTGTCCAGCCTCTGAAAAATAAGTGAAATATTAATCTCCCAAGACTTTCTGTTTTAAGAAAGCACCATTATTTAAATGGCCATAAAATTGCACAAGAATCTGTTTCTTCTAATGTACCATGACTAATGAACTGCAATAGGTTTTCCTTGTTATATCACTGCTATTATTGCCTTTGAACTACAGAAACTTCAATCACTGTGATTATAGGTAACAAGACAGGCTGACATTTAAACTGTTGAAATGTGTGTTTTTATTATAACTTCTGTGAATGCATTTAGAAGCTGTCATTTTTGTTTTCATGACTCTCTAAGGTTTTAAAATTGTTTTGTATAAAAGTGAAAATAACTCAGGTCAGAGAACATTAAGATATGGACCTCTGGGTTTTACATTCACAACTGTTACAATATTGATATTCTCCTAGGAACAGGGGCACAAAAGCAGCACTAAGCTCTTATTTTTAGAAATCTGTTTAATGTATTTGTGATTTTCAGTGACCAGTACCATGTCTAGCAAGGATACACTAAATTTCACCAGGGACCTCCACGTTTCATAGTGAGAGAAACTAATGCGCTCACGTGAGAATTCAGCTCATGTTCTACAGGTGTATTGCCAGCGCAAGAAATGTGGAATTAGTTGTGAGGTATCAGCTCAAATCTGACATGCCATAAAATTTAAAAGCTCTTTTATCATCGTTTAGCCACCTTCTTTGACCTCTCTAATGACCCATTTCTTCTGTGCTGGAATGTTGGAATCGTGTAGCTTTTGGTATTTGTAAAACCTTTGAAGTTGAAAGGGACCTCTAAAGATCATCTGGTCCAACTCCCCTGCAGTGAACAGGGACATCTACAGCTCCGTCAGGCACTCAGAGTCCTGTCCAGCCTGACCTTCAATCCACCGCCGCTCTGGGCGACCTGTTCCAGTGCTTCACTACTCTTACTGTAAACAACTTTTTCCTTGTATCCAGTCTAAATTTCCCCTTGACTTTCTTGCAGTTATCTGATAGTGAGAACTTGATTTCACAGTCTGCATTGCTAGTTCAGATGATCAGAAGAGAAGATGCATTTGCTGGCATTCAAGGGCTTCAACTTCAGTTTCTAAATAAGGCATATTTTTCTCTACTGCTGAGAGGTATAACAAATCGTTTGTTCTAGAAGAGGTATCTATCCTCATTGCACAGCGTTGTGTGATTTTGGGCAGAACATCTTAGGGGGATGACACAGCAGCATTTTCAGATGCTAAACAAGGCATCAGCTTTATATTCTGCCTTTCAAGCTCTTCAATCTATAGAGATGGCCATTCTCATTAAAAATTTCAAGCCGTTGAACATTACTGTCTGAAATTAACAAAATGCAACATTCATGGGTAGCTTCAACATTATATGCTAAGTTTTAGTTTAAAAACACCCTTCAGAAATAAAATTATACCCTTGCATAACATCATTTATTCTTTTAGTGTTGAAAATACATTTTTCCCCCTCATTTAGTGATAGCAAAATAGGCATCTTTTTGGAGTACTTAGAAGAGAGACTGCTAGCTATGATAATCTTTTTATTAAAACTTAATGATTCTTAAACCAGACAATTATTTTCCAGCTTTTTGATTCCGATTTCCCCCATCTTTTAGAAGAGCCAGAAAACCCACCAAAATGTTGTGGGTAGATTTATGAAAACAGGGCAAGGATTATCCAAAGTGCTACACAAAGAAGGTTTTCTCTCCTTTCTATGAAATGCAAGCATAACATGTTATTTTCTGAATGGTTCATATGTACCTCTTTCTTGGAAAAGGACAGTGTTTGTATCTGCCTATATTCTGGAACAACCACTGCTTAGACCTTCTTTTTGCTTTCCAGCTATTTGAGATAGCATCTCCAACTCTGTGGAGGTTTGCACTTTAAAGCCTTATCTCTGTAGAGAAATCCCGAGAAGGTGTACATTAAATCCTTTGCTGGGGAAACTGCCGGTTTCTTCTTCAAGCAAAAGTACATGCTAACGGTCTTACAGGAACCAAATCTTCAGTACCTGTTTAAAATGGTCCTCTCCAGTGCTGGCAATCCTTGCAGTGATTGATTGTGAGACTAACTTTCTCCTTTTAGTTGAAAGAATAGGAAATTGTAGTGTCACAGTGATCCTCCGTTTATTTCTTTTGCTTCTGTCATTAGCTGTTGCACTCATCTTTCATTAACAGCCATTCACCAGTCACTGTTCTCTGTACCAAACTGTTTTTAGCCGTTGTCCTCAGTGAGGGTGCATTTTTTGGTGCTCTCCTGTGGTTAAGTGTCTTCTCAGGTATCCCAGGAATAAATCTGTGACCTGAGTGGAGTGCCAGTAACATTGCTGTTCTTAGCCCACAGACATGTCAGGGGTTGAAATGAGAAGGTAGCGATGCAGCTCGTTCCTCAAAATGTTTGCCCCTTCCTCCCCCTGCTGGGGACAATAGCCTCACTGACATCGTAAGGAAGTGGTAAGGAAGGCTGGTTTGTATCTCAGCAGTCTGATCTTTTGCAGATAAACTGTGGGACTGGAGAAGGTGCCAGAGAGCTTGAATAGTAGTAACAAATGATAGCTGTAATGTGCTGCGGGCAGACAGGACATCTACTAGTACCCAGACTGCTGCAGTTTCTCTAAAATGGAACAAATCCAAGTTCTGTTTTCTCATTCATTTTCTTGCATGGGTTCACTATGCTGCCAGCAGCAATGCTCCGTTGTGTAGATGTAGGCTAACTGGCCTCTGTGCTGCAGAGCAGATGGTGTTAACGGAACTAGGTGGAGGATGGTCTAGTTCCCTGAAGATTTTCCTGGTGTCCAAGAGGAATTTCCACCTCTTGCTGGGGTCCTTGCTGCTGGGACTAAGCTAATGCCAGTGCTTGAATTTTTTAGCTTAAAGTTGGGGTGGTCGTCTTTGGGTGATGAACACTTTGATATGTGCCTACACAGTCAGAATTAAAGTCACCTGAAAAGTTACAACTATTTCCTTCTCTCTTTCATTACCTCTTGTTTTTGTTGCATAAAGCTGATAGGTGTTCTGTGTTGGGAATTCTCAAGAAATCCATCTGCAAACAGCTGCTAATACTGAGCTGGATGACCTGTTTGATTGGTTGGAGTTGTTCTTTTTGAGCAAGTTGCATAGGTACTCTGGTACATTCATTCACTGGCTGTAGTATGAGGAGTTAGTTGGTTAAAAGATGTATGATGCTTAAAACACACTTAGATACAGTCTTTTGCTGACTTGTCCATGCTGTCCAGAGAGTGTCTTCATAGTCTGGAATTTACTTTACTCCTCAAACAGGGCTTAGCAAGGCTGAGCTTTGAACAAAACGCATAGTCCAGCTTTTAGAGATGGACCCAGATTGTGGAGGGTGAGGTTTCTTCTGGAGCTGTCAGAAAGAATAAGGCTGTTTGGTCAGAGCTCTAGCTAACTGATAGTTTTATATTTGTTTGGCTATTCTGTTGTGTTTAGGGCTATAATTTTTATTGCTAATGAGTATGGAGGCAGAGATGTACCTCTTCCATGGTAAATGAAAATACCTAAATAAAATCTGCTTTTTATGTTATGTTATGTTATTTGGAGTTTTCTAAATTGATTGGAAATATAGGAAAACTTGTTTTGTTATTCATTGTGTTTATTGCATTTGACAATGACATGAGTTGTGTACTGCCATAAACATCCTTGAAGAAGTGATAAATTATTATTATTTTTGTTCAGAAGCAATACTAAAGCTTTCTTTTTATGGTATTTAAGTATGCAAAAGCCTCCTACGCTTAGCCCTCTGTGTGCTGCTTAGGCAAATTAAACACTGACTAACAGATATACATCAAACTGAAGCAAGACAAAAGAAAACTTGCTAGCAGTCTTGCCTTGACATGGTTTACCTGCCAGAGAAAAATCCTTTCTGAGTTGCATCCCACACAGACTTTCTTGTTTGAATTCTGTGTATGTTGCAAGCAGAGCATTCACTAATTGTGCACCAAGATTTCAGCTTTGTGTAGGTGTCAGACTGGTTTGTCACGGATTTTGTTTTTAACACTGGATGCATTCTGTTACTTCCCATAAAAGTACCTCTCCCTTCTGAGCTTCCCCACACATGCCTGAATAGACAGCAATAGTTCTGGGTGGGAGAGCGGTTTGATGGATTGTGCTTTTCTTTAGGTCCCCCCAAAATAAGTGAACCAGAACCACAAAAGCCTAACAAAAGAAATTTGGACTGGATTCCTTGCTTCCTTCATTATTATTGTTATTATTATTTTTTCAAATGAAACATTTCCAGTAGGAAGTATTGTGGGAGGTTATCCCTAAAGTGTCTGCTAGCCTTGTGCCTGGGAGATAACTGCTGTATGGGAGGCAGAGCAAAACCAAACTGGAGAGGCTCTCGCTGTAACGTGGTGGAGCAACTGATTCCTCTTTGTGCATGAATGTTTCAACCAGAGAACTGCAACTGTCACTTTATCTGAACACAGCTGTTCTAACAAAGCATCTTATATTTAGTTCAACTGTGGTTTTCTAATGGCAGTATTGTTTAATCCTCACTGACCTCCAGCCTTACATGGTGCTAAGACCTAAACTCAGTGAGGCATTGCACATTGTAATGTATAAACCTTACCAAACAAACTTCTGCTGTTGAAGCACGAGGTTTTTCAGATTGGACTGTTACAAGGTTGGGAGAGGTGATCTTCCTTTGTCTAATTTTGAATTTGCTCTTATCAGGGAGAGTTTCAAGGACCTCTCAAAGTCCTAATGACCAAGTGCTAACACAGAAATAATGATTCGGTGCCTCTTACAGCTGTTGTGTTTAAACCTTGGATGAAAGACAGTATTTAGAAGAGCTGAAGTGTTTTATGGGGTGATCTGGGAGCATTTGCTGTTCTTCTGATTCTCTCAGGTTAGCATAAAAAAAGCTGAATTGTCTTCTCCCACTGACTTTTGCTACGCATATTTAAAAGGCAACTATTCCAACCTCAGAACTTTTGCATTCCAACAAATTCTATACCTGTGAGTGTTTTGGAGGTGTGAACATCAAAACAAATATCGATTTTGAAACTCCTGATGACAATTCTGAAGTGTTTTTGGAAGAAAATAAAGATTTATATATGTTAAAAAATATATATATAACAAAGATGGATATAAATTAGTAGTAGAAACTGCATGCATCAAATTCAAAATAGAAAGTAATTTTTGTAGTAATTTTTCAAATTAAACTAGAAATTTTCAAATAAAAAAGACATGCTTTCTAGGGTTCTTTTGTACTTATCAGAGTTTCAGATTTGTCACTATTGTATTTTGTAAAATGAAAACTAGTCTACCACATGGTTTTAAACTAGAAATAGACACTACTGCGGTAAGCCACTCTAGACACATCCCAAACCTGAGGAACATCAATAGTTATTCAGGTTTTCTGAAGTCTCAGAACTCCCATTTCCCCCCAAGGTACATATTTATGAACATTTATACAGATACTCTCTGAACACTAGATCACTGTATATGCAGTGCAGAAAGTATTTCTGTACTTTCACATCAGCTATTAGAAATGTAAACTGATGAGTGTGTGCTTGAGTGCTCTTCAGCAAATTCTTTGGAAAAAAAAAGAGCACAATGGCTCTGAGTATAATATAAATACAACAAATGTGATTCTGTCAACGTACTTAAAACACAACTTCAGTGCAATTTCTACAACTGTGCAATGTGAATGCATTTGGCCTTAATTTCCTGCATCTGCATATCTTATCGATCTACATACCATATTAATATACATGTGATCTCACATGAATTTAGAGTTCAGAGAGTACTCTTACATGAGGACTATACATCTTAAGTGTTTGGGTTATTTATGCTTTGCAAGTTAGCTTAGCAGTGCATAGCTTATATCTAAATTGTTGCTCAAGGCTAATGTTCTGTTTTATGGAAGTCTTGAGAGGTGGTAACAGAGCCCATTGCTCAGTGTACTCTGCGTGTGTCTGCACAGCAAAACTATATATTCATACTGATAAGAAGTATATATATTATCTGTGATTTCTCGTTGATATTTGCAGAGAAACGTTCCATATTCGTCTCTGTCTTTTTACTTGACTTGTAGTCAGTCCTGGTCAAATGAAAAAGCACTTGACAAAGACTTCTGATGATATTTCTAGCTCTACTTTTTGGTCATTGCTTGAAAATATCTGAGCACCAGCTGAATCTTAATTTTTTTCTGAAAAACTCCCGCTGAAAACTGCTTTGTTAGAAGTATGTCAGGAGAGGGCTGTTCATTTATTTTATTTCTTTTCTAACTCTCAAGTTGTTTTAATACATTATGACTCAGCAACTGGGCAGTGACTGAAGTTGAGTAATCCAGTACACAGCTGAAATTTGCTGGCTGAGAGGAGTCAAGTAATTATTTGAAATATTCCAACCTAAAAGAGACTTGGATCATTTCCTAAATGATGCAGATACTCCAAATTTACCATAAAATAATGTCATGATGACAATCTCTACCAACTGTGTAGTTATTTAAAAGCATTTATTGAAAAGACAAAGATTATGCTCGGTGTGACAGATGTCTGACTTGCCCAGTATCTTGTTTCTGGCAATAGCCAGAGTGAATGACTAGGGAAAAAAAAAAAAAAATTAAGTGTGGACATTGTGATATATCCTGAAATATTCTCTCAACCTCCAACACTTTTCAGTGGAAGAATTTTAATGCAAGAAGTAGTGCTTTTGTGCTTAATGGCCCTAGAAGACTTCTCTTTCACGAATTTGTCCTGTTGTTGCTTGAGCCCAGGTACTTTTTCAGCTTCTGCAGTGAGGTACAACAGAATCCAAGCACCTGTGCAGAATCACAGCTTGGTTTGGTTTTGCTTTCTGGTTTCATCCAAAGTTCCTTACCTCTTTTATTTTTCTGCACAGATGATTGAAATTCAGTCTCTATTAACCACACTACTCATGATTTTAGACTTCTATCTCAGCAATATTATTTGTCTCCCTTTTGCTCTGAAAGGTCCATGTACCTGTAGTTGCCTTTCAGCAATTGTTTCCTGCCTTTTCTCATCCTAATCCCACTTCCTTGAGCTGTCTCTAGGTCTTCCATATTGGTTAGGAGAAAGGAATTGCACACAGTAGAAGAATATATTAACTATGTAATGTAATTTTTCATGTTTAACCTCCAGATTCAATTTCTGAGCAGGCATGGTCAGCTCAGCAGCTGTCATGCTGGATGTGAAATTTGGGCTGTTATTCTGCATTGTTTCTCTTGCCATTTGAGTTCCCAGTTGTCTTAACAGAGCTCTTCAGTCAGCCCTTATTTTCACTGCCTTGAATGATCTAATCAGCAAACTTAAAGACAAGCAAGATGATGTTATGTTATTTCATCTATTTTGCAGCTGAGTCAAAGGCACTGTATACTGCAGGGGAGGGCATCCAGAACACACAGAGGAGAGTAGCAGCCCTAGTTCTGGATTCCACAATTTAATGGTGTGTCAGATGCAATCCTACATTCCAAAAGTATTTGCACTGGACCTACTCTACAACTTTTCTCATATGTATCAGAAGATGTTTGTGGATGCAGTTGTCTTTATGAGCACATAGAAATGCATATCCTTGTATGCATTCTCAGTATTAACATCTTTGGAACAAACCATTTATTTATTTATTTAAAACTACCCGGTCCCTTTCAATTGACTAGAGTAGTGAGAGATCTTCTTGTTATGCTGTCCTCTAACGTATCTGTTCAGATTTAAGAGAGTAGCAACTGTTGTATAGTTTCTAGGCAAGTGAGCTGCCTTTCTTTTAAAGACTTAATGACATTCTTTAGCTCTCAGCACATTCTTTATAGAAAATCAAAATGATGGTGTTTTTTAATGGCATCCTCTTACTTTGCCTGGGTAGGTTGGCCATTTAAAGCACTAGATTAGCACTCAGTAACTTCCTTTCTGGATACAGAACTCACCTAGTCTCTCAGAAATCACTTCTCTGTGGCTGGGGTTTAATTTCAGGCTATTTAAATATTGGCTTTTCTGAGTCAGATGAATGTAGGAAGCACTACTTGTCGTACTTAAAAACCGCATCTTGGTGAAAATCTCCACTGGAATTCTAGAACATAGGATTTCTGGAAAAGATAGAAATGTCCTGCGTGCTCATCTGTTGCTAAAAATAATAAGAATAAAATTACAAATCAGCGCTCTGGATTATTTCTCCAGAATAGAACCTTTCATATTCCAGAATATAACACTTCATATCTAATTTAACTCTACTGATGACATTCCCACAGTGGAATGACAGGCTTCATTTCCATTGTTTAATTAGTTATTGAAGGCTAAAGCTGGTTTTGAGCCAAAGTTGCTATGCAAAAATCTTGCTGATTGTTTTTGGACAGGTACGCACAGATGTGATGATAACAGATGTGAACTTCAAATGGAGTAACATGTAGACATCTGGAGACAAAGTGTTGAATGTATGCACACTAGAAACTTTGTTTATGCTTTTCATAGAATCATTGAATATTCTAAGTAGGAAAGGACCCACAAGGGTCATAGAATTCCACTCCTAGTCGACTCTGTAGACACCAGATTTGAAGCTTTGCTGAATAGTTTGGGTATTGGGTAAGTTAGGCTGAAGGTTAGAATGTTAAAATGAAGATTCCAGCGCTCAGAGACGCGAGATAGGAACAAAATGTTATTGACTATCATTAATCTTGTCATGGTTTTGTGATTTTGGTTTTTCAGTATTCCACATCATAACATCATGTAGTGCATTGGGAGTTAAAGTGTTAACACTCTAATCCGGCTACCTGCCCCTACACGTCATGGAGGGGTGGGCTGGGGG